>JARHVA010001724.1:237500-832500 GCA_037957365.1 Torreya grandis | reverse complement strand
TAGTCATTTTAGTCCTTTTAGTCATTTTGGGTCATTTTGAGGTTTAAAAAGGTGCATTTAATGATTTGTATAGATTTATTAGGAATTTTGTAGGTTCTAAAATATGATGTGACATCCCATGTGTCCCAAGAGGTCTTAATTGACTGACATAACTAAAATATGGTAGGTTCTTCTGAAGAAAGGGTAGTTTTTTTGAGGAAAAATGAGAGTTTGGCACTTGTACAGCCCATGGGGAAGTGTGCCACATGGGATATGATCATAGAATGTCTCTTAAGATTCTCCAAGCTTATTTACATGTTTTTTTTGCTCTAAAAGTGCCATTTTTGGTCCAAAACCATTCTACTCTTTTTTCACCCTTTTTGGCAAGTAAAAGCAATCTTCAAGTTTGTACTTGGTACAGCCAATAGAGGAGGTTTTAGATCAAATTATTTGGGGAGGTAAAATTAAACTTAGAGACCTTAATTTTAATATAAATATTTTGAATAATGGTGGCTTGTGCTGCATAAACTACCCTCATGAAGTTGACTATACTTTTATGCTTGTTATTTCATACACCCTATAGGTTTTGCTTCATTTTAAGCAATTTCATATGAACCAATTTCTAATATTGGTTATAGATGATGTTTAATTCCTAATATAATTATTTCCATGCTTAGTTTCATGTTTGGAAAATATATCATGGGCTCTTTTAGTTCAGTTTGCAAGTTGATGTTACAGGTGGAATGGCAATCATTTTCATTACTTGTAGAAGGTTGTATTCTCTAAAAAGAGTTTCATGTGAATGAAATGTGATTTTCGACATGTTTCAATACCATTGATACCACATACCTCCCATATTTGGTCTTACAACACCATACCTTGAGTAAACATCTAGTTTTGACATACACATAACCATATTCATTTTCAGTCTGCCATTGGTATGTACCTGAAGGGGTTTTAAAACATTGAAACATAGTATAAAAGCTCCTATAAAAAAATTTAGATCATGATATATTATTTTATTCCTTTTAAATAATATGGATAAGGTTATAAGTTCAAATCATGCTCATTGCCCATCACATCAATCTTGTTGTCTGCCTGCATGTAATTCCACATACACCTATAGGTGCCTTTATATGACTCATCATGTTTGAAAAGATATATAAAGATATGCAAGGTCCTTTAAAATCAAAATATTCCATTGGAAAGTTTTTAGAGGATTTTATGACTCATAAGAGGTCATAAAACATGTTTATTGCCCAAACTCAGACTTATTGCCTATGTGGAAAATGTCTACCTATAGATCATAGCATAGAGATATAAATGTGTATGCATAGAGAAATAGGATCATGGTAAGCCTTTGTTGAATTCATAAATTTAATTTAGAATCATGGTAGACTCATTTTGGAAGTTATTTTGGCAAATCCAATTGTAGATCATCTTCTAAGGTCAGGTGGTAGAATTCAGGCCCATTTTTCGAAAATGTACAAAACAGAGCACCTAACAGTTTTGTTGATGTCATATGAGAGAGTGTCATAAAGTCATAGAGAATATAAATGAGAATAATTTGAAGCCTCTAGTAGTAATAAGGACTATGCCACGTTTGGATGGAAGCTAATAAATGGAAAGTGACTGTTGAAGACCTTAAATATGCACTTTTATGCACTAAAGACAAACAGTGAAATCTACAAGGTTTGATTCAAAGAGACCTTTTTCCACTCAAGGTTGAAAATATAAATTAGTCACCATGTTTGAATGCTTCCAACAGTTGAAAGGAGTGTTTTTTATCTAAGATATCTTTAAAATGGGTCATTTACTATGTTTGGTCCTCATGTAGACATTTTCCACATAGTTGTGCCTAATTCCATGGAAAAGCACACCTACAGCCAACTATAGGATCACTCAGTCCAACATGTAGGTTTGAGATGAAACTAATAAGGTTAGTAGATGTGAAATGTTTTCAAATGATCCATGAGGATGAGTAATGATGTATCACCTTGAAAGAGAGGAAAATTCACTTATAGGGTTCCATCTTGCCTAACACAGTTGACTATGTTGGTAGTGAACAATTAAGGTGATGTTTCTAAGTATTAGTGTGGATCAAACACTAAGGAATGAGTTAAATCATTATTTAATGACTGTGTATGCTTGAATAAAGGTATTATAGCATTGATTCAAGCCTAACAGAGGAATCACACCTATAGGCCCTCTCACAATCAACTGTAGTTAATTGTGAGGGGTAGAGAGTAAGAATCAAGATCCTTGGTGTAAGCTTTACCTAAATTTAAAATGGATGGATTCCAATTATTGATGGATTACTATGGAATAATTCAAGGGGGATTTTAAATTGTCTTTATTTCCTAACTATTTCAAATATCACCTATAGGAATTGTAAACAAGCCAATCATAGTCAAGGTTATGCTCAATCAAAGCTAGGCAGGGATATGAGGAGTATATGTGGAGGTTTGGTAATATTCCTTAAATACAATCATATTAGCCTAATAACACTCTCTTAATCGATATAGGATAGAAAAAGGAGATTTAAACTTGAAATATATAGCCTAGGGTGAATTTCTTGCATATAGTCCTTGCCTGGTAGGTCTATCTTGGCTTTTTGAGAGTTTGAGAGGTTATATGAGATGACCAAGAGCTAATATTTTTTCTATAGGGTCATTAAAACCTATATAAACTCATCCAATACTTTTTTTTCCCAGACAAATAGGGGAAGTGCCCTCTATTTTGTCATAGATAGAGGGCACTTCCCTAAGTGCATAAGCCTGCAATCTTGAGGAATAGGACAAAAGGGATAAACCAAAAGCTAAGGAGACTCTTAAAAAGGGTATGTGTATACACCTTAAATTTATCAAACAACCACACATATCATATCTTTTCATAATCCTTTTATAGGAAACTCTGATTGGAGAATATGAGCCTTGTTCACATTAAGCCATATCTTTCGTTTTACTCATCTTGGTCTTGTTTCATAATCTAGACACCTTTTTTATTATTCTCAATCATCCTAAGCTTTTTAAATGGTCATTCCACCTCATCCAAGTCAGATTTCCTATACTAATTCTATACCCCTAGGTCTCAATCTTGTAGGATAGGAGTGTTAGGATTGGACTATAGCGTTGGACCCTAGGATGTCCATTTCCAACGCTTCTATCCAATGGCATTTTTAGCTCCAACAATTAGTTTCCCTCGCTTAATGAGTCTTAATCCCTTCTTAGATTCATCCTTAATTTTTCCTAATATCATCTAAAAAAGAATAAATCTCCCAAATTTGAAATAAAGAGTCTCCTATATAAAGGATTACACAAGGCATTTTATATATAGCACTTACTACTTTGGCACAATACATAATAAAAATTAGTCAATAGTATAGCTCAACATTTTGCATCACATATAGACTTGCATGCTTGATCAAAGAAGGGCCTAGGAAAATTTTCATTCTTGTATCTACCATGTGCATTGATTATGCATGTTCCCTAAGGGAGAACTACATTTATTCTGGGACCCTAGCATTGAGGGTTAATGTAGGTAGTGATTAAGACAACAGAGGTTCTAAATCATGTGATCATACTTCCCCTAACCTAGTTTTTCCCCCTTATACTTTTGATGTATTTGTTGTTTCATATGTGTATATAAACCCAAGGTTTGGATATTGAAATGGACCTATAACAAGCTCTATTGATATTCAACCTTTAAAATTTCATACATAGGCTCACACAGAGATAGTGGACAAAAGCCAAAAAACTCAAGTCTCTAAGACAAAAATAGCAGAAAAGGATTATAGCATCGAACCCAGGGTGTCTTATTTTGGCACTCCTATCCTTTCATAAAATCAAAGCCAGATCTAGGTTCCTAACATCTTCCCAATCTTGTGCATCATATTTCAACCCGTAAGTCATTCATTTCAGCCCTTTTTTCTTGATAAGTTTATTTCTTTCTATATGCAATTAATCTGATTAAATTGATCAAAACTAATATTTTATTGTATTTGATTATATTCTTCCCCTTACTCTAGACCTTTTATTTTTTAGGAACTAGACCCTAATTTCACAAAAATAATAAAACATTTTGGTGAACTCGACTTACTTCAAACAAATCTAAAACCCTAGATACACTAAGGGTTTTTCCTTCAAATTTTGTACAAAAAATTAATTTTAAAATTATGATTTTTTGTATAATTTTTTGTGCATTTATCTCATTCAAATTTATTTTATAATTTAAATTATAGTAAAAAAATTTCAAAAATTCTAAAACCCCAACCTAAAACCCTAGATTTCCAAACTAGGTCCTCAAACCCTAAGCTTTCCTCCCTTACAATTTTTAGAAAATTATTTTGGAATTTTTGAAAATTGTTTGGAGTATCAAAAATAATTTCAAAATCTTACTATTAAAAGTTATTTTATGCAAAAATTAAATTTCAATTTTTTTATTTTTCTATAAATTTTTGTGTATTTATCATATTCAAAATTATTTTTAGAATTTAAATTATTGCCATAATTTTTTAAAATTCTAAAAACCTAACCCAAAACCCTAGATCTCCAAACTAGGTCTTCAAACCCCAAGACATCCTTCCTTGAAATTTTTAGAAAAATATTTTGGAATTTTTACAAATTATTTAGAGTATCAAAAATATTTTCAAAATCTCTAAATTAGTAGTTATTATTATATTTATTTGCTTAATAGTACTTTTACATATTCTATTTGGTGAAAGAAATAAAATGGCCACTAAGGTACTTCTTCCCTCTCATCCCATAGATCAATTTCTAAAAATTTCTCATAATTATGACAATGAATGGACAAATTTGTAAAATTTCACATTAGCTAAAAATGTAGAAAATGATTTCATTTACAATGAAGATAATTACTATTGTTGTAATGAGGAATATGATGAAGCAAAAGTAGATGCATCTTCTTCTCTCTAACCTATCTCTTTTATTCCCTCTTCTAAAGAAAATAATTTTGATAAATGGGAAAGGTAATTTTCACCTCATTCTCCTATCCACAATGTACCAAATGAACAAATTAGTCATGCACTTCCAAGTGAACATCTTATTGATGATAATTTGCTTCCATGTGAACCTAATCTCTCTCTCTTTCTACTTCTATATTCAAAATACAATAATATAAATGCAATAGAATCAAAATTCCAATGCGTAGTCCAAATGATCCATCTCATGTTCTTAACTCTACTTTGTGAAAATAATGTCTAAATGATAACTCTCTTTCTCTTACTTCTCATAGTGAAAATGAAAATAATGTATGCATTCCATCCATATATAATATAGATGCACATAATATTCCAATTTCACATGAAAATTTATTACATATTAGAAAAGAATTAAATTATTCTCTTACACCTCTCCCTAGTGACAATGAAAGTGATAATGAGTATGATAGTGAACATGCAAATGAATATGAAAATGAGAGTGACTATGAATAATATTTCATCTATGATAATTTATGGAATAATGATGATTATTATATATATAGTGAAGAATAAAATGCATTGCATGTTTCTAACTCTTCTCACACTCTTCCTCTCAAACATAATGCACTACCAACTATTGTTTCTACTTCCATGCATGATTCTATTTAAAATAATACACATGTTAATGATAACATCATATCTTCTACTCAATTAGAATGTGATTCAGAAAAACATAAAGATACCAATGAATCTCCCAAGCCACCCCCTACTACAGTAGTACCTATTTATCACTCTTCACCTAAATAGAATGGTATCCTACATCACTCTACCAAGGTCCAAGGTACGATTCCTCCAAAGGTTCATGTGAACACACCCCCTCTCTATGATCCAATTGTTAAATTTAGAATTCCCATGGCTAAAATTAATGATCAAATTCAAATGAACCATTTTAAGATGCTAATATACCATCCCAGGAGATTATTTCTTTAATGCATGTAGTTGGTGGTTTACAATACCAATTACATCTCCTTACCTTAGAAAACAAGGCTTACAAGTCTTAGATGGATGCCAATGATTTACATGGTAACCTTCTTCTAAATATATTCATAAAATCTTCATTACCTAAGCATTTTTAGATACCATCATTGCCTCACTGATGGAATTGGAGATCCATTCGCACACCTTCAAGATTTTTAGAAGGCGTTACCATCTTATGTGAGTCCTTTGATTCTATTGAAATTTTTCCAGTAGACATTATTGGGGGAAGCACAGAATTGGTTCTTTCATCTACTCCCCATTGGTTCCTTGCACACATATGATGATTTAGAGGAGGCATTTTTTAGATATTACATAGCAAACATGGACCCTCATGTTACATATGAGAAACTTGCCACATTGCATCAGAATACTTCAGAGCCAGTTAGTGATTATATCTTATTATTCAAGACTCACATGTTAAGATTGATATACAAAATAACAAATTTAGAGATTCAGCATATCCTTACTAAAGGGCTTCGGTAGCCTCTCCTTGAACATATATTAGATCAGACAGAGTCTTCTTTCAAGCACTTATGTTATATAGTTCTAGCCTTGGAAAAGAAATTGGGATTGATTAAGGTAGATTCAGTTGATCACATTACTCTAGATTTCATAGCAGTACCTCTATCTATAGGTCCTAGCACACAACATCCACCATGTCCTAAAAAATATAGGAGACCTCAACTAGAAAAGCAACCAATTAAGAAAAGAGAGCCTTAGAGCACAACCTATAGTATGCACTATAGAGAATAGCAGCTAAGCACCACTACATTTTGATTCAAATTAGGATAGCCCATGTGTCATATTATTAGCACTACTAGATATGAAGTTAATCACATTACCTTCTACTCATCAATGAGATCCACATCTCTTACATAGACAACCACATCGACCCTTTTGTAACTATCATCATATCTATAGACACAAAAATAATGATTGTTATGGACTTAGGGATTGCATTAATAGATGTGTTGATAATGGCATCATATCATTTACACAGGGGGCACCAAGATCTCCTCTATCATGGAACCATAGAGATCATTCATCCATGATTGAGTCATCTCAAGACATTCCTTCATAGGAATCATTGGTTACTCATCATGAGAGTAATGTGGGTTCTAAGACAGAACCTCATAAGAGATCTCTTATTCCACCTATTCAGAAGATTTGGAAACTAGTACAACGAGAACAGCTTACATATAGCACTATCATTAGAGGAGTACATAGTACAGTTACATATACATATCCAGCACAATCATAAACACCATAACAGAGGACCGCTCTAGAGAGATATTCACTATGACCAAGATTTCTAGGTCCTATCTCATGTAGCAACCCACTACAGTTAAAATTAGATGAACCCACATCATAAATTATTTCTCTAGAGAGATATTCACTTTGGCTAAGATTTTTGGGACTAATTTCACATAGAAACCCACTATGATTGAGATTATATGATCCACCATCATAGGTTTTAGCTCCATCTTTTTCTATCACTCAGTCATATGCATCACAATAGAGGCTATAGGGTACTATTTCATGTAACAATACACTATGATTGTGGATAGATAAGCCTTCTTCATAGCACATAGCTTCAGTTACACATCCATTAAGGTTATATTTGGTAGAGATTCCACACACAACTATAGTTAGTGCACAGTAGACATTATCAGACATAGCACATATTCCTACACAGCATGAACAGTATGGGTACTTGTTTAGTTGGCCATAAAGGTTCAGATAGATATACGACACACATTCATACCAACATGAGTTCACAACTTCACTTCATGGGGCAACGATGGAGCCAAAGGGCCAACCTTTGTATTCTTGATCCACCTACTCAGAAGGATTGGACATATAGTCCAAACATTGATTAACACATGCATGATTACATAGCTTCACTTAGTGGGTGACGATAGAGCCAAAGGACTAGCCTTTGTATTCTTGAAATACTCTTTATAAATTGAGCACAAAACACTATCTTACATCCCCTTCTACTAATAACTAACATTCTTAATTCCAAATAACCATTCCTATCCAAACCAAATTATCCAACTCTTGACCTTACCAATATCCTATTTTACCAAGCTTAAACCAGTTCACTTTATCAAAATAATTTACCAATTACAAAAAACAACCAATTTTTTTTTCTCACATATGATTACAAATAAAACCTAAACATCACACTTGAACATATCATGAACAATAAATTCACATCCCAAAAATGCCATCTTACCAAACATATACAATCCCAAAATAAATACCAAATCAACTAATTCAAAATCAATCATTTACAAATTAATATACCAACATATTACAAAATCCATAACACAATACACCCGAGTCAAAATCAAAATCAGTACTAGTGGAGAGAGTGAGATTGAGAGTGCGGGCATGATGCCCATTCATGATTGATTGTATTTTGATATGATGTATATGCTTTGAAAATTTCATTATCTCCATATATATCATATCAAAATACAATCAATCATGAATGGGCATCATGCCCGCACTCTCAATCTCACTCTCTCCACTAGGATCGGTCCCATAATCCACTTTACACTCGATGTACCTACACCTCCTTGAGCTCCCAAATGCCTCTTACAATGACTCTCTCACTCCAATAGCCAACCATGATCCTCACATAAGTTTTCATAATGCCTCTAAAGCTCCATGTATTCATCCATAATCCTTGTACTCACTAATCCAAAATCAGGTGGGGGAATCTTATGTCTATCTAGTTCAGCCCTCGACTCATCTCTCTCTCCTATTGTTCTAACATATGTAGTTGTCTCTATAGAATCTCTATCAAACAAATGATCATAAACACCAACTGTCACTATCACTCTCTTTATCAAACCCTCCTCCACCACATCATCAAGAACATGTCGTGTGAGCTCTCAGAGTGTTGACTCAATGATGGTCTCCTATAACCCATCATCTCCACTTCCTACCCCAACTTGTGCTTCATCCTACACACCTCTCACTCCACCTACACATGAAATACAAACACTACATTAGATATACACTTTCAAATCAAACTAAAGCATAAACTTATGCATAATTCAAATAAAATTGCTTCTTACCTCCCATCATCTAGATCAATGTAGGATCCTCATACTTGAGAGCATCCCCTCTAACAATAAGATACAATAGAGACCATCGATGCCTCATCCACCATGTGGTATATGCCTATGTACATCCAAAATCATCTACATAAGGAATATCTATAGTTGTATCTTGTGCATCTAAAGGTAATAGTGTTAATTCAGCCTCAGTAGGCCTCGCATGAAGTCCTTCCCTCACTGGTGCCTGTACACTCCTCACCCATATCCATGTTACCAAGGGCCAATCTTATAGTACCCCAAACTATTTAGTCATGCACATATATTGAAAGTGCTCATACACTCCAACCCAACAGTCATGTAACCAATAGCTGACCCTCATATACCACAACTACACTCCATCCTTAGTCCACCCAAGAAATCCTCTATAAGGCCTTCATATGATATCATGAGACACTAATTTATCTAAAACTTATTTATAATGATCTATCCTAGGAGAATGGATAGCCAATATACCCATCCACTACTCCCCAAATGGTCGTGAAGGTGCCCACTCTAGCCTAGGTAATCCAATCAGTCACATAACTATTATGTGTTCATAATCCCAACAATGCAATAAGGTAGTTGCACTCACACCACCACTGAATGCCTCATGTGTGAACCTATAAAGATCCCTGTATAGGTGGGAAAGCATAGTCTTACCCCACAAGAACATAGTGCCATACACCTCAACACTGCAAACAATCCTATGCATCTTATATGCAATCAACACTCCACTCCCATCCATAACAACAAGTGAATCCAACAACATGGCTAACCACTTCCACAAATGCAAAACACTTGACTACAATATAACTAATAGCAGTACATCACTATCACTGCCTCTCTGATGTATGCCTAAGGGCACACTAGAAAAATATAAGGATGCACAGTTAATAGCATCACTACCCATGTCATCTTGTATTATCACATGTTGTCCACTAACTAGCAAATGTAAAATGTGATACACGTCATCCAGAGTCATAGTAATTTCCCTTATAAGAAGCCAAAAAGTACATGTATCTACATTCCACCTCTCACATAAGTTAATAATCAAATAAATATCCCAATGCATAGTGCCTAGGTCACACACATGACCCAACCCTACCCTATCCATCACAGCTCTCTCATCATCATATAATGGCAATAGCTTCAATGTCTCCATCATCGGACCTCTACAAAACTCCCTCATCCATAACTCACCCTAAAAAACACCCAAAAATAGCATATATATTAGTCAGCCATGCCAAACTAAATAGCTAAGCTAAACAATAATAGGTAAAAAATCAAAATCTTAGAAAATTAAGCCTAGTGGACAACAACACTATAGAAAGGACACTAGTGCTAGAAAAAAGTGCTAAAAACTAGATAGTAGTGCTAAACCTAGGACATGAGCACTAACTCCTAGACATGGGTATTGAAACTAGTAAAAATTTTCCTAAGACTCTTAAAATAGCTCAAAAATAGGTTTTTGAATAGAGTAAAATCATGCATTTTAGTTACTTACCAGGCTAACATCACCACCAGTCTCAATCTGGGATGTCAACTGCTCAAACTAGATCATGGTAAGTGCTCATCTCCTTAGCATATCTCTCAATCCAGAGCTCCAAATCTCAAATTAGTCAATGTGCAAATGAATCATGAATCAATCCAATTTTCCTATATCAAAAAACTTTTTCATCCAAATAAAAATACCATTTTGCCCATAACTAGAACACCGTAGCTCCATTTTTCAAACCATTTATTTCATCAGAATCATGACAATGATACCTTTGACATTACGCTAGCTTCACTCTCTTACTACTTCATTTGCCTACTATAGCATACACATCTCTATATTCCTTTTATACTCAAACACACATCTTGATTATCACCAATCAAATCATGTTCCAATTTCAAACAACTTCTCAATCAATTTAAACTATACCAACCTTGTTTCTATCATTCCACCACTAGTCATCACTTTTGGCTCAACCTCCTCTATCATACATTTGGTCCCTCTCCCAAAAAGGGGGGCATCATTCCAACTATTCCTATTCCTATACTTACCCAACATACCCATCCACTCTCATAAGTGAATACACCATGGTTATTACACCTCCAGTAGTCAAATTATTGAATTCAACTTAGATCGGTCAAAATATATAGTGAATCAGATTAGATGGGTCACTTAGCTTCACTCAGAACATGTAGGGGATATACCTTCAATTTACAGATACATAGAGTATTTAGATATAGTGGTTTAGATTATATGGTTCACAGTGACTTCAATAAATATTTAGACTCAAATACTAGATTTGAGGGCATGTACATTAATACATGTCTCACACATACAACTTCTTATAACAAGACATAGTTACAGGACCAGATAGTAGATTATAGGCATAGTGTAGAGTATAATGTTTATATATCTAGTTTTACACATGGGGCATGGAACGATAGGTCATATCACATGTGGTTATACAAATTACCAGATTATACATACGCATCACTCACATACTAGATTTGGGGGCATGGCATAGATTTTCATGTTCTTCATCATCCAAGATTATAAATATGGAATGGTAAGATGTGTCATTATCTTATTACACATTTACTAGAGTTTCATATTACACCCAGATGTACCTAAGTTGTCACCAGGTTATAATGCACAACTATCTCTAGCGGTTGGTCCATTATATTACCCAAACCCAGACTACACAAGTTTGTGTCAGATAGAGGACAAACATTAGTTTTGGGCCTTCAAGCATTTCACAGTTCCAGTTCAAATATTTAGTAGGGGAATGATAGATTATTCTTTCCATAGCATACAAATTATATACATACATTCTAGATTACATGATTTTATGTGGGACAGAGGGCAGACATTGGTTTTGAACATCCAAGAATTTCTCATTTCAATCCGATTTAGCATAGGGGGCAAACATTGCCCTCCTTATCCATGTTACACAGATTCTACTTTCAGATTCAATATAGGGGCATTTATTTTAGGGATTCCTTCTTTCTTTAGGCATTACTCAGCTCTCCATTCACTTATCTGGTAAGGAAGTGAGTTGGTTGGACCCTTTGTAGCACATTTATCTCTATGTAGGTAGGTTCAAGTACGCATTTTATTTTCTTTATTTTACTCTAGTACTTCATTTCATTACATCTCTAAAATAAAAGAGGGGAAAATGTATACACCCTAAATTGGTCAAGCAACTACACATATCATGTCTTTTCACAGTCCTTTCACAAGATACTTTGATTAGAGAATATGAACCTTGTTCACATTTTGTCATATCTTTTTTTTTACTCATATTGATCTTGTTTCAAGATTTAGACACCTTTTTGCTTATTCCCAGTCATCCTGAGCTTTTCAAACGGTCATTCCACCTCAGCCCAATCAAATTTCCCATGTTAATTCCATCCCCCCAAGTCCCAAGCCTATAGGATAGGAGTGTTGGCATTGGACTACAGTGTTGGACCCTAGGGTATCCATTTATAATGTTCTTGTCCAATGGTATTTTTATCTCCAATGATTAGTTTCCCTCACTTAATGAATCCCAATCCCTTCTTATCTTCATCCTTAAGTTTTCCTAATGTCAGCCAACTATGAATAAAGCTCCTAAATTCAAAATAAAGAGTCTCTTATATAAAGGACTACACAAGGCATCTTATATTTAGCACTTACTACTTTGGCATAGTACATAATAAAAATTAGTCAATAGTATAGCTCAGCATTTTACATCACACATAGACTTGCATGCTTGATCAAGAAAGGGCCTAGGCAAAAGTTCATTCTTACATCTACTATGTGCATTGATTATGCACATTCCCTAAGGGAGAACTACATTTGATCTAAGACCCTAGCATTGAAGGTTAATGTAGGCAATGATCAAGATAGTAGGGTTTCTAGGTCATAAGATCATACTTCCCCTAACCCAGTTTTTCTCCCTTATGCTTTTGATGTATTTGTTGTTTCGTGTGTGTAGATAGACCTAAGGTTTAGAGATTGAAATGGATCTACAGAAAGCTCTATCAACATTCAGCCTCTAAAATTTCTTACACAGGCTCACACAAAGATAGTGGACAAAACCCAAAAAAACTAGGTCTTTGAGACAATAGTAGTGGAAAAGGACTATAGCACCGGACCCTAGGGTGTCTTATTTTGGTGCTTCTATCCTTTCATAAAAGGAAAGCCAGATCTAGGTTCCTGACATCTTCCTAGTACTATGTATAAAATTTCAACCCTTGAGTCATTAATTTTAGAATATCTTTTTAGATAAGTTTATTTCTTTTTATATGCAATTAATCTGATTAAATTGATCAAACCCTGTATTTTACTATATTTGATTGAATTTATTCCCTTACTCCAGACCCTTTATTGTTTAGAAACTAGACCCTATTTTCCAAAAAATAATAAAATAGTATGGAAGTCTATATAACACCTATTAAAATCATGGAAACCAAGAACAGAGGGAGGAATGCTATCATAATGGTTTAAGCTCTTGAACTTGCAAGCAGGTTTGTTAGGCATTGAAGAGACCTAGTGCCAAATGGTAAGCCATTTTTACTTCCAGCCCTTAGTGATCCTTTTGACTAATTTGATCATGATTTTTGGATGACATCAAAGGTGTTTGAGATTTTGGTATGTAGAAGAAACATCAAAAAATCATGTTAGGCTTCAAAGTGTAAACAAGCATACTAGGCATGGCTAAGCCTAGTATCCAAATGAAGAGTTAGTCACACTTATAACATTGGATATGAGTTCCAACCTATTGATACATGTTAATAAGGTCACTACATGTATGTTTCATCTTCTAAGATGTAGAGGAAAATAAGAGAAGTCCTTTTTTGAGACCAAAACCAACTCAGACCTGTAAGGAATAAGGAAAGGAGCTTGATAGGTCAAGTTTGAATGCTCATACCTATTTTAGTGCTATGCATGGGAATCTAAGAAGTTTAGGTATGTTGATGAGGGTCTTGAACTATGAATTAATAGAATTTTTAGGGAGTTCCAATGTCAAAACTTTATGAACAAACCTTAATAGGTCAAATAGACCTAAAACTCGTGTTAAACACTTACAAAGACTAGTTTGAGGAAATGAGAGAGATAATGCACCAAAATGGAATAGAATGGCTTTAATAGTGATTTAATGTTAAATAGGACTCATTCAGGCTCCCTACCATTATAATTAGTTGTATGTAGTCTATATGGACATGGTAGAAGCAAGGTTATTTTTACCCTTTTGTGTGTTTTGAAGGTTCTAGAAGGATTCTAAGGATGAAACCAACTTTAAGAGGTATATTTAGAATTTTTATAACTTCCCATGTTTATTTAATGTTTTATAAAAACTTTTAAGTTTCCAAATAAATAGTTTCATTTCAGCTAGTCAAAATTGGCACATTGGACAAGCTAGTGAGAAGGGTGGAAAACTTCAAGTTAGGTGATTTTAAGGTGTGTCTAATGCTTATAAGGCCATGGAGGGTATTTAAAATTGTCATCCACTCCCTCACATGGATTTTCATGATCAACTAAAGCCAAATTTGAGGACAAGTGTGTAAGGTGCATGAAAAAGATGTTTTTTAGACTACAGATGACGATGGCTCATTCCCAGATGATTCCAGATGACCAGGCCTACACCAATGCATGGATAGACATTCCTAATACCTGTATCCATTTTTCAAATCATCAAACTTATCCCTAATTAGTTTTTGGATGTTCAAATAGGCTTAATCATGAAGGCAATTTTTTTGAGCCAATTAAGGAAATTTCATGCTACTTTGGAAGAGTTTGATGACTTATATGGATACTTGGGCTTTCTAACCTTGCATAGTTCATCCCACATCTTATTTTTATGCACAATTAGCTTATTATCTCAACTTAACAAGTGTCCTTTTGACCCTTGGACTTATCTCTTCTCCTCTCTCTCTCTCTCTCAAGTTCTATAAGAACTAGCCATTTTGGCCATTATAACTTATGCTCCACCTGAGTATGGCAAAGCCCTACTCATTTTCATACCATTTGATCAATAATAATACTAATTTCTTACCTCTTCATTATTATTCTTAGTGTGTTTTACTTGAATGTTGGATCTCTCTTAGTGAAGACTATGGATTCCTTAGCATGTTGTTTCATTTTTGCATCCTATTTGTAGTTAGAAAGCTTCTTCTTACAAGGCATGTGAAGTGTTTTAAGAAATGTCAAGGACTGATTGAGTTAGTATTTTCATTATTGACATTAAATTCCTCTTGTCTATTCCTCCTAGCTTTGCATATTCATCCATAACCTCATAATGTAACATTGATGTGGGAAGATGCAGATTGAAGGAGTGTATCTTCAGTTTATCCCTTGATTTCATGTGTAACATGTAGCTAGTTGGAAGTCATAAATATATTTGGTGTATCACCTCCCTTAGAATAGTTTTCTCTCATTTTTCTCTCTCCTTTTTCACCCCCAAAGTTTAGGTATAGTTGAAATCCAAAGTGGTACATCAAGGGAGCTAGCCCTATCCTAATATTCACCTCATCCTTAGGCTACCCACAAGCCTAGATTTGTTTCCATTGTGCCACTTGGATGAGGAGAGATTGGGCATCTCCTCAAAGGGTGAAAATTAAAGTGACAATAGTTTTTGGTATGCCTAATTGGAATCTTGGTCCAAGAGGTTGAAATATTTTTGGTCATGCCTTTCAATAATCAACCTTTGTAGGCATCCATCCAAGCATCAATGGTGACTCCAAAGCTATATCAGTTGGTCAAATAGCCTAGGTTATCTTTTGAATATTTTTGGTAACATTTTCCTTTATATTCTTTTTCTTAATGATGTTTCATGGCTACTTTTGGTATTGAATTCCTTTTTACATAAGTTGGTGAGACATTTCAAGCTTGTGTCATTCCCTATCAACAAGAGCAAGTCCTTAATCAACCCTATCATGAAGTGTACCAACTCCAACATGAAGTGTATCAACCCATTCATGAAATATATCAGTCCTACAATCAACTTTCTCCATATCTTGCTCCTATTCAGCCTAGTCACTTATCAATCCAATCCATTTCAACCTTTAAATAAACACTTTTGGGCTATGAAAGGTATATGTTAGATCTTGATACTCTAAGGGAATCTGGTCAAGAGGTTCCTAGTCATCTCATTCATAAGGTGAAATATGCATTAGAGTTGGTCAAAAGAGAGTGGGTACCTGTTGAGAGAGCCAATTGGTAAAGGCTCACAAGAGAGATGCTTGATATGAGTGGCCTAGTTTATTCCTTAAAAGACAGGCTAAGATTTCATGAAAGGCAACCTCACCAAAATTATCAGCCATGTTTGATCCCTTATCATGAGCCCAATAGAGGATACCAAAGTTATCCTTTTCCCAAATAGTTGGAGGAGAGAGTTGAAAGGAGAAACCTTATGTTTGAAGCTAATCTTGATAGGAAAATTGACTTGGATAACATACATATGTAGCAGTCCATGTTAGTAGCAAAGGAAGTGGATTTCAAGTCCTCATTACCCTCTCACATTGCATCCCCATATCAAGGAGTGACCCCTAGATATAAGATTCTAAGTTGGAGACAAGGTGGAGAATCCAAGACTAAATAAATTCCAAGTTCCTTAAACACTTCACCCACTCCTCAAATTGCATCACCACCTCAAGTAAAGACTTTTAATCTTAATATCCTAAGTTGGAATAAGATAGTGGAATCATGGGAAAAGAAATGGGATAGAATCATTGATAAGGAGTATGAAGTTGATCCTTTACAATATCCTCCCACCCTTCCTCAAGAAGAGACCTCTTTTCCTCCATATGAGCCCTCTTTTACTCCTCATACTCATGATGATGCCTATGAACTTCAAGAAATACTTTTCCAGGAGAACCTAGCCAAGCAAATTGAAGAGTTGGAGTCAAAGATGAAGTTGCTAAGTCAAGGTGTGATGGAAGGTTTAAACCCAAAAGAAGATCATAATCCCAAACACACCCCATCTACCCATCCTCAAGAAAGTGTTCAAGCTAAATTATATGTGAATGAAGTGATTTTCAAGTGGAAGGAAGATAGCCAAGCTATCTTATCCCAAGTTCTGCCTCCCCTTCCTCAAGAGATCCCAAAAGAATCGCCAACTTTGCATTCTCAATCTGATTTTGAGCCTTATGTTCCACCTCTACCAACTAGTTCCTCTTATCCTCATCCCATCACCCTTTACATTGATGGACCTATGGTATGGGAATCTAAATAAGAGTAGTTGGTTGAGGAAAATTTAGAACTCTTTCTTGAATAAAATTTAACTCATTGGTAGCCTCATTGGGCTAGGTCACCAGATTTCAAGATGCATAGTCTTGGCATCACCAAAAAGGAAAAGGAGATGGAAGGTATTGTAGACCTTGAGAATAAATATCAGATTATGATATCTGAGACACAATTTGAGAACCCTCAATAGGTTCTAAGTGTTGAAGAAGAAGTGATCCCTTGTGTTGAGTCTTCTTATTTGGTTGATAGTGAAGAATGATTTTCTTGTGTTGAAGAGGAAATCTTAGATGAAGTCCTTTTAGATTTGAAGGAAGAGGATGAATTATCTTATCTTGTTTTTCTCATTCATGATGTAAGTCAAAAATAGGATGATGACTTGTTGTAGAAGTTTGAAAACATTTACAATGAGTTTGAGTCTCTCAAGGGGTCTACAAATTCTTTGGCACTGATTGCAAGTGATGGTGAACAAGATGACATTGTCCAAAATGTCATATATGACAAAGAAAAATTTCATAATCATCCTTGGGATGATTTATTTTTAGTCATTGGGGTAGGTTATACTCCTCTTCAAGGAGGCTATGATCTATTCAAATATGGAGAAGGTAGCCTTGGCACTCAAGTAAGTATACAAAGGAAAAGAATATTTTCAAATCTATCTTTCTAAGAGGCATATGCATTTGATGATGACATGTTTGAAATAATCAAGATGGTCCATCATCCTCTCAATCAATTGGGAGAAACACATCATCTCTTGAAGGATGAAACAAGATCCTATTGGCCTCAATCTTTTAAGGAACAAAAAACCAATCCTCTTGAAGCCTTGCCTACAAAGAAGATGCAAGTTGACCATGAGATTAAGAGTGGGTTGTAGTATGAGGTATGTGAACAATTTCAATATGAATATATCTACATTGTATACCTATTTAAAGATGATCTACTTGAGGGCAAATCAATTCAAGTGCCAAGGAATAGGTCTGATCTACAAAGCATCCAATCTAAGGAGAACATGTTTGGCACCATGGTTCATCTCATGAAGAAGATGATTCAAGAAAATTTACTTTTGATCTTGGAAATGAGGTATGATTAATTTATATTTGTACATAATAGTTATTTTATGATTCCCCTACGTGCCTTTATCACATGTGTGTGTGTGTCTTGTTAGTTTATTCTTTTGTTTTGTGTGTGTCCTTGCTTTATGTGGTTGAGGTAATCAAGTGGTCTTGTCTTGATAAAAGCCTATGTTCAAATTAATTTTATTTGTCTTAGACTTCAGATGACTCCCTAATCCCAGTGGACTGATAAGGCTACTAGTCAGTTAGTATAATAGGCATACCACCCCTATGAGCCACCAATTTGTTGACCAAATTTGACTTTTAGGTTAAATTGGGGAAACCCTAGGTAAAAACTTGGTTTTTATATGTTTTAGGGGTCTAATACATATGTCACAAGGTATTTTATAGATCAATTAATGTCATTTAATGTCATACTAACCTTGTTCCTTAGTCATTTTGGGTTATTTTGAGGTCAAAAAAAGTGCATTTAATGAGTTTTATGGATTTATTAGGAAGTTTTAAGGTTCCAAAAGATTATTTCACATCCTATGTGTCTCAATAGGTCTTAATAAACTGACATAACTGAAATATAGC
Source organism: Torreya grandis (assembly GCA_037957365.1). Taxonomy (NCBI): domain Eukaryota; kingdom Viridiplantae; phylum Streptophyta; class Pinopsida; order Cupressales; family Taxaceae; genus Torreya; species Torreya grandis. The sequence continues at coordinate 813,567 of JARHVA010001724.1, read as the reverse complement.
AATTTTTTCAAAAGAAAGGACAATTTTCTTAAGGAAAAAAGAGAGTTTGGCACTTGTACAACCCATGGAGAAGTGTGTCATGTGGGATGTGATCATATAATGTGTCTTCATCTTCCCAAATCGTATTTCCATGTTTGGTTTTCTTTGGAAGTGCCATTTTTGTTCCAAAACCATTTTGCTCCTTTTTCACCCTTCTTAGCAAGCAAAATCAATCTTTAAGTTTGTATTTGGTACAGCCAACAGAGGAGGTTTCAGATCAAAATATTTGTAGAGTTGAAATTAAAATTATATACATTAACTTTAATTTAAATATTTTGAATAATGGTGGATTTTACTTCATGAACCAACCTCATGAAGTCGATTGTACTTTTTTACTTATCGTTGCATGCACCCTATAGGTTTTACTCCATTTTTAGCAAGTACGTACAAACTAGTTGATTATTTTGGTTCCATATGATTTTTACTTATTTATCTCATGATTTCCATTCTTAATTTAATGTTTTGAAAATAGCTCATGGGATTTTTTAGTTCAATTTGTAGTTTGATGTCCCAGGTCGAATGGTAGTCATTTTCAGTACTTACAAAAGGTTGTATTCTCTGTTGTTTCCAAAATCAGCGGCGCTCATTTTTAAACAACCCCTTACGAAACTTGTATGTTTCGTCTTTTCATCTCCCTCAGTTCGTTCTTCGAAATGGATTTCAAATTCACTCTCTTTTTGGCCTCAAAATGTGAGTAATTATCATCTCGTCCCAGCCAATTTTTTCTCCCCTAGACTCCTTCCAGAGTTGGTCTTTTCTCCCATTTCCCCTGTGCAAGGGCGGCAAATTTCTCTGCCTCTGCATTTTTCTTCATTTTTTGTGCAAGGGCGGCTAAATTTGCCGCCTCTGCACTTTTGCCTGCAAGGGCGGCAAATTTTGCCGCCCTTCCCTATGTTCTGCGTCTCTTTTTCACCGCCTATGCAATGGGCGGTAATTTTGCCGTCGACTGTCGCGGGATGTTTGAGCCAATACTGCCGACGTCGGCCGATATGTCTACTGTGGTCGGTAGGTTTGCCGATGTCGGTGGTTTTATTCTGTCGTGGTCGGTAGTTTTGTCGATGTCGGCCGTGTTCGCCGTCTCCATTCTCCCGCCTGTGTTGTGGGCGGTAATTTTGCCGCTCACTGCATCTGCTCAAGGTCTCTTCTTCCTATTTTCCATGCTCACTCCCCTTTTTCTTCCACTTTTCAACCTGCTCGCATCTCATCCTTTTCAAATGCATTCCCCTGATCGTGGCCAGTAAATGTGCAGTTCTCCCAGATCACTACTTTCTTCCTCTGATTGCACAATCATGGTTCCTGCTGTAGTTTTTGTGAAGGGTCCCTCTGCATAGATGTCTTTTCAGCAGAAGTTCTTCTAGGTCACTAAAGTTTCTCTGAAGCAGTCCAAGACCATGAAGAAGACTAAAAATAAAGACTGACAGTTTGGAGAAAGATCTCAGCAGAGGAAAAGAAATGAAAAATCTCCAGAAGAGCACTCTGATGTCTGTTGGTGCCATCTCCAATAAGGACTCCTATGTTGAGATCAAGGAGTCACTGATCTTCAGAATTCAGAAGAGATGATTCAGAGTTTCAAGGAAATGATTCGAAGAGATTTTGAAGAAGCATCTTTCTCAATGTCTTTGATGGATAGCATTCTGGATGCTCAATTAACTTTGGAGAATTTGAAATCTAGGTTAATTGGCCACTCTAAAGCCATCACAGCATTGAAAGATGTGTTGATCAGAGTAAGAGTCATCTTTAAGAATGCAGTTGCACCAGACAACCTAGAAATTCAGGCATCAATCGCCATGTACGATGCTCATCTGAAGAAGTCCAGTAGCAAGAATTAACTCTCTCTCTCCCCTTCTCTCTTCTTCTATCCTTATGCATTTCTATTTTGTGCAGAATGCATGCAATTTTGTAATATGTAATTACGAATAAAATATTTTGGAAAATATCTAAAAGTCAAAGATGACTCATCTTTGACCAAGATATTTTATATTTTATTGTTTTCTATTTTTGAGGATTTTCTCCCTATATATAGTGGAGACCTCATTTGTAAATTATCTTGAAAAATTTAATAGCAAACACTCTGTTGGGATTGAAGCAACTTTTGAGACTTTGTGCTCAAATTTGTAAATCATATTCTGTTAAATGAATGAAAAGCAGGTTATTTCAAACTTTGTGTTGGAACTGTCTGTGTTACTTAGGAAATAGTTCTTATGTCCTTTTTCCTGGTAATGTCTTCTTCATCCGATTTGATTAGCAAAGTGGGTGTGTTATTATTATCTGAGGGTGCTTCTAGAAGGTAGAAAATAGACTTTGTGCTGCTTTTACCTTTGAGATTCTATTATCTTTTGTAGTTTTAGGTGAAGACTTTGTGCTTCACTTCACTCTACGGTTATACTTGTTCCAGATCTGTGGAGAAGCTACGAAAGACTTTACGCTTGCGTGAGCATTCACGTGGACTTTGTTACTTCAGGTGATCTCTTGCTCTTCGTTTGATACCATTCCTGAAAGAAGAGGAGTGTTGTTAGCTTTAGACCAAAGATTTTCCTCTTTTGTTCTTCATACATTACCTCTGAAAAAAGAGAGGTAGATGTTGTTATACCAACCTCATGTGTTATTTTCTACTTAATTATATATCTAGCACGTAAGTTTTAATAGGGAACCTCCCCTTGATGAGAGGAGAGATTTACCTCATCTAGATCTGGTAAAGCCACACTCCTCATGGTGTAAATCTCCATGTGTTGTGGCTGATATCCCCATTTTGTCATCAGTTAGTTGACGACAAAATATTCACCCAACAGTTTTTGGCGACTCCACTAGGGATATAATTATGTGAAGTCTGAAATCTCAAGTTTCAGATTGAAGCAGTCCCTACCCTTATCCATTACATAGTCTGGCGACTCTGTTTCATGTCTTACCCATTATCATTATAGCCTTACCAATTACCTCCATTATATTATCTGGTCTGCAAAACCAGAGCTACTAAGAAGAATGCGCATTTTGAAGCCTCAAGCTTCAACTTGAAGTAGTTTCGGTCCCTTTTCCATTTTGAAAATCTGGCAACCCCACGCTACACAAGAAGTCAGAGATTTAAGGGTGTTGTCGACCCTGTGTTTGAATTGGCACAACAAAGTAATTTTGATCTGTTTCCTCCACCAACTTCTCTTCAACGGTCTAGGAGTTTTCCTTCTAGCCTTGTCAGGTCACCAACACAAGGTAGAACTCTTTTTCTCGTTGTTAATCACCGCCGACCCATAAACACTCCACCAAGGTTTGTTATCCCACCTTTTCATCCTCTTATTCTAATGGCTCAAGGCCCGTGGAGTAATTCCTTCGGCCCTCTTAACTTGACCCCACCTCTGCATGAACTACCTCATAGTTCTAGGAAAAAATTTCCTAAGTTTTTTGGTGATGGAAAGGTTCATCTCGACGAGCATATTGCTGCTTTCTCCATAACATGTGGCATAATTGGTGTCGAATTTGAAGATGTAGCGGTGAGACTTTTTGTGGAGACTTTGCAAGGTGCTGCTGCGGATTGGTTCTATCACTTGCAGGTCGGGTCAGTGACTGACTAGAATACACTAAAGTCCATATTTGAAGCTAGATTTAAACCCGCTGAAGATGCACATGCTTTGTTAGCTCAGCTAACACAGATGAAAAAAGAATCCCAGGAACCCATGAGGGATTTCATAGCCAAATTCAACAAGTTAAGGAACCGGATTCTGACTATGGCTCAGCCCATGCTGGAAAATCTCAAGTGCTTTATCATCAACTCGCAGCTTCCTGAAGTAAGTTTCTTGTTAAGGCGAGTTGGCCCTATGGACCTAGCATTGGCTCAAAATTTGGCTACTGAGATTGAGGATGATCTTATCCTAGCAGGTAAAATCAGAAAAGACCCAAGTAAAAATAAATTCCCTTCATCTACTGAAAGCTCTTTTACGGCTACTATAGATCCTATGGTACAAAAGTTAGCGGATGAAATGCTAGCTCTCAGAAGATAGATGGCCCAAGTTATGTCTACTTCTCCTAATCAGGATATGCCAAGGAGGACATTTCAAAATCAAGCGTACCAAGGCAATGCTGCTAGGAATCAAGGGCAGCCAAATCGTCTTCCTCCCCCACTGAGGAACCTCGCCCTTGAATCCCCTCCAACCAACTCAGTGGTTGGATATCTGGAAACAAAACACGCTCCCCCTTTCCAACCTGAGTTGGACCAACAATATGATGCTAATCCCTTTGGAGAGCAAGAAGAAGAATTAGCTAGTGACTCCGTCATTGGCTACCTGAATTATTGAGATGAATCCAGAAGTGAGGGAAATGCAACTAAAGGATCATATGCCATATTCACCCGGTCCCAGAAATAGTCAGCCCAACAAGCTGATAAAGAGAAGATAGAGGAGCAACCTCGGCCAGCAGTTTCAATTGCCAAGTGGGGAACCACTCTGTCCTTCCAACCAAAGGACCCGTTGACTATTGAAAAGGTACGTACCACAAGCACCTCTGCCCCCTTTACTTCAACTTTGCAAACCAGCCCTTCCCATCCCAAAAACCAAAAGAGTGAACTCCCATCCTCTGTGCCTAGTCTAATACCGACATTTGATATAATTGAGCATGTCAAAAAGACTAAAATTCAAATGTCTGAATTTGAATTTCTACAAGTCCATCCTGAACAGTTGGACAGATTGGCAAAATGTGTGAAAGGTACAGCCATCCCTATAGGACAAGAAACTTTAAGGGTAACTCATGATCCCCCAAAAGATATATCCACCCAGAACCATCTTGTTGTGACTCCTCCAGTTGCTCCTGAGAAAATAGAACCTTTCTATGTTTCTCTATTAATAAACAGTCGTAAGATGAGCAACTGCATCATCGATTCTGGTGCATCTGAAAATGTCATGCCTGCTAGAGTGACAGAATCTCTTGGTCTCACATTGACTAAAACTTTTGGGAGATGTTTCTCCATGGAGAACAAACAAGTACCACTATTGGGGCAAATCAAAGATGCCCAATTTGCATTTGCAGCGTTCCCTGACAAGAGGATTAAGATGACAGTGTTGGTAGCTGACGTCCCAGCCTCATATGGCATTCTACTTGGATGAAACTTTTGCAAAGATGTCAGAGGAGAATTGAGCATGGACTTATCCTAGACAAGGATCCCTGTGAAAGGCGTGATGCAAAGGTTGCTCCCTGAGAGAGAGGCAAAGTATGTGGTCACCCAAACGTCATCTCCTGCGGCTCAGATTTTGTTTGAGTCCTCTGGTAGGGGTAATTATCTTCTGACCACAGAAGAGGTTCATGAAGAACCTATTAAAGCCCTTGAGAATGCCAACCAAAAAATTGGTTCAACTGAAATAATGACAAGTGGACCTGATAGTGCCAATCGGTGGCAGGTGTCAAATGAGGGCAATCAAATCAGGTGCTGGATAGAGCCAGAAGAGCAACCAATTATGGTATCTGACCATACTACTATGCATCATGATCAAGAAAAAGAACTCTTTGCCAAGAAAACAAAGATTCATGATTTTCGGGTCAAAAGACAAACCTTGCTATGGGGCAAGAGGAGAAAACTAAAGGGATGGCACAGGAAGTTAGTTTTCTGGTGGAGGTTTCCATTTACATATCGTCAATTCTGGGGGGAAAATGGCCTCTTGCTGGTGTATCAAGATAGAGCGTCATCACCACTGCCTCTAAAGGGGCAGCATCTGAGGTGCTTCGATTCTTGAAGTACCAAGTAAATTCACCTGTACATTTGTATAGTCTTTAGCTTTGTTTTATTCATTTCTTTTTCATTTTTGGAACTTTTATTTTTGAGTAACTTGACTCCGTGGCCCAATGGCATGCTTCTAAGGCACTGAAGATTCTAAATTCTACTCCCTTCAATTACTTTTTGTAATAGAAGGCAGTTCTCCAACAGGAGCCAGCTGTTGTTTCCAAAATCAGTGGTGCTCATTTTTAAACAACCCCTTACAAAACTTGTCCGTTTCATCTTTTCGTCTCCCTCAGTTCGTTCTTCGAAATGGATTTCGAATTCACTCTCTTTTTGGCCTCGAAACGTGAGTAATTATCATCTCGTCCCAGCCAATTTTTCCTCCCCTAGACTCCTTTCAGAGTTGGTCTTTTCTCCCATTTCCCCTGTGCAAGGGCGGTAAATTTCACCGCATCTGCATTTTTCTTCATTTTTTGTGCAAGGGCGGCTAAATTTGCCGCCTCTGCACTTTTGTCTACAAGGGCAGCAAATTTTTCCGCCCTTCCCTGTATTCTACGTCTCTTTTTTGCCGCCTATGCAGTGGGCGGTAATTTTATCGCCGACTGCCGCGGGCTGTTTGAGCCAATACTGCCGACATCGGCCGATATGTCTGCCGTGGTCGGCAGGTTTGTCGATGTCGGCAGTTTTATTCTACCGTGGTCGCCAGTTTTGTCGACGTCGGCCGTGTTCACCGTCTCCGTTCTCCTGCCTGTGTTGTGGGCGGCAATTTTGCCGCTCACTGCATCTACTCAAGGTCTCTTCTTCCTATTTTCCGCGCCCGCTCCCCTTTTTCTTCCACTTTTTGACTTTCTCACGTCTCATCCTTTTCAAACGCATTCCCTTGATCGTGGCCAGCAAATGTGCAGTTCTCCCAGATCACTACTTTCTTCCTCTAATTTCACAATCATGGTTCCTGCTATAGTTTCTATGAAGGGTCCCTCTTCATAGATGTCTTTTCAGCAGAAGTTCTTCTAGGTCACTGAATTTTTTCTGAAGCAGTCCAAGACCATGAAGAAGACTAAAAATAAAGACTGACAGTTTGGAGAGAGATCTCAGCAGAGGAAAAGAAATGAAAAATCTCCAGAAGAGCACTCTGATGTCTATTGGTGCCATCTCCAGTATGGACTCCTATGTTGAGATCAAGGAGTCACTGATCTTCAGAATCCAGAAGAGATGATTCAAAGTTTCAAGGAAATGATTTGGAGAGATTTTGAAGAAGCATCTTTCTCAATGTCTTTGATGGACAGCATTCTGGATGCTCAGTTAACTTTGGAGAATTTGAAATCCAGGTTAACTGGCCACTCTAAAGCCATCACAGCATTGAAAGACCCGCTAATCAGAGTAAGAGTCATCTTCAAGAATGCAGTTGCACCAGACAACGTAGGAATTCAGGCATTGATTGCCATGTACGATGCTCATCTGAAGAAGTCCGGCAGCAAGAATTAACTCTCTCTCTCTCCCCTTCTCTCTTCTTATATCCTTATGCATTTCTGTTTTGTGCAGAATGCATGCAATTTTGTAATATGTAATTATGAATAAAATATTTTGGAAAATATCTAAAAGTCAAAGATGAGTCATCTTTGACCAAGATATTTTATATTTTATTGTTTTCTATTTTTGAGGATTTTCTCCCTATATATAGTGGAGACCTCATTTGTAAATTATCTTGGAAAATTTAATAGCAAACACTCTATTGGGATTGAAGCAACTTTTGAGACTTTGTGCTCAAATTTGTAAATCATATTCTGTTAAATGAATGAAAAGCAGGTTATTTCAAACTTTGTGTTGGAACTGTCTGTGTTACGAAATAGTTCTTATGTCCTTTTTCCTGGTAATGTCTTCTTCATCTGATTTGATAAGCAAAGTGGGTGTGTTATTATTATCTGAGGGCACTTCTAGAAGGTAGAAAATAGACTTTGTGCTGCTTTTACCTTTGAGATTCTATTATCTTTTGTAGTTTCAGGTGAAGACTTTGTGCTTCACTTCACTCTACGGTTATACTTGTTCTGGATCTTTGGAGAAGCTACAAAAGATTTTGCGCTTGCGTGAGCGTTCTCGTGGACTTTGTTACTTCAGGTGATCTCTTACTCTTCATTTGATACCATTCCTGAAAGAAGAGGAGTGTTATTAGCTTTAGACCAGGGATTTTCCTCTTTTGTTCTTCATACATTACCTCTGAAAAAAGAGAGGTAGACGCTGTTATACCACCCTCATGTGTTATTTTCTACTTAATTATATATCCAAAATGTAAGTTTTAATAGGGAACCTCCCCTTGATGAGAGGAGAGATTTACCTCGTCTAGATCTGGTAAAGCCACACTCCTCATGGTGTAAATCTCCCTGTGTTGTGGCTGATATCCCCATTTTGTCATCAGTTAGTTGACGACAAAATATTCACCCAACATTCTCTACAAAGAGTTTCATGTGAATTAAATGTGATTTTTTCCATGTTTCAATATCATTGAGACCACTTACCTCCCAATTTTGTCCTACAACACCATACATTGAGTAAACACCCAATTTTGACATACACACAACCATCTTCATTTTCATTCTGTCATTGGTATGTGCCTGTCAGGGTTTTCAAACATTAAAACATAGTATAAAATATCCTATCAAGATTATTATATCATTATATATTGTTTTATTCCTTTGAAATAACATGGAGAAGGTTATAGGGTCAAATCATGCTCATTTCCCATCACATCAATCTTGTTGTCTGCCTGCATATAGTTCCACATACACGTATAGTGCCTTTATAGGAATCACCATGTTGGAAAAGATATTTAAAGCTATGAAAGGTAATTTACAATAAAAATATCCCATTGGTAAGTTTTGAGAGTATTTTAAGACTCATAAGAGGTCATAAAACATGTTCATTTCCCAAACTCAGACTTACTACATGTGCCGAAAATGTCTACCTACAGGTCATAGCACAAAGATATAAAGGTGTTTGCATAGAGAAATAAGAGCATGGTAATATTTTATTGAAGTCCTAAATTTTATGTATAATCATGGTAGACTCATGTGGGAATTTATTTTGTAAAATTCAATTATAGATCATCTTTTAAGGTTAGGTGGCAGATTTCAGGGCCATTTTCCCAAAAAGTATAGAACATAGCACCTAATGGTTTTGTTGGTGTCATATGAAAGAGTGTCACAAATTATTGGATAATATAAATGAGAATAATTTGAATATTATAGTAGGGAGAAGGACTCTACCAAGTTTGGAGTGCAGGTGATAAAGGGAAAGTGATTGTTGAAGACCTTAAATATGCACTTTTATGCACTAAAAACAAACAGTGAAATCTACAGGGTTTGATCCAAAAGAGACCTTTATACACTAAAGGTTTAAAATATAAACTAGGAACCATGTTTTAATGCTTAAAATAGTTTAAATGAGTGTTTTTATCCAATATATCTTCAAAATAGGTCATTTACTATGTTTGGTCCTCATGTAACCACCTACAGTTGTGCCTAATTCCATGAAAAAACACACCTACAACCAACTATAGGAGCACTCAATCCAACATGTAGGTTTAAGATGAAACAACCAAGTTTATAAGATTTTAAAGGTTTTCAAATGTTCCATGAGGTTGATTAATTATGTATCACCTTGAAAGAGAGGAAAATTCACTTACAGGGTTCCATCTTGCCTAACACAGTTGACTGTGTTGGTAGTGAGCAATTAAGGTGATGTTTCAAAGTATTGGTGTGGCTCAAAAATTAAGGAATGAGTTAAATAATTGTTAAATGACTATGTATGATTTAATTAAGGTATTATAACATTTCCTTGATCCTAAGATAGCAAGCACACCTACAGGCCCTCTCACAGTCAAATGTAGTTGACTATGATGGGTAAAGAGTAAGAGAATCAAGATCCTTGGTGTAGGCTTGACCTAAATTTGAAATGTATGAATTAAAATTATTCATAGATTACTAGGGAAGAATTTAATGGTGCTTATACATTTTCTTTAATTCCTAACTATTCAAAAGAGCACCTATATGAACCCTAAACAAGCCAAACACAGTCAAGGTTATGCTCAGTCTAAGCTAGGCAGTAGTATGAGTATATGTCAAGTTTTGTAGCGATGATTAAGGACTAAGATTCCTTAAATACAATAATATTATCTTAATAACACTCTCTTAATGGATATATGATAGAAAAGGGAGCTCTAAACATGAAATATATAGTTGAGGGTGAATTTATTGCACACAGTCCTTGCCTAGCAGGTCAGTCTTGGATTTTTGAGAGTTTGGGAGGTCATATGAGATGACCAAGAGCTAATATTTTGTCCAGAGGGTCATAAAAACCTATATAAACTCATATAATAATTTTTTTTCCTATAAAAATATGGTAAGTTCCCTTTGTTTTGTCTCAAATAGAGGGCACTTCCCTAGGTACATAAGCATGCAGTCTTGAGGAATAGGACAAAAGGGATAAACCAGAAGCTAAGGAGACTCTTCAAAAGGGTATGGAAGGATATATGACACCTATTAAAATAATTTAAACCAATAATAGAGGGATTAATGATATCATAATGGTCTAAGCTCTTGAACTTACAGGTAGGTTTGTTAGGCCTTGAAGAGGCCTAGTGCAAAATGGTAGGCCATTTTTAATTCCAACTCTTATTGATCCTTTTGAATAATTAGAGCATGCTTGTAGGATGACATCAAATGTTTTTTTTCTTTTTGAATTTATAGGAACCATTAAAAACTCATGTTAGGCTTCAAAGTGTAAACAAGCATAATAGGCATGGTTGGTCCTAGTGTCCAAATGAAGAGTCAATCACACTTATAGCATTGGATATGAGTTCCAACCTATTTAGACATGTTCATAAGGTTACTATAGGTTTGTTTCATATTCTAAGATGTAGATTAAACTATGATAAGTCCTTTTTTGAGCCCAAAACCAACTCAGACTTGCAAGGAATAAGGAAAGGAGCTTGATAGGGCAAGTTTGAATGCTCATAACTCTTTTGATGTTATGCACAGGAATATGAGAAGTTTAGGTATGTTGATGAGGGTCTTCAACTATGAATTTGTGGAATTTTTAGATAGTTTTAATGTCAAAATTTTATGAGTGAACCTTAAGAGGTCAAACAGGCCTAAAACCCTTGTTAAACCCTTATAAAGACTAGTTTGAGGAAATGAGACAGATAATGCACCAAAATGGACTAGAATGGCATGAATGATGATTGGATGTTAAATAGGACATAGTCAATCTCACTACCATTAGAATTAGTTATATATAATCTATATGAACATGTTATAAATAGGGTATTTTTGACCATTTTGATTGTTTTGTAGGTTCTAGAAGGAGTTTGAGGATGAAACAAATGTTAAGAGGAATATTTAAACTTGTGATAACTCCCCATGTTCTTTTTTACACTTTATAAAAACTTATAAGTATCAAAAAAAATAGCTTCATCTCAGCCAGTCAAAACTAACATATTGGATAAGCTAGTGAGAAGGGTGGAAAACTTCAAGTGGGTTGATTTTAAGGTGTGCCTAATGATTCTAGGTCCATGGAGGGTTTTTACACTTGTCATACACTCCCTCCCATATATTTTCATGAGAAATTGAATCCAAATTTGAGGATAAGTGTGTAGGGTGCATGAAAGCAGAGTTTTTTGGACTGTAGATGATGATGGCTCATTTACAGATGATTTCAAATGACCAAGCCTATAACCAATGCATGGAGAGGCATGCCTAATACCCTTATCCTTATTTACAATAATTATACCTATCCCTAATTAGTTTTGGGATGTTCAAATAGGGATAATCATGAAGGTAATTTTTCTGAGCCAATTAAGAGAATTTCATGCTACTTTGCAAGAGTTTGATGACTTGTATGGACACTTGGGCTTCTTACCCTTGCATGGTTCTTTCCACATCCTCTTCTCATGAAAAATTAACTAATTTTATTATATTTACAAGTGTCCTTATGACTCTTGGACTTCTCTCTTCTCCTCTCTCTCTCAAGTTCTATAAGAACTAGCCATTTTGGCCATTGTAACTTATGTTCCACCTAAGTATGGTGAAGCCCTGCTCATTTGCATACCATTTAAGCAATAAGAATATTGATTTTTACCTCTTCATAACTGTTCTTAGTGTGTTTTACTCTAATTTTGGATATTTCTTAGTGAATATTATGGATTCCTTAGCATGTTGTCTCATTCTTGTATCTTATTTATAGTTGGAAAACTTCTTCTTATAGGGCATGTGAAGTGTTATAGGAAATGTCAAGGATTGAGTGAGTTAGTCTTTTCATTAGTGTCATTCAAGGCCTCTTGTCTAGTCTTCCTAGCTTTGCACATTCATCCATAACCTCACAATGTAACATTGATGTGAGAAGAAATAGATTGAAGGAGTGTATGTTTATTTTGTCCCTTGATTTCATGTGTAACATGCAGCTAGTTGGAAGTCATCAATCTATTTGGTGTATCACCTCCCTTAGGATAGTTTGATTTCATTTTTCTCTCTCCCTTTTCACCCCCAAATTTTAGGTGTAGTTGTAATACAAAGTGGTACATCAAGGGATCTATCCCAATCTAGAGATTCACCTCAATTTTATGCTACCCACAAGCCTAGAAGTGTTTCCATTATACCACTTATGAGGACAGCGTGGGCATTCCCTCAAAGGGTAAAAATCCAAGTGACAATAATATTGTGTATGTAGGGTTGTCATATGACATTTGATAGTCCAATTTAGACAACTATTATGGTAGCTCCTCGTGTTTCTTCATTATTTGACATACTTGTTCGTGCAACTGAACTTGGCACTAACCCAATCAAACATCAATAGTAAATTGAGGACCATGAGATTGTACTAAGTGCATGTTTAAATAAAAAATTTAGTATAGTTTAAAATGAGTTTCTTAACTTGGTTTCATGTATATTTTGTAATTTTATAATATTTTTATATTTGAACAGGTTCCGCTGCAAGTCAACTATGAGCATAGTACCTACAATCAATATTTGGATTAATCCAAGGCATTCAAGAAATATTTATCTACAATCAAGGCATCCCAAGGAGAGTCTTCTTCGAGGAAGGCAAAGAGATGGAGACTATTTAATGATTAGGATGTTGTAGATGTATTTTTTTGTATGCCTATATGGGAATGTATGCATTTTTGGCATTGTACATGCATATACAATGTATTCACCCAACATTAGATACGATGTTGTTAAACATGATGTCATTTTTTTGTATGCATGTATTATTGACATTGTATGCTTGTATATAGAATTCATAAATGGCATTCTTATTTTGTACATGAATAAAGAAAACCAATGAAGTAAATCTTGTTTGAATCACTTGTGTTCAGAGTATTATGAATGATTAGTTTTGAAGTATTCTTAATGATTACAAATGTTATGAGATTATGAATAACTTGTTAGGATAATGTTGCAAATTAGATTGGTATGACAGAGCCTAAAGTTAGAAAGATTGGCATTTCTTGTTCTTAAGAATCTTTGTTTCTATAAAAATACAAATGAAATAAGAAGTAATGAGTGTTGAATCTATCTTTTCATTAATTAAATCCTATACTAATGATTATAACCTAGAAAAAGGTTCATGAAATTTGTAAACATTGTACTTGTGTTCAAATTATTATGAATGATTGATTTTGAAGTATTCTTAAGGATTACAAATGTTATGATATTGATAATAACTTGTTAGGATAATGTTGCAAATCAAATTCGTATGATAGAGCCTACAGTTAGAAAGATTGGCATTTCTTATTCTTAAGAAGCTTTGTTTCTATAAGAATGTAAATGAAATAAGAAGTAAGGGGTGTTAAACCTATATTTTTATTAATTGAATCCTATACTGGTGATTGCAACTTAGAAACAATTCATGAAAGTTTCAAGCATTGTACTTGTGTTCAGAGTATTATGAATGATTGGTTTTGAAGTATTCTTAAGGATTACAAATGTTATGAGATTGAGAATAACTTGTTAGGATAATGTTACAAATTAGATTGGTATGGCAGAGCCTATAGTTAGAAATATTGACATTTATTGTTCTTAAGAATCTTTTTTTATATAATAATGCAAATGAAATAAGAAGTAAGGGGTGTTGAACCTATCTTTTCGTTGATTGAATCCTATACTAGTGATTGAATTAGTCTTAGATTGGTAGTTGTTGGACACCTAGTCATTTATCTCGATTCTAAGTCTTGTGCATGGAGTGGGATTAAGGGAATCAAACCCTTATAAGAATTAAAGAATAGCAATGATTGCATTTGAATTATGTTTATATACTCATGGTCATCTACAGTTTCTTGTAGATCCAAAACTCTGAGTTCTTAGTGAGATAAGCTTTATAAGTCAAAATCAAGGTCAAATTTTATTTTGAACACATGTATTTATTATGGATAGAGTCTATATAGGAGGAATTAACTAAATAAGGTGTCTAAACTCAACTACACAATTTTAAACCCTCTCAGCCTATACACAGACTAGTAAAATCAAACATAGTGTTTTGACCTAGAAGTGTGCATATCTTGAAACCTAACAATTTAAAGTTCTTGGAAAGTTATAATCTGATGGTTTTCACAAGGTATAAAATAATCAATAATATTTATAATGGTACGAATAGGACAAGTATGGATTTCAATATTGAGCTTTGTCACAGGACTAATGGAGACCTAATGGGGTTCTAAGAGTGGGAGAATAGGGGTTTAGAGGGAGAATTGGTCCAAGATTGAGTCAGTGAAGTAGGAAGACCTTAATGGGTTGTCAAAAATGATTTTATATTGTCTTGAATGTCTTTATATAACCTAAGATAAGGATCTTTGTAGTGCAACAGGGCTATTAGGAGAGTGAACCAAGAAAGAGACTTGTCAAAGAAAGGAAGAGAATTGGTAGATAAAATTGTAAAGAATGTTTGAAATAGAGTGTAATAAAGGTATAGAGGGAATTAGTACCAGTTTGAAGTGGTATATTAGCATTCCATACCCTAAAATACCAATTAGGTGATTGTAGCTTATATGAGCCTATAACAAGTAAAGGATTGATCTTCTGAGGAATAAGTAAATGGGTGATTAAGTTGTAGGAGAGGGATTGTCATAGAGTGTTTTAAAGGGTGATGAAGAACTTAGAGGTTAAATAAGCTATTATAACCATATTTTGCATTCTATAACCAAGGAGACCATTTCTAGGCCATGAGAAACAAGTACAAGAATTTGAAAAGGGTTTAGTTGTTATGATTGCTCTGCATTAATTCAATTGGGTAAGATGGTTCGAAAGCCTTGGTGAGAGAGTCAATAGATTATGAAGAGTCAATACATTGTAAAGAGGAGACCTTTTAACACATGATGAAGTCTCTCCTTCTAATGCGAAGGGTTTTACACTAGTGAAGAAGCTCATATTAGTCAAGGCAAGCTAGTATCATCTATAAGATAGTCAAGAAGTTCTTAAATCTGATCTTTAGGCCTTCAATTATCTTAGAAAGTGCCTAGGACTTCTTCATGCCATGGGGCAGACCCTATCTGATCTCCATTCCATATAAAACATCCCCAAACTCTATCTCTAAAACTGAGAGAGCAGGAAATAGACCTTGGGAGAGAGCACAAAGTCTTTGATTGGTCTTAAGGGATCCTGATAGTTTTAAACACTCAGCTCCATTTGGTCCATGATATCCCTTGGCCAAGATTTGAAGCCACTTTGACCACTTTTAGGTGGCCATTTAGGCCTAAATGGCTATTTAGGTCTATTGGACTATTTGTGAAACCTCAAAAATTTCTCATCTCTCATGAACCATAAACTTCTCCCTTGTTAGTGTCAAGATCCTTCCATTACCTATAGGCATGCAATTTAGCCTAATTAGGCCTAGAAGGCCTAATAGGCTCCTTGACTGATTAGTAGCCTCTTGAAGTCTTTTTGACCCTTATGATATGTTGACAAGCTTCAAACAAACCTTTCAAAGGTATTGAATAATTCCAATGCCACTAAATTCTAGCCATGTGTATATGGTTCACTTGGACTATTAGGCCTATTAGTCCTTTTAGGCTTTTTAATGACTTCCAACTAGCATTTTTACCTCTAGGATTTGTAGGTGTAAATCCTTCACTCCAATCACATCTATATAGGCAAATTACATGTGCTCCAATGACTATGACATCTAATTCTACCCACAAGTGCATTTTCACTACTGTTCAAAAACATAGAAACAATGACAACAAATGTTGTCAAAGTTGAAGCTACAATCTAAGAACTCCATTTCCAATTCTTGTTGGCTAAAAAATGCCACTATAAACACATATAGAGGGGTGGACAATATCTAAGACTGGGTTTTTGACCTCCCATCTGGTCCGGTTGATAAACCCACCACCCATTCTAGGCTCAAGAATGCCCTTCCCAATATAAAAAAGATGTTGAT
The DNA here is from genome assembly GCA_037957365.1 of Torreya grandis. Taxonomy (NCBI): domain Eukaryota; kingdom Viridiplantae; phylum Streptophyta; class Pinopsida; order Cupressales; family Taxaceae; genus Torreya; species Torreya grandis. The sequence goes on along the minus strand of JARHVA010001724.1, from coordinate 797,405 downwards.
TTTTAGCCTAACTTCAGGCATGCATAAAACCAAAACTGTAAGTCATATGGATAAATAGTAAGATCCATCTTGTGCATGTTAAATATCTATAATTTCACCTTGGATCTAATCTGTATCACCTCTGAGAGTAATCCATGGCATAATTTGCAGTAACGGATTTTAAAATGCAACTTTTTGGCAGTGAAGAGATAACTTGTTACCTCCAACTAGCATTTTTTCCTCTAGGACCTATAGGTTTAAATCCATCACTTTGATCATGTTTATATAGGCAAATTACACATGCTCCAAAGACTATGACATCCAATTCCACCTGTAAGTGCATTTTTACTACTACTCAAGAGCAAGAAAACATTGATAATAAATGTTGTCAAAGTTGAAGCTATAATTCAAAAACTCCATTTATAGTACTTGTTAGTTAAAAACTAGCACTTCCAACACATTAGAAGGGGAAAATAATGTCTAGGACTAGGTTATTTGCTTTCCATCTAGCCCAGTCGACAAACCCACCACCCATTATGGGCTCAAGAATGCCCTTCCCAATGCAAAAAAGATGTTAATTTTTAGCCTAACTTCAAGCATACATAAAATAAAAATTGTAAGTCATATGGATGAACCGTAAGATCCCTCTTATGCATGTGATAACCCTTTAATTGCACCCTGAATTTAGTCTGTAGAACCTCTGAGAGTAATTCATGGTAGAATTTACAGTAACAGGTCCTAAAATGTAACTTTTTGGTAGTGAAGAGATAACTTGTTGACCTCCAACTAGCATTTTTATCTTCGGGACCCATAGGTGCAAATCCATCACTTTTCACATATCTATATAGGCAAATTACACATACTCTAATGACTTTGACATCTAATTCCACCTACAAGGGCTTTTTTACTACTGTTTAGGAATGCCATACCAATGAAAATATGTAAATCAATGAAAAGTGTGTTTATTTTATGTGTAACATTATTATGTAATGTCATTTGAGGCCATTTTAATGCATTTGGTTTAGTTAAAATCTATGTAGATAGTTATAAACAAGGACATTTATGTGCTTGGAAGGCTACAAGGAGAAAGAGACTTGTTATGAGCAATTTTTTAGGAGTACAGAAACACCAAGTACTTTTAGTAAGCTTCTCTTAGCTTCAAGAATATGAAATTGTTTACTAATAGTGCCAACCATGTGAAGGTGGAATCTTATTTGGCACCACTAACCTATAAAAAAATGTGAGTAAGTAATTAAAGATGAAATTTATGCATGTACAACCTATAAAATCAAAAACATTTGGTAAAATTGACTACATCTACATTTTATAAGTCAACATACCTATGCATTTCAATCCAATAAACCACTAGGATATGCTCTAATATTGATAGTATCAAGAATAGCTTCATGGTCTGACTCACAAACTTTCCATAGATTCTTGTTTCTTCACTTACCATGATATTTTTACAATTAAATATTCATTGCAAGAACCAAATTTGAATAGTGTAGTATCTTCCTGTCCATTTCAAAGTCTTCAAACAACCATACATTTAATTTTTTTATAAGATATCATCGAAGCCAAGTTCTAGTGACTACCATAGACCTAGTGGGATAGCCAATATTTTCTCCATCTACGATTGGGGAAGTCAATTTTTTCTATCCATGTACACATGGATATAAGTAGTAATATGATTGCTCTTTATTATCCTCGTCTACAATAACTATAAAAACATGGCCTGCATCATAAATAAATAAAATTAATGACACTATGAAGATAGATAATGAGAATAAATAGTACATAAATATTATTCTTCTACCTGGCTATACTAGATCAGATATATGGTCAAAGTCAAGTGACGATGTCATATATGTAAGTCACAATACTGGTAAAACCTGATATGTATTGATTGGAATTAGAGGTTTGAAACTCTAGTCATCCACCCACTCTTATGACTCACACTCATTCCAAACAGAGTCCATGCATGCAGAACAAAATCATGCCAAGTGTCACGTATGAATAGTCTAAGAACCTACATTTGAGCCACGAAATGAGTGGAGCTCACTTGAACTTTTAGAGTCATATAATCCTCATAGTTTGCTAAGTATTCTTTCTCTATAAACCAAAAATGTCTACAAATAGTATAATTTGCTTGAGTACCATGACACATGTTCTCATTACACCATTCAACCATAGTTTTTGCATCAGTAAAATTAGCAACATGGTTAACTCATCCCTTACAACAACTCTTTTTACACATGCTCTAGCATCGTCATGCTCCTCTTTTCCATGGCTAGCCTCATTGAAACTCCAAATATGTTCTACACCAGGGGTAAGGTGCATCCTATTCAAACAATAAAACATTTGTGTATTCTTGAATTATGATGTGAAATTGTCTAACCAAATGTAATGTTGATTGAAAGTAATGTTCCTCTGAGTCAACTATCCATATAACTTCTCAAAACAACCTTGTACATACTTTATACAATGTGATCAGTCGTCATTGATATAGAAATTGTACTTTGTCAATATTTTTCAATATTCTTTTGCATTATTAGGTGCACGCATGAATGATATATGCACTAATATGGTAACTTGTGATGAGTTGTAATATTATGATTGAACTTCCATTTTTGGTTTGAATGTGTAATTTTCAGCAAAGTCAGCTACTAAAATAATAGAATCAAGTGGGTTTGAAATGTTCATCCAACCATTTATCCCTGTATGTGTGCCTTGCATACTCAGACAATTTTCTCCCTAAATTCAACCATAAATTTTGAAACATGCATCTCTTTCATAACAGGCTCATACCTTTTAGATTCTTTGCCATCTTTTAATTGATAAGTCATAGATTTGTATTTTCTCAAACCAACAAATTCATATTCAATTACACTTGTGCACTCCTCATGGATACATTTTTTTAATTTTGGAAATCCACCACAAATGCTACAATTTCCATCCAAACATGCTTTCTTCTAAAAGAACTATCCATCTGGTCTTTCACAAAAAATATTTAGAATAAATTCCCTAGCTGATTTTGGTGGAACTTCTACGTCACACTCCTACAAAATGTTGTTAGTATGAAAAGTACAATGAATATGGCAAAAATCATCATAGTGCATTGAAAATTCAACATGTTGCCTACAAAAACAAGTGGTGCATGTGTGATTTATTTTTACATAAAAAAGTTTATCCATCTCAAAAAATCTTTGACTAATGGCAATTTGTGGATGTTTTTTCAAAAAATTAAGAGTATAATTGTGTTTGAGTCATATCTAAGAAATGTTTCAGATGTGGTTCACGATAACGAGAACCAACTCTTCTTTTCAGTACATCTCTTGCATTGGGTGAAACTCTTATATTATCTTTCCAAAATTATGCAAGTAAGTCTTTCAAAGCATCAGTTATAGCCTTATCTTTTCATGAAAGTCTACCAAAGAATGCCCAGAGCTCTTTGGTATTGGGGTCATTAAGTCTTTCACATCTTGCAATTTCTTTCATTAATGTTTTTATTTTTATATCAAGTGTTTAGCTTATTTTTGAAATTAATCATTTTTTCCATGTTTCAGCACTTACTGCACAAGTTGTCATTATACACTGGTCAGCACTACCATCTTTATTATGTGATCTCCGGCCTATAGTATGATATGCATCATGTATATTTTCAACAACTTTATCATTTGCACCATCCATGTTAGATGTTCTTAGTCCTATTGTGTACATTTAGGTATCAAATTAACTAATTTCATCAATGAAACAAATAATTGGCATATGTGACTATCATAATCCAATCTATGAAAGAAACTATCCCAATTTTATTGAGCCAGTCTTCTTGAATGGTGGTTAGACATTTTGTTATGCATTGTTTACAAAATATTTTCATCAACTTCAATTAAGTACTTGTATTTTCTATGCACAATTCTTGGAGGTGTTGTTAATGGTGGAATCCGTTGAGAAGGTATTTCAAAATTATTATATGTTTCCATAAAATTTTCTTCATTGTTTGTTTCTTCATTATTTGTTTCCATGAAATTGTATTCATTTTTAACTTCATCATTATTTTTTTCCATGAATTTTTTTTCATTGTTGGTGGGTAAAGTATCATGCATAGGCTCATCATCAACAGAATCAAAAACTTTAAACTTTGAATGTAAACTTCTAACATTATCTAATTCATTATTGTCAATTTCATCATAATTCAATTCACTATTATCAATTTCATCATAATTAAATTTATTATTATCAATTTTATCATTATTCAATTTATTATTGTCAATTTCATCATTATCTAAGGTATTTGGCTCATCAGGGTTAGTGTTTGTAACTTGTTTGGAACTAAATGCTTACATTTGTACCTTGGTTTTTCTCTCAACTCTTATAATTGCTTCGATGCTTTATTCTTCAGCTTTTTCCTCTTCCTTGAATGCTAACCAAAGCCCATTTTGACAATTGATATATTTTCAAATGTGGAGTCCAAAAAAGTACTTCAAAATGTACACAGAGAATATGCAGAGTGCGCACAGGGAATGTTTGTGGGGATAGGAATCTTGATTTGGGACAAAAATAGACATTGAAAATTAAGTTTTGTATATACATTAAGGAATGTGTATGCATTATAGAAATGCATATCCGCTAATATAACACATGCATGTTCCTTGAAGTATAGACATATCCTATAGAAACAAGAAATAATACTATCATATTCAATGCATAAATCCCCAATATGATGTAATAAGACTCAATAAAACTATAATATGATGCAAAAATCCCTAATATAATGCAATAATACTATCGTATGATGTAATAAGTCTATCATATGATGCAATAAGGCTCAATATGATGTAATAAGACTATCATATGATGCAATAAATCCCTAATATGATGCAATAAGACTATCATATGATGCAATAAAGCCCTAATATGATGCAACAAGACTATCATATGATGTAATAAGGCTCAATATGATGCACAAATCCCCAATATGATGTAATAAGGCTCAATATGATGTACAAATCCCCAATATGATGCATAGATATCCAATATAATGTAATAAGACTCTTGATAAGACTATGAAGCAATAAAACTATCATATGATGCAATAAGGCTCAATATGTAAGGTAAAATGAGATAATTTTTCCCTAAATCCCATCATAGGTCCTTACAAAACTAGGTTCAATGGGTTCACAAATTAGCACTGATCACATTTATGAATTTATGCATTTGTGATGAAATCAGGGAACTTAAAGATTGTGTTTATTATAAAATTAGGGTTTAGGGTTAGGGGTTTAGTGTAACAAGTTTGTACATCTGTACATGTCATGAAATTAGGGTTTAGGGGAATTGTACATGTTAAAGTGATAAAATTAGGGTTTACGATCAACATGTCACTAAATGTGAGCTAATTTAGCCCCTTTAACTTACATCATAGACTCCAATTTAAGTTTAATGGGTTTAAATTGGCCATATTTTCATTCGTATTTGCATTTCTAATTAAATTAGGGTTAGTTAAGCCATATATTTTACATAAATTTTATAATTTATAGGGCCATAAATTTGGTTTAGGGGTTCAATTTGGCCCAAATCACATCCCTAATTGCACTAATTAACTAATTGGTTCAATTCATGATAGAATCATACTTAATTTTATCCTAAATCATATATTATGATCTTATACTTACATCAAGAAGGGGTTCAAATTGGCCTCCCATGCCTCTTCAATTGAATGAATCAAGTCTTTGGTTCATTGTATATATACATGATGACATTATAGGGTTAATTTCACTTTAAATCACATCATGCATACAATTTAAAATAGGTTCATACATGGCTTATTTTGACCCTAATTGCCCCTATAATTGAACCTTGTTATGCCACGTGTGTACCTAATACATCTAAAGTGTTAAAGCTACCAAAGATACATCAGGTCATGGAATTTTTAGAGTTGATAATGCCTCGAGAGGCCATATCCAATTACATATCACCTACACTCAAAAGTGTCATCACTATTAGAGGTGTTAGGTTCTATAAGCGTTCAATAACTATTAGATCCCTATGAGACCCAATCTAATTAAATGTCACCAAGTGTATCTCATACACACATATAAGTATGAGAGATCTAACTGTCAAGTCCTATAAGCATTAGATTTGTCAGAGCCTCAAGACGCCCAATATAATCAAATATTTCCACATGTAGGTCTAGTACACCTGGAGAAGTGGTAGAGTTTTTAGATATACATGTTCTAGATCCCAAAAGGATCAGAGATGTTTAGCACTTTGGGAGTCCTAATCCAATAAAAAATGACCACGTTTACTTTTGTACACCAAGTGGCTGATTCGAATAGATAAGACCAATAGGATTGGCCTAGCCCCATTGTGTCAAGTAATCAAAAGTACTCAATGATCCCATCAATAATAAGAAACACTTGGAAAAATATGAACACATCTCAGATGTTATAAGGGCCAAATGTAGGCATGTGCACATTGCACTCTGTACATTTATGAGCTCACATGAGTGGAACTCGTGATCTTTGATACCTAAACAAGTCCCATCACCTCCAACTAATCCAATTAAAGCCTATTCATGAATATCATACATACATATAAGCCAAAAATGTTTAAATATTGACATTGATCTCATCAAATCTTATCTAATAAATAATTCACATGATGCAAGCCTCTAACTTGCCATTATTGTATGGAAAATGTCATGTAGAGCCCTTTAAGGTCCCATCCAAATTGAGCAATCACCATTATCAATTTTCTATATATGTATTTAAATTATTTAGATCCTTCTGCCTTGAATTACCTCTAGATCCCAAATCACATTCATATTAAGTCCTACATGTAGAAGATAACACAATTCAGCAATGGACTCCTCAACCTCAAATTCCAAGCCAAAGCAAGGATTCTGAGATACTAATTTCTTACAGTCCACATCATAAGGTTTAAAATTGTTACAATGAAATATGAACAAGATTATTGAAGATATATAAAATATATAATCTTGAAACCGTATTCAATTTTAATCAACCATCTATATGAGGTGAGCAACATCATCCACATGAACAATTACTAGGTCCCTCTGCTTAGCATAATCCTTAAGGGGAAGTAGGTCTCAGATTTAGGGGACATTATCACTTTTAATGTATCTTGAATAACCTCAATAGAGTTTGAGTTGGGGTAACTTATACATATGTCATACTTGATCAATGCCAGGTCTATGCACCCTATATTTCTAAAGCAATCCATCCCTTAATGCTTTTGAACAAGGTCTCTAGTACATTTATATATTTCCTGAACTATACATTCATCACTACAAGCACAACATCAAGGATATATGTGACCATTTCAAGTTTATTGAGCTCAAAACCACATCTTATACAAAACAAATCATGTACCCAAAGATAAAAATATCAAAATATAAGAAAAATGTGTACCTAAAGACCAAATTTGGATATTGGTCTCACTACAAAATAATGTGTATGCATTATATAACATGTATGTGCTATATAATATGTTATATAACACGTATGTGTTATATAATGCATACAAGTTATATAACACATACGCTCTATTTGAATTTGAATTCAAAACTGAGCCTTTAGGCTTATAGATAGCTTGGATTTTTGAGTCAAAGGCTTGTGACTATGCATCTATAGTCGACACCAAGAATTTTGATAGAAAACAACAAATTTCAAATTCAATTGCCAAATATGCTATGGATTTCAAAAAATTATTACAGTCATGATGATCACGCTATCCTCTTTCCAAATATATGATTTTTATAATTTTAGGGATATTTTAAGGGTTCAAACAATATTTATTTCTAACTACACCTTTTTTAGGCCATTACATGCCACACATATACATTCCTATTTATGTTTATGTAATTTTTTTCGTTGATCCAAGTGCAAAACAAATTATATGGTAACAAACTAGTCCTAATTCTACACACATTAAAAAAAATCAATTTTCATTTTTTGGGGTAGTTAGGGGGGCCGCACGATCGGCTATCCATTTTTTTATCAGTTTTTAGGATCTACTTAATTACAAAATTAATAAAAAAAATATTCATTGAAAAAACATAAACAAATCATAATACACTAGAAGATCTTATCTAAATATTCACCAAATGGTTTTAAACAATATTTAACGATGCTAAAAAATTGGTGGGCCACATGACCATCTACCTACTATGTTTTCTTAAAAAAATAGGAGGTCCTCTTCAAATTTTAGATGTTTGACCTATTTATACTTAACCATTTTTTTTTAAAAAAATAGTTTTTTGAAAACTAGACTTGAAATTCTACAATTCATGTTTTTATACCATCTTCAAATTTTGAGTGTAGTTATCTCAAATTATCTATAGAAGTTCAAAATTTTGAAATTTTAGAAAAATCATGTCCACGGGTAGGCCCTTTTTTGTCCCCCAACTTTGTGTACTTACCCATGTATTTGTAAGACCCTTGGTACAGTGCCAAAAACCCTTGAGAAACCTCAAAGTAGCACACAACTCATATATGACGTTATCACATATTTGTGGCTTTATTACAGATATATGGCATCAAATACAAAAAATGCCAGTGAACATTTTTCCTTGCTTATGTAATACCCAACTAGATGCATGATCCTAATATTGAGCTTCTGTATTATCATGTGTTGAGTTTTATTTGCTTACCATTTATTAAATAATTGTAAACATTTAGAACTATTGTACTTATTTTGTATGGTGTTGTTTTATTGATTTAGTAACATAATAAAACAAATGTTTTCTTCTCACACTATATAAAAAATAATATACGTATGTGACACAATTATTACAGGGAATTGAGCATTAATACTTCTAAAATCTAATATGTTATATATATTTATGATTTTTTTAACAACCTTTAATAAAATAGAGTGCATAAATTGTGAATAAATTGTAGATATTCGATTATAATAGACCATGCTAGAGGCTAAAATCCTAATATAATTGGTTTTTAAATACTTAAGAGGGGGACAAGGTTCAGTTTCCTCTTCTCTATTTTTGAGCAAGGCATCTGTGTCATTGAGGATAAGCTTTTGTAGTGAGAGTAACACATAAGTAAACCATGAAAAGTTCTTGCCTGCTTATAGGCAATATTAATCTTTTCGAGATGACCCCTCTCCACTAACAATCACTATCATAGGTTTCCACTGCATCTCCAATGGAGCAATTGAAGGGAAATTGGATGGTTAGATGCAATGGCTCTTCCCCCTCCTCATTTGTAATAAACTTGTCATACCAAGTTCCACCATATCATTATGTAACTACACTTTGTTATTAAAAATCATTTTAAGGTTAACTTGAGCACATGCAGAGGCATAAACATAATATTGAGCTTTTTGAGTTTCCTTTGCTTTCCAATTCTCAAATCATTCCAAACATTCAAAACCATCATACTTTTTAAACAATTTTAGATTAGTTTTTGAAATGTATTATTATATGTATCTTTTGTATGGTGTTCATTTATTGATTCAATAACACAATAAAACAATTTTTTTCTTCTCAAATTATGTAAAAAATAATAAAAAATTATGATGCATTTATTACCAAGGAAATGAACCTTAATATTGTTACCAGCTTCGACTATAATAACCCTATGAAAGCTATTTGAAAATACCATGGTGTAACTGCCTTGATTTAACTCATTTGTACAATAATCACTTTCCATTGTAATGGCACAAGGAAACTCCACTTATATAATGTGTATATATTGACCTAAATATTTTTCACACCACTACTTGTTTGATACTTGAATGTTGAATTACCCATCTTTAGACAAATATAACAAAATCATTTAATTTTGAACCAACATCCTTACATTATTTCTTACAAAGCAAATAAATTTTTGGTTTTGTCTTTCTTTGTTTTTGTCGATAAGTTTAGTTTAATTCCTTGGGAGTTTGTTATCTCAACAGTTATCATAATACTCTACTACAATATTTATCTTATTAAAAATAATATTTGATAAGTAATTTTTGGGAAGAAATATTTATATTTTTTAATTTTCATTTGTGGTACCTCAAATACAAATATCACTTTATCATTGCAACTCATAGCAGGAAATCATTTGAGACTGCCTAATATGCATCTCAAAAAACTTATTGGAGACACTCACTGGTATGTCTTATATTTTTTTTCTTTGTTCCAAGATTTTTCTCTCAATTGTCTTCAATAACTATTTTATTAAGTGTATTTTATTTTATTTTATGCATTTGAATAAAGACTAATTTTGTGTTATAGATTTAGTTGTACTAATGCAATTGTAAGACAAATTTTGTTGTTGTAGCTCTCTGATTTACTTGTTCTTATAGATGCATAAATTACTGCTCTTTTGTCATACTATTTTTTCAAAAATAAAGAAGTTCAACTATGCACTTGGCAAACTCAACACCCCAAGGTACACAACATTCACTTGCAATAACATTTAGGGAACCTCAACTCCTTACTTTGTCAAAAAAATAAAATGCCAGCGCATTTTTAGAACTAACAGGGATACAAATTATTCTTAGTTATATTTTTACCAAGAATAGTTTTAAAGAATTGGTTTTGCATCTCTATAGTTGTTGAAAGCATGAGATTTTTAGAATCCAATGTGTGAATCAACGTTGATTAGTGTATTTCAACTAAAGGCTCTATGTATTTTAGTATTATCTTATTTTGTATTATTTTATACCCATGTATTTTTTTATCGAGTGTATATTTCAAGACAATAAGACTTGTTTATTCAATATATGTCTTTATTAAATGTGCATTTTTTACTTGATGCCTCCTCTTAAAATTGTTGTTTAGTTTAATTATGCAATCTTTGTATAAGATAGCCAATGTTACTTTACTATACAAAGAAGTAAGCAATGTTTTTTTATCTCAATTTCTTGGCTTTTAAAGCTCAATGACAAATATTTTCATATGTAACGTATTGGAGATGATGTGAAACGAGAAAACTTATGGTCCACTTGTCCACTATGTTTATCACTATTAGAATTAGCTATAGGATCTAATGAATCTAATAAAAAGCATAAATAAGAGATAAAATAGTAATAGTAATAAACAATAACTCTATATCTGAGACAATAATAGAAATGAATAAATAATTCAAATATGAAAAATGACTTTGATAATTCAATATAAATCTAATATCGAATACACAAATAGCCATTGTTTATATAGAGCAAGGTGTACATGATAAAGATCAAGGAACTCATACAACACAATTGATATCTGACTACATGAATAGTCAAGTGCAACTCCACACTAACAAGATAGGTATCCAACTTGTGTAAATGATCAACACAAGTTGACTACTAGTTAAGCAATCATATCATATCTTATCATGAAAAGTGGAGTGGAATTCCATTGTAACAAGATAGGTGTCCAATGATAGGACAAAGGCTCACAAAGCTCTAATACCACTTTGTCAAGATTAGGAGCACAATTGATTACCTTGTATAAGCAACTAAACACAAAATTTAACCAGAAGTAACATGTAACTAGAATTCAGTAATAACACAGAATATGAGAGACAATACAATCTTGTATTCAACTCATCCAGAAAGAAAATACAATAAAGAAGATGCCACACTCTTCCCACGCCTCTAAGGCTTCCCACACCTCTAGGGCTCCCAGTAATTCTCCTTCAAGAGTTCTCTCTCTCAATTACGGTCACAACAAACAACTCAAACACAGAGTTGTTGTTCACCTCCACCAGTTAGTAACAATACTGCCAATACACAAGTACTCAAAGTACTCCAAGTAGATCTCCCTTGAACTTGCAACAACCTGCAAATCAAATGATCTTACTTACCATGTAGATCTAACATGATCTTGCTATATCGCAGATCAGCCTGGCCTTGCACACCTGCTGACCTAGATCATACACACCCGAAAGAACCCTTGTCCTTGCCTCACCAAGTCCTTATGATTCTCCCTTGGATAGAACCCTTTTGGTTCTACACACTAGCACCCCTGTGGATCTTCTACCAGATCTTGCTCTCCCACAGATCTACCTGATCATACACACTTGGCACTGTGGCACTATGAGGAGCTAAACTTGCTCTCTTCCCTCTGAAGGAGCTAACCTTGCTCTCTCTAGCTAGCACGCTTTATAATACAGCCCATGAGTCTATTATATAGATCTCATGCAAACAATAATTAGACTTTCCAATTACAATAATTAGAAACATAGCTCCAAGACTAAAATTACTCTTTACATGCAAATTGGTCATTCAATAAACTAACTATTCATGTAACTAACAGTTTTGGAATGCACAGGGGACCGAAGTCGGTCCCTGTCTGTCTAGAGATGACCAACGTCGGCTGATACATGACCGATATCGGTAGCTTTCTGTCCACCCCTGACCAACATCAATTGGCCTGACTGACACCGATGACTGTGACACTCAGCAACCTCCTCCATGTTTGCATACAGTGAAGCTTTTAGCTCTACAACCTAACAATCTTCCACTTGGAGATAGATAGTTGCACATGTACCTATACCTGTACATCATCTAATTTGTTTCTTGGCTTGTATCCCTCTTCAAGATCAATCTTGAAGACCAACCACCACACATCCTGTGGTGCTACACCTATCATCCAAGTCCCCTACTATATCTGATTCTACATACCCATGTAGAGAAGTGCTTGACCCTGCATCACATGTATACCTGCTGCTAGTCCCTCTCACATACTTGAAAATCCACTGAACTGCTTTCCAGTGCTTCTTTCCCAGATTGGCCATAAACTCGCTGACAACACCCACTGCTTGGGCAACATCAGGTCTAGTACACATGTACTTAACCTCATCATGTGAATTGGGACACTATTCTATGAACTGTCCATCCATAGGTATGATAACCGATTCTGCATCCCGCATCTTGAACCTCGCCACTACCTTATTCACATAATCATCCTGAGACAACATCAACCTGTGATCTTCCTTGTTTCTAAGAATACTCATGCCAAAGAATCTTGCTACTCCCAGATTCTTCATGACATACCTCTGAACTAACTTTACCTTTAGCTCAAAAACTCCCTACATGTGTGACCCTGCAACAAGCATACACACTACACACAGTAATAGGATAATGTAGCTAATATTATCCAACCTGGTAAAGGAAACACAATGGTTACCATGACATTGACTAAAGCCCTACTTTGTCATACACCTGTCAAACCTCCATTGTCTTGTAGCCTACTCAAGACCATATACCCTGGCCTTCCATCTCACATGTCCATTTTCTCTGTTCTTTAACTTGGGAATCCATTCGTCTTTCAGTACTTTCTTTCTGGCTGGCAACTCTACCAAATCTCTCATTTGGTTCTCTTCCAAGGAATCAACATCCTCATTCATGCCATGCTCCCACTGTTTCCTAGATTTTACCTGCTCCACTTCTTTAAAACTTCCTAGTTTTTGACCATCAGTGAGCAACAAGTAGTCTAAAGAAGGGGAATGACGAATTTGAGACTTACACTTTCAGTCCTCCTTATGGGCATTTGAGACTCCTTGACAGATTGCTGTCCACCCCAAAATCCATTTTCTGGTCGACCCTAGTCTACACCCGACCGATGTCGATCCCACCTGATCACCGATGCCGATTCCCTGACCGACGTCGGTACCTACCTGTTCAAATGTCAGTTCTACCTGACTGATGCTGGTAACTGTGTTTTCCTGTGAGTGATGACTTTTTACCCGTGAGCTTACCTTGGATCAAAACCCTATCCAAGCTGCCCTGCTCAGAATTATTTAGTGCCTGTGACTAATCTATGTCTATCATCTTCTCCTTGAACACCAAGGCTTTCCTGTTCTTGTTAAAACCATCAGATTTTCTCTTTATGCAATAGACCCGATCCTTTCTTGTAGCATGTGTTTCAAAAAACCTCACTTTCTTCTATTGCTTATAGAAATCTCGATTTATGCTCTCCGGATCTGAACTCTTACCTTTTGACTCAAGAACATGCATCCCCTTCTTATTCATGTGACCAAGCCTACGGAGCCACATCTTTGAATCTACAACTGAAGTAGATAAACCAGAAGGAGAATCAGTAATACAAGTAGATAGATAAAGAGTACCTACTTTCTTACCTCTTGCTAAAACAAGTGCACCCTTGGAAACTTTCCAAGAATCCACTGTGAGAGTTATTGTGCATCCCTCATCACCCAACTTTCCAAAAGAAATCAAGTTCCACTTCAGGACTGGGACATGCATGACCTCCTTCAACACCCATGTGTTGTCTGTCTGCAATTTCAGCAGCACTTTTCCTTTGCTAACCATTTGACAAGGCTTACCATCCCCTAAATAAATCTCTCCAAAGTCTCCCTGGACATATTCATGAAAAGATGCTCTATTTGGGGTTTCATGGAAAGAGGCACCAGAATCTAACACCCAAGATTCCACTTTATCTAAGGAACATATAAGAGCATCCTGTGCAACAACATCTGCTTCTTCATTTCCTTCATGCTGATCTTCAACCAACCAGCAATCTTTCTTTACATGCCCTTGCTTTCCACATTTCCAGCAGATTATTTTGCCATACCTGGATTTGGATCTCCTACCTATCTTTGACCTTGATTTCCCTTGCTCGATCTTCTCTCTTTGCCTTCCCCTACTTTCAACACTTAAAGCATTCCCTGATGATTCACCTGTGCTTTTCCTGTGAATTTCTTCATTCAAGATTACACTAACAACATCATCAACTTTCAAAATATTTGAAGCAGGCGCAGTATTGCTAACTGTCATTACCAAATTATCCCAACTTTCAGGTAATCAGCATAAGATTAAGATAGCCTTAATTTCATCATCAAAAACAATATTGATTGAAACTAACTGGTTTACCAAACTATGGAAATCACTAAGATGACTGTGTACAAATCCACCTTCCAACATTTGCAAATTAAATAATTACTTCATAAGAAATACCTTATTTGAAGCTGAGGTTTTTTCATATAAATTTGCCAAAAATCCCATTAACTCTACCATTGTCTTAGCCTGTGATAAGTTGGAAATCACAGATGATGCCAAGCTCAACCTTATAGATCCTAGAGCCTTCTGATCAAGAACCTTCCATTCTTCATCTTTCATATCCATGGGCTTGCTTGTAACCCCACCCAATGGTAAGTACAGATCTTTTTGATACAGATAATCTTCTATCTGCATCCTCCATAATTGATAATTCTTGTCGTTAAACTTCTCCATTCTTAGCTTACTTTCTTCTGCCATTGCTTTACTCCCACTCAATCAGAAACCCCTGAGAGTGACCTATAATCAAACACAAACCTACTCCAAACTAGGCTCTAATGAACCTGCAACCCTAGCTCTGATACCACTTTGATAAGACCAAGGCTCACAAAGCTCTGATACCACTTTGTCAGGATTAGGAGCACAATTGATTACCTTGTATAAGCAACTAAACACAAAATTTAACCAGAAGTAACATGTAACTAGAATTCAGAAATAACACAAAATATGAGAGACAATACAATCTTGTATTCAACTCATCTAGAAAGAAACTACAATAAAGAAGATGCCACACTCTTCCCACGCCTCTAAGGCTTCCCACACCTCTAGGGCTCCCAGTAATTCTCCTTCAAGAGTTTTATCTCTAAATTACGATCACAACAAACAACTCAAACACAGAGTTGTTGTTCACCTCCACCAGTCAGTAACAATACTGCCAGTACACAAGTACTCAAAGTACTCCAAGTAGATCTCCCTTGAACTTGCAACAACTTGCAAATCAAATGATCTTACTTACCATGTAGATCTAACCTGATCTTGCTATACCGCAGATCAACCTGGCCTTGCACACCTACCGACCTAGATCATACACACCCAGAAGAACCCTTGTCCTTGCCTCACCAAGTCCTTATGATTCTCCCTTGGATAGAACCCTTCTGGTTCTACACACTAGCACCCCTGTGGATCTTCTACCAGATCTTGCTCTCCCACAGTCTACCTGATCATACACCCTTGGCACTGTGGCACTATGAGGAGCTAACCTTGTTTTATTCCCTCTAAAGGAGCTAACCTTGCTCTCTCTATCTAGCATGCTTTACAATACAGCCCATGAGTCTATTATATAGATCCCATGCAAACAATAATTAGACTTTTCAATTACAATAATTAGAAATGTAGCTCCAAGACTAAAATTAGTCTTTACATGCAAACTGGCCATTTAACAAACTAACTGTTCATGTAACTAACAGTTTTGGAACACACAGGGGACCGACGTTGGTCCCTATCTGTCTGGAGATGATCGACGTCGACTGATACATGACCGATGTTGGCAGCTTTCTGTCTACCCCTGACTGATGTCAGTTGGCCTGACCGACGCCAATGACTGTGTCACTCAGTAACCTCCTCCATGTTTGCATACAGTGAAGCTTTTAGCTCCACAACCTAACATCCAAGTTGACTACTAGCTAAGCAAGTTTATCCTATCTGGTGAAAATTAATAATAAATATAATAAACTAATTAAAATAAGTAATTAGTGCACCAAAATAAATAATAAATACAAGTAAATACAATAAAGTAAATAAATGCACCAACATCCCCCATAAATGAAGCTTAGGTAGGGCTATGCAGATAAGAGTCTCGGCAATGTGTAGCCATATTAGGTATTTTTTACAAATAGATGAGGAAAGAAGAAAACTCAAAGGAAAAAAACTCCTCAAAATGAAGGTCTAGGAGACCCCCCTAAAGAACTGATGTCTCAAACCCCCAAAAGAGATCGCAAATGAAGATACTTGATCTCAATGAAAGGTTTGGTGAAAATATCTACAATATGCTTCTATATAGGACAATATTGAAGATCAATGATCTCCGCTTAAATCAACTCCCTGATAAAGTACATATGGATCTCTATATGTTTGGTTCTAACAATGCCATGATACTCAGCCTCTATAGATGAAATAGCAATAGCATTTTTATTCTTGCTTTTCCAAAAAAGGGGGTCAAATCCAAAGTGAAATCTATAACTAGAAGTGGACTTATGATCATCATAATCACCAACCCAATCAGAATCTATGTATCCCACCAAGTTTGAATATGTACCTACTATTTAGTGAATCACATATCTAATAGTGCCCTGAATGTAGCTCAAAATGCACTTGGTGGCTCTCCAATGAAGCTCATGTGGTGTCTGCATAAAACGTGAAACCATGCTAACTACATATGAAATGTTGAGCTGTGTATGAGTCAAATAGATGAGGCTACCTACAAGTTGGTGATACAATGTGGCATTAACCAAGGGAGTGGAACAATGAACCTTAAATCTAACTCTAGATAAGAAAGGAGTCGATGTAGGCCTACAATCAACCATGTGAAATTGAGCTAACAATTCCATGGCATACTTGGGCTGTGAAAGTGTATCTTAAAAAAAGACTGTGCTATCTGAATCCCAAAAAAATAGTGCAATAGGCCCATGTCTGTCATAGAAAACTTGTCATGAAGTGCAGTCTTAAAACTACTAATGATGGATGTTGTGCTCCCTGTAAAAATGGGATCATCAACATAGAGAACTAAGTACAATAGTGAATCCTCTTACCATAGAATGTAGACATTTGGATCTGAGTGACATCTCGAGAACCCAACTGAGAGAAGAAATGTGTCCATCTTGGAATACCAAGCCCTAGGGGCTTATTTTAGACCATAGATAGACTTTTTCAAGTGACACACCAATGAAGAGTCTAGAATGAACCCTTGTGGCTACTCCATATATATCTCCTCATGAAGATCCCCATGAAAAAATGCACTTTTCACATCCATCTAATGTATAGCCCAACCATAAGTTGTACCAATAGCTAGTATCAAGCGAATAGAACTCATCTTAACAACAGGTGCAAAGGTTTATGTATAGTCAATACCTTCCACTTGGAAAAAACCTTTGGCCACTAAATGTGCTTTATACCTATCAATATTTCCATCCGTTTCAAACTTAGTCTGATATATCCACCTACATCATACTAATTTTCTTCCCTTAAGAAGAAGAATAAGATCCTAAGTGTTTTTTCTAATCAATGACTCATACTCTTCTTCCATTATTGAATCCCACTCAACTATCCCTGTGGCTTTCTAAAAATATTGTGGATCAAAAGCTATGAAAATGTAGGTATGTGGAAGATGATGTTGTGACCATGTTCTCCTTCTATCTAATGGATCCCTAACAAGAGGGTTTGCATCCACCAAAGTCTATCTAGCCCATAAAGGCATCAATGGGTGAGGATCTAGAGGAAGAGGAGGAACATGACCTACTAAACCTTGTTGGGGAGGTATTACCTCATCATCTCTATGAGTAGAAGAAGTAGGAGTATCATCATCACTGGTATCTGATTCTTCTAAGGAAGAAGAATGAGAAATGTTAGAAGACAAGTCTAAAGGACTTTCTTCAAAGTAAACACTTCTCACTATAATAAGATCATGTGAATCTGGATTAATGAGCTGATATCTCTTAACACCATCAGGATATCCCATAAATATGTAAGTTTGGCTTTGTTTTTTTAAAGCACAATGCTTGTCTGAAGGTATGTGAGCCCATGTTGGACTGTCAAAGACTCTGAAATGATGCACAATTGGCTTCCTATTAAACCAAGATTCAAGAGGTGTTATCCCCTTTAAACCTTTGTGAGGAACTTTATTCTATATATATGTATCACAATTAATCATTTTCACTTAGTACTCAAGTAATAATGATTTTGCATGAATCATACAACTTGTCATCTCTTTTAAGAATCTATTCTTTCTCTCTGCTACACCATTCTGCTGAGGTGTGTATGTAACTGAATACTGAAGATTATTTCCTTCAAGAGCACAAAAATGTTCAAACTTGGTGTTCACATATTCCCTCCCATTATCAGTGTGAAGGATCTTGACATACTTCCCAGATTGTTTCTCTGCTAGAGATTTAAACTCTAGAAATCTATCAAATACTTCACTCTTGAGTTTCAGAAAATAAACCCAAATATATCTAGAATAGTCATCAATAAATGTGAGAACATAATGGGTTTTACTAAAAGATAAAGTAGGTAATGAACCCACTAAATCACTTTGAACAAGTTTGAGGACTTGTGTAGCCCTCCAAACCCTCCCTTTATCAAATGTATCCTCTATATGTTTGCCTAAGGCACAACCATGACATACACCCCCTGAAAATTGAAAATGTGGAAATCCTATAACCATTTCCTATTGACTAAGCTGTTGTAAATAGTGATAGTTTAGATGACCAAACCACTCATGCCATAGCTTGCTCACTGAATCAATGTGTGAGAGTAAAGTTGTAGAGGAAGACTGAGGCACAAAGTGGAAGAATGAATAAAGTTGAGTAGTATTGTTGACTTTTCCCACTGTAACTAAGTCATTATCTTCCAATTTTTTGATTGATACAGAATCGGGTGTGGACTTAACTTTTCTATCAGTATCAAAGTGAGTGATTTGGTAGATAGAGAGAAGGTTAGTTGATAACTCTTTCACACAGAGGGCATCCTCAAATACACCACTATCAACATCAACTGTACATTTTCCTATAACATCTACCTTATAATCATCACCTATGAGAATATGAGGCAAGAAACTTAGTTTTAATCCAAAAAATTATTCTTGACTAGAACCCATATGGTGCGAAGCACCTGAGTCAATTACTCATGACTTGGGAGAATTTGCCAGTGCAACTAGTGTCGCAGCTTTCACTTTCTTTGAATTTGAAGGAGGGGAAGAATCCTTTGATTGATTGATATTATTTTTTAGAAGACCCTTAAGTTCATCAATCTCTTTCTTCCAACAATATTGTTCACTATGAAACCCCTTTTTTCAATAAGGGAAAGGAGTGCCAGTTCTTTTTTGTGAATCCCCTTTCTTATTAGTGGATTTATAATCTCCTTATGAGAAAGATTGTTGCCTTTTATTCTTATCTTTCTGTGACTTATTCTGATTATTCTGCGTCTTTTTTACTTGAACCTGTATTTGATGTTGATATTGAAACTTGCTTATGCTGAGGTTGACTTGCAATTAGAGCTTGAGATTTGGATGACTTGATTAGACCCATAGCTATTAACTTTTCTTTTTCAGCCATTAGAATCTCAAAGAATACCTAAAAGGTGAGCATTTGATATGGTGTGCCCAATGTGAGCCTATAAGTCTGAAAGCTAGAGACAATTGAATGTAAGGCATTGAAAATCAATTGAATGTCTTTTTTATCAATTTTACATTTAAAAAGTTGTGCTCTAAGATCTATGACTTTAGTGATGTAGTCTTGTATTGTAGCATAATTTTTAGGATCCAAACTAATGAGTTCATTGTCAATTTAGTAACCACAAACCTCATCTATTTTGTCAAACAATGATGCTAATTTATCCTAAGCCTCTTTTGGAGTTGTACATTTGTCATGATGAAAATTCAAATCTAAAGACATGTAAGACCGAATGCATCCAATTACCTTAGTAGTTTCAAAGAAAAAGTGTTGTAACTCTTTTGCATCAGTAGGTAGAGTAAGAAGAGTTGTTATGTAATGCTTATATCCTAACATTATTAATGCATTATAATCATTTTGTTTTCATGTGTTGTAGTTATATGATGTTAATAGTGGGAACTTAGGATTCCCCATGATGCCTTTGGAAATAAATGATCACAAAGCAAAAATGAAAGTACAGAACACACCACAAAACCTCTATGAATTACTTAGTTTTATCCCACCTAGAAAGTATTTATTGGCACTTTATAATTAAGTGTAATTACAAGGTTGGATTATAATTTTTCCAGTTTACAAAAATCTCAATTAGGCCCTCTAGTCTAAAAGTACAAAAAATGTGCACTTTATTACAAAACTTTTTATACCAATGTGGTGTGCTCGAAAAAATATTAACTTTCAAAAAAAGGACCTTAATACAAGGTCGTATGTGAAATTTATGAGCCTCTGAAGTTGAAAAAATGAGTATGGGCAAGCACTGTTGTATAAAAATCTAGATTCTATAAGAATATGGACAAATCTAAAAAAAATTGAAAGTATAATAGCAAAGAGCATGAAATTTTAAGCTATTTCAAAAAAAAATTGCTCAAAAATACCACTCGATGTTCAAATGGTAGGCTCCCAAAGTTTCCCTTTCAAATCTACCTACTGATCCATGAGGCCTACCAATTTTATTTGTTTATTTTTGGTCTGCACGATCTGTATGACTATACTTGGGAGCAAAAAAAATTTGCCTTCTAGGTGACTATATCCAAATTAGACAAATTTTATATGGATCGATAGGTTTTGACACCTTTTGAATGTAATTGTGAGGTCTGTTTTGCTCAAAAATACATTAATTTTTAGGTACCCATTGGATTTGGATGTGGTGTTTTTGACGTGGTGCTTTTGGATCAAACCCTTGCCAATTTCGCCTCTGGTACCCAATTTAGACAAAATTATAGACAATTTTGACTATCTCAGGCACTCTGAACTCAATGGTGAGCTCAAAAAATCTCCACAAAGCTCCAATTTATGTCTGTATACAAAATCAAAAAATTGATCCTATATCTAGATATTTTTTTCTTAAATATTTAACAATCTACATATTCAAGATAGCTCTGATACCATGTTAGAATTAGCTACAGGATCTAATGAATCTAATAGAAAGCATACATAAGAGATAAAATAATAATAGTAATAAACAATAACTAGATATCTGAGACAATAATAGAAATGAATAAATAATTCAAATATGATGAATTAATCTGATAATTTAATATTAATCTAATATCAATTACACAAATGCCATTGCTTATATAGAGCAAGGCATGCATGATAAAGATCAAGGAACTCACACAACATGTGTAGTTCAATTCATATTTGACTACATGAATAGTGGAGTGCAACTCCACACTAAAAAGATAAGTGTCCAACTTGTGTAAATAATCAACACAAGTTGACTACTAGTTAAGCAATCTTATCATATCTTACCATGAATAGTGGAGTGGAACTCCACTGTAACAAGATAGGTGTTCAAGTTGACTACTAGCTAAGCAAGTTTATCCTATCTGGTGCAAATTATTAATAAATATAATAAACCAATTACAATAAGTAATTAGTGTGTCAAAATAAATAATAAATACAAGTAAATGCAATAAATGCACCAACGCTCACTAATTAAGTCATTTATTTGATATAATTTACAATGCTTTGAAAATGATGTCAAAATATAACATTTATGGTATGCTTATTCTTTGGATTGTACTTTGTTTATGTTCCTATTTAACTGAAGAATGTGGTATACTGAAATGGTGTATAACAAAGTTTTATGATTCACAAAAATACCCAACAAAAATACTCATTTTTAACTTATCCCAAAAAAACCTTATTTGTAACAAATTCTATTTTAACGTTTATATAATAAGTAGAATATACTTTAAAATCGTCATCAAAATTTACATAAAATTCTTTATTTACAACTTTAAAAAAATATGGAACATAAATAAAATTACATAAATATCCTTGTTTCTCAACAAATACGGTTTATAATTCAAATAAAAATATTCTGTCAAAAAATTGAAGAAAGTTAAGTACAATGTAAAAAAATGTTACTCGTATCTTCATCTACAAATGCAACAAAGGCTTGCATTATAATTTATTATTATTAAAGTAACATGGATGTAATTAAAATGACATGGATGTGAGTAAAAGAAATAAATTTAACATTGTACAAATAGAATATTGAAATAGAATATGGACATATTTATGTTTAATTCTCAAAATCATTTAAATTGAAATTTAGATTATTAGAGTATGAAAGCATGCATTTCACTTCTACGTCTACATATTATTAAATCAAATTGTTATTACATATTATTATTAAATTATCATTGTTTGAATATATAATAGTACTAATATGTATATCAATGAATGGTTCATCTCACAATATATATAATATTAAGGAAGCCCCCAATTAAGATGTCGTCTACATAGTAGCGTATTTATTGACAAATATTTTATGTTAAAAAAAACACCCGTACCAATTCTGAAGTTTGATTATACATATTATTAAATTAAATTGTTATTAGATATTATTATTAAATTATCATTATTTGAATAAATAATAGTATCAATATGTATATAAATGAATGGTTCATCTCACAATATATATAATACTAAGGAAGACCCCCACTAAGATGTGGTCCATATGGCAGCGTATTTATTGACAAATACTTCATTTTAAAAAAATACCTATACCTATTCTAATGTTTGATTGTTTAATTTGTAGGCTTATTTTGGATATTTTTCATTTGTACTCATCATATTTATTTTGTAATCATGTCAATCGATTTCAAAACAATGTACCTAATGCAAGCTATTACTTTGGGGTAGACCTCAAACATGTTGATAAAGACTAACTCATACTATTACAATTGACCCCACTCTTTGTCACATTCATTTTTAATGATAAATACCAATTCAATATTTCACTTCATATGCTTGTTAGTATGATAGCTACATACCACCATATACAAGTGCTTGTAATGGCCACCACATTACTTCAAAGAACAGGGAAATACATTTTAATAATCAAAACATACACACCAATTATTAGATTGAACTATTCCACTTTCCTTGTTAAAATTCATTACACATTAGTTTCACTCTTAAACGAGCATAGCACTTCATTTCAATATTATATAACCTCTAACATGGAAGACACTTCAATCTTAGGAGGCTTGCTATCTTCACTATCAATTCATTCACCTTCCCATGAGACCAAAAAAAAATCTCTTTTGATTCTCTATGGTGGTATAATTACAAATTCCGAAAAAAATATTTACACTGATAAAACTTTGTCTCATTGGAAATGATAATGTGGTTTCACCCTTCTCCACCAATTTAAGCAAGTTTATCACCATATACACACAACAAACTCCGAAAACAAAAAAATAACATCCCTTCTGACATTTCTTGCACCATCCAAGCAACTAGGTTAATTGTAACTTCAACAAACTGAACATTATTTTACGTTTACAATGACATATTTTCTTTCATTTACAGTAATATATTTTCTTTTAACTTTGTGTTAACACATTTAAAAATTTGTGTTATTTATATACTTGTAAATATAACAAAGTATTTTCAAATGGTAATTACGATCATGAGCCAAACCTATATACAAATTTTAATTGTGAAATAAATTATCGGATCTAAAAAAAATTGTAGTACATACTAATACAAATATCTTAAATAAGTTTATCTAAAAAATATTATGAGATATCAATCTCAATGTCTTATTTTGAATTTTTCACATAGCATAATTATTATTTATTTTATTTATAATTTTTTTTTACTGATGGTGACAAATAGTGTCAATCTAACTACACCAGTGTGTCTAGTTTAAAAATTTATTTTCGTAAAAAAGGCTTCATATTTCATTATATGGCCAAGATATTGTGATTTTTTGATTGACCATCAAATTTAAGGTCGAAGTTAAAATTAAAAACACTCACGAACATTACAACCCACCACCACTACTCCTTCCTACTCCTTGACTACCATTGTAAAACACCTCTTTGTGTACTAAACATTTTATATGCACAAGACCAGGTATGTATAATTTTTCTATGCACCAAAGATTTTATCCACATAATCACATACACTTTTAAATTAGATTATTATGTCGATAGGTATAACCTACAATCACGGTAGGGTGGGACAATTTCTAATATTGTGTTCATGAAAGGAAAAACTACAACTAACATTATTTTAACACATCCATTCTTAAATACAAATAAAAAAATTCCATCCGATATTATTTTAACAAATCCACTTTTGAATACAAATAAAATTATTATGAGATTAAAAAAATGATTTGGGATATTAAGAAGGGTATTGGTGGGCATTATGGCAAGCACAAGCACAGGAAAGTGGAAGAAGTTTGTGACACCACCAATATTATGTCTCCTTTGGTGATACAAATCCACTGCAAAAACCCTCATGCTACTTCTTTAAAAACACATAAAAAATGATCTCTCAACATCTTTTACATAAAATTATTTAATATATATTAATTGAAGTTGAAGTTGTCATATGAACCAAGATTTATGATTTCATGTCTTTTTAACAAATCACATGGACTCTCCCTTCTTTCTTTAAGACTCACCCTCAGAATTATGGTGACAATTCAAAATAGTGACATGTGCCATGATAAGTCTTTGATGATTCCAAAAGGATTTGAATATAGCTAGATAACATCACCACAATATTATGAAGAAAACATATTAATTATGTGATATTTAGATTTGTTCTAGTTAAAATTGAGATAAGCATTGTATTACAGATTGTTAGATTATCAATAAAAGTACACTTTTCAATTTAAAAAAATTTGAGATAATATGATATTTGATTGTATCGATCATTTATTAGAAGAATGTCCTACAAAATTGTATTATTTTCTGGGTCAAATTTAAAGTCTAGAAAATTATTATTTTTCAAAAAATAAAAGATTTATGAAAGTAGAGATTATTATATAATAAAGCTTTCCTTGATTTTAAAATAGGATTTGTGAGATTATGGATTATGAAAACATGCTTTGTGAAATTAAGGCATTTAAAATTAGGGAGTTTTATATAATTAAAAGTTATGTTATTAGAGTTTGTTGTATAATTAGAATTTATGTAATTAGGGTTTGAAAAATCAAGTTTTCTTTACCAATTAAAACTTAAGAAATTAGGGTTTATTGTATTATTAAGGTTTCATAATTTTAAAATTATGATTTATTGAATTAAGGTTTTTAATATAATTATTTGATGTATAATTAAAATTTGTTAAAGATTATTGGCTCAGAGCTTGTATTTAATTAGGGCTTATAAAATTAATGGTTGGCGAAAATAATTAATACATACAGAATTAGAGATTGTTAAATAATGTAAACTTATGAAAGTAACGTATGTTTCATATTTAAAACTTACAAAACTAAGATTTGAATCGTGGCTTACAAATTTATGGCTTTAGAAGTTGGTTTTTTTTTTTTTTTTTTGGGTAAAATCATGGCTTACATATTAGGGTTTATTACATTATAAGACTTCCATTATTTTAAAAATTAGAGTTTATCAAAAATATAGTTTGTCAAATTAAGGTTTGTTGTATAATTAGATTTTATGAGATTAGGGTGTCCTAAATTATTTATAGTTGTCCATATTGTAATTGGTTAGGGTTTTAATGTGTCGATTTGTTGTATTGATTTGGGACTGAATTACACATAATATCAACATAAAAATATTTTTAGATGTGCATACCTTAAAAATGAACTCGCATTATTCCAGTCACATCTATTTATTTCTTTATATTTCAAATTAAATAAGCCCTATCTTATATAAATATATCTCAAATCATATACAATTTTCTAAATTGAAAGTTATTATTGTTATTGTTTATTCATATTTGACCTGGTTGGGTAATGGGCAGGTCACCAAATCAACTTAAATTATCTTAAAACAATTATTTAGACTCAAAGTTAAGTTAAATTTATGTAATAATAAACAAACGTATCCCAAATAATTTGTAATTGTTCTAATCACACACAGAAAAGATAAATCTTCGTAAAATCAGCTCAAATAAAACTTTATACCAAAATATCGATGGACAAACGTTGTTGTATTTCTCATTAGTTTCGACGCCTTTTGATTCTAGGTGTAGCCTAGTGTATCATTGTTGACATGTCCTCTTACCATTTTTTTTGGTAAATATTCTTATATATGTTTTATTTATAATAAAATCGAAAACAGTCAATATTAATTATAAGACGTGGATCTTGTATATGTTCTTTCTTATCTCTATATTTTTTTTTTTTATTTCATTCTTATAGATTTCAAGCTCTTTTATATATATATATATATATTTTTTAATTTATATAACTTCTTATAAATTTCAAGCTATTTCCTGTAACTTTTCAGCAAGATCAATTTCTTATAAAATTTAATGAAAGCATTGCGAGCAATTGTGTTTCCTCTTAATGTATTGCTCCCCGGATTGTTAAGTATACTGCTTATGGTACACCATAGAGTGTCTGGTGTAACACTTATTTTTACATCTTTAAGAATCTCAATGAGATGATGTTCATTATTACTCAGATTCTATCGGGACTGCCTCCCAGTTGGAACTACTTTGTCTCCGGGAGTTTCGAACTTGAGACCCCTCATTTCAATTTCATTCCACCCCTTCATTTCTGCTTTTCCGTCCATGCTTTTAGTGTGAACTGTACCATCGGTGTTGGTCTCAACGTCATTTATCACTTCCATAGGAGTGTTAGCTTCATTATCTAGCATTTTCTGGTAAAGCAGTTTGCCTCGAGGTTGGCTCCTCTGGGTGAGGCGAGATCTCAGAACCTTGGCATATGCCAAAGCAGCTGCATTATGTTGTGAGATTAAGATTGATATTGGTGATGGAAATTTACTGGGTCGGGTTTGTGGATCGAATAGGTGCATCCGTGCAGTGAAGGATCTGTAAAAGGGATAAGTTTATCTAGCATTCATAAATTAGTTGATTTTATTTAGACAATCAATTACATTTTTTTTTAATATTTAACATTTTTTGTATGAATTTTGTGATTCTTAAAGAGTATGGATCCCATCAGCTTATGAGTGTGGTTAAGTTCAAGTCTGTAAAAATGGCCTCTTCATATTCAAGAATATAAGTATATCCAATACCAAGGGCCCACACAACTTTTATTGGCGAACTCACACAACTTATCTTGCTCTGGCCTTATAAAAGTGACCTCTCCATATACAATAATGTAAGTATACCTGATGCTGATAGCCACACATCTTTCATTGGAGAGCCCACACTTCTTTTGCTCCTCGCCCTGCAAAAATGACCTCTTCATATTGAAAAATTTAGGTATACTCAATGCTGAGAGCCACACAACTTTCATTGGAGAGCCAACACAACTTCTTTTGCTCCTTGACCTGCACGTTGTTCTCTTATGCAAGCCCTAAATACCTCCAATAGTCATCATATATATCACATAAACAAGCATCCAAACTGTGATTCCATCTTCTGCCGAGAATTTTTTTAATTGAATGTTAGTAATAGTTACCATTGTCGTAAGGGAGAATACAACAAAAACAACTTTATTCTCTTTTTATGTACTATTTTTTTTTTCCTTTCTTAAATTTTTAACCAATATGTTCTTAGTAATAAAATGTTGAAAATTTTTAAATACTAATTATATTTTTCTCATTTCACATAAAATGTATTATTTAGTAGGATTGCAATCAATAAAAAATAGATTCATATCCATCATAGCATGCTTTTATTTTAAGAGTGGTTTGATATTTAAATTAATGACTCAAGCAGGCATATACATTAACAATTTAGCAATTGCAGCTTTAGTTAGACTCCACAATAAGAGTTCATTATTTAAACTTCACAATGTGAAGTTCACTAGTTAACTACAATACGAAGTTCACTAGTTCACTATAATGCAAAATTCGAAATTCATTTGTTAGACTATACAATGTGAAGTTCATTTGTTAGACTGCACAATGCGAAGTTCATTTGTTAGACTGTATAATGTGAATTGGGTTAAAAACGACAGAATCTTTATATCTATTGTTATAAACTTTTTTTGCTAAAATTTACATGGCACAATGGCTTTCCAACAGCAGTAATCACTCACACACCCTTTGATTGCTCTGCAAATTTATTCAATCAATCACTAGTCAATTTAT
Organism: Torreya grandis; assembly: GCA_037957365.1. Lineage (NCBI taxonomy): Eukaryota > Viridiplantae > Streptophyta > Pinopsida > Cupressales > Taxaceae > Torreya > Torreya grandis. The sequence goes on along the minus strand of JARHVA010001724.1, from coordinate 768,730 downwards.
ACCCATAATATCTTCAATGGGTGTTGAAATTACTATTTTTCCCCTACAAAGACATACATTGATGAAAGGACCATGGCTGTGGCTATCCATTTTTTTAAAAAAAATTACTTCTAACTTTTGAGCAACTTCACAGATTCTTTCTTTTGATTCACCAATTAAAAATATAATCAAACTACAAAACCTGTAAATAATACAAATTTGTGAAAAAAAAGCTAAAACCCTGAAATTCCAGAATGAACATAACTACTGCAGATCTCCATTTCCAAGAAATCCATTTAGAGAGTAGGCCAATCCTAGTTACCACATCCCCTTCAATTATTAGAGTCCTCAACTCATAAAATCATTAAAATAAACTCATATATGCCTTATTTTAGTATTATATGATGGTCTATTTTTATGATACTAAGAGTTTGGTTTTATATTGTTGTATTACAAATAAAATTTAGTATTGAGATTATTTAGGAGTAGTTCTACATATTCTAAACTATGATTATATTATTCCTACAAAGAAAATTTAGAAATTTGATTGTTATAAAAATTAGAAGATATTTATTTTGATTTGTTGTAAAATACCTTTTTTTTTAGTATTTAGATATTCTCTATAAATGCTGTAAATCCTAACCTCCAGTCTTTATCCATCTCTAAAAACCTTTCTCCCAAATAATCATTACTCTTATTTTTAAAGTAAAGATTCTGTTTCTACAATACAAAAATAAGTGTTGCAAATCCTAACCTCTAGTCTTTATCTCTGAAAACTTTTCTCTCAAATCACTACTACTTCTACTTTTAAGATAAGGATTGTATTTTTTACTATCCCATTAAATTTACAGTTATATAGAACCATCTGCAACACAAAAGCAAGTGCTCCAAGTAACGGTTACATTATTTCTATTAGCAAAGAGTTTTGTTCCGTATAGAATGTTTTTATATACCCCATAAATGCTTGGTTCATGAATCACTTCACAAAACACAGTCCAAGTTCTCTCTCTCACACTCTTTTCCAGATTTTGATGCCAGTGAATAAGTTATGAAACTCTTTTCAAGTGTCCAATTCTTAAAGATTGAAATTTAAGAAACTTATTTTACAATTATCCATTACTGTTGGCTTTTATAATTATAAAAATGAGGATTATTTATAGTATTTATGCATTGTTCATACCTGCAAAGATTTGTTCCTGAGATAAATGAGGCCTTCGTCACCCACAGTGACGCATCCAACGATTTCTAAGTTGTCAAGATGGCTTAGAGTGTAATAGATTCAAGACATTTGTTGGTTATCTGCAGCGAAAGGGATGGTCAACCATGATGCATTCAATTTCATTTTAGTTGTGCAAATACAAGTCCAAATTCCTCTAAGAATCATTGCAAATAAAGAGAGATCCCTGTATGACAATGACATCTAAGGATAAATTCTAAAGCTTGTAACACTCGGATCAAATAATTTTAGAGCTAATGCGAAGCATGCCAACATGTCATGCATTTGATGTTTGTGATGTTTGTGCTGTTATTGTTTGTGATGTTTGTGCTGTTATATTTATTTTTTTAAGTTGAGATGTATTTGAATTAATTTAATTATGGTTATCAATTATTTGTGGTCAGTTATTTTAGATTTTGTTTTTTTCTCAGATTTTTACTAGTAGTTTTTTTTTTAAATTAATAGAAAAATACTTTTCAATCTAAAAAAATAAAAAATAAAACACTGATTTTCATCATATATACATATTTAATAATTTTTATTAGTAATAAATTTTGTTTGTTTTGTATTGGAATTATTTTAATATTTAATATTGTTTAATTTTTTGCCAAACTTTTTTCAAAACTTATCTCAATTTTTGAATTTTTTTTCCTTTCAAAATTCCTACCCAATGAGGGCAACCCAATAATTTATCTACTTCTTTATTGCACTAAAATTGTTTGACAAAATCTACTTCTATATAGATCAAGTCTTTTCTACAAAGATGATGAGTCTAACAAAGAAGTGGTGTATTGTAATATCATTTTCTGTAAATCTTCTACTTTGAATAACATAAGAAGTCATAGTTATTCGGTCATTGGCCTTCGTCGTTGTTTTATTTTTAAATTACATATTAAGATTTTGATGAAGCATGTCAAGTGGTATCAAAGCCATATCATTGAATCAAAGATTTATCTAGATATAGAATTCTTGTTCTATTTTGTAAATTCATAACTTGTTTGTTGCCTTGTAGTTATCTTATTCCTATTTGACGAGCCTAAAGTTGTTATTTTGTTGTTGTTGAAAGGCATTATTTTTCCCATAAGTTTTGGATAACCAAACACTCTCGTAGTCTTAGAAAGTTATTACTAAAGAATGGTAGAATTCTTTCATGATGGTGATGATCATTACTACACAGGATTGTGGATGGACCTTGAAGATTATTATGAATCAGATGAAGACTTTGGTGGACACATTGAAGAAGAAGAAAAAGATGATGATTCTAGTGAAATCAGAAGTAATATAGGAGAATGGTCTACCTCTACATTTGAGACTGATAGCTCATGTGAAGAATTTGAAGGTAATTCTTTAGATTTTAATTTTAAACCTTCAAAAGTATGTAGAAAGTATAATTCTAGGAAAATTAGAGTTCTGTATAAACTTAGATTTAATCCCTCAGCGCAGAATATAGGTTAGGATCTGTACATAAATCTATAAATAACTATAATATTAATCTCCTATCTAAAATCATTACCTTCTAGTTAAAAAAAAAAAAATCTTTGCCTAGAACAAGAAGGATTAAATGATTTAGAAGATGTTTTAAATTGGTTATATAAACAAGATGATAAACCAATCTATGATACATAAATAGGAGAAGGCTCTAAAGAGCTTTTTGATATAGATTTTTATTTTTCATTTCCAAAGTTTGAACCAGATGTTAGTCAACCTCGTAAAAAAATTAATTCTCAAGAGTTGTCTAATAATTCTCGTAAGATAGAAGTATTACAGTCTTCGGTTTTGTATTGTAAACTAGATGATGAGTCTAATCAAGAAAAGGAGTTGTGTATATAATAACCAAGCAGTCCCTTGGTATTACGACATTCTCCCATCAGAATACTTGTAAAGATTTTTAATGGAAGATTTTTTGGTAACTATAATGTTTTGGTAAATTCAAGGTCAGATGTCAATTTTGTTCACCCTTGTGTTCTTCGACATTGGACCCATACTCCTACTCCTTTTCAAATTCATATTGTAAATAGTTATAACTCTATTCAATTCTTTGACTTAGATGTTCTCTTAATGATTGGGCACCGTACTAAAAATTTACCCTTTATACAAACTCAAAATGATCATTATTATATTAGTCTATGTGGTCCCTTCTTAGATTCTTTAGAATCATTTATTGTTTATGCTTCAAATTTTAGTTTTGTTTACAAAGGACAACCACATTATATAACTAGTATCCCTCCAGGATTTTACATTTTCCACTGTCTTTCACAAGTTGTAGAAACTAGTAATATAAATATGTTGAGAGGAAATTCTTCCCAATCTTCTGACTAGAAAACAAAATGTTGATAAAATAGTAGAAGCCCAAGGTTCTTCACAAGAAATTTTTAGTATTTGGAGTAATTTCCCTGATAATATCATAAACATGCTTTTAGATTCCTGGTATGGTAACGGATGGTTACAGGATATCAAAGACAAAATTCTTCATGCCGGTATCAAGAATATCATAAACATGTATAATTTTGAAGGTTTTTGTAAAATTAGGATTTACAGTAGGGTTTATTACATTGTAAGGCTTTCATCATTTTGAAATTAGAGTTTTTTAGTATATATATTTAATTTTTTGAATTAATTTATTTATTTGAGAATATTATATTTGCTCACATGGAGTTTTCTTACATTTAGGGGATATGCCTCTTTAGTTGGAGATAGTGTGTCATATATGTCATAGATTTGACCGGAAGAGTAGGATGTAACTCCCTTGACCGACTATTCTAGGTATGGGAGTTACTCTTCTATTCCGGATACCTTTGACTACCTTTTGTGGATGAGTTACATTTCTATTTTAGGGGTGCTTCAACCACCATTTGAGGAAGAGTTACTTGTTCTCTTATATGTATTCTTTCTCTTATATGTATTCTCTACTTGAGCCTAATTCTCTTAATGAATGATCAGTTTTCTCCACTTTGTTTTGTCTCTTACAATATTCTCATTTTATATGATTTTTTCTTGCTTCAACAACATAGTGGCATGCACAACCTTCATCTTGTGTGATCCTTTGAACTTGCATTCATGTTATCCAGATCTGGTGACATCTCTGATATGATGTCAAATCCTACACATCGTAAATATTAGTCCAGTTTTATTTGTTGTTAAGCTTTCACTCTAAATCATAAATTCTTTGGTAGATTGTTTAGACTATGTGTGTTGTTTTCTCTTCTGATTCATAGATTGGTTCTACTAAATTTGTTTAAAGGTCAAACACAAAGGTTACATGCTTTCAAACTGGTCATCTACATCGATCTTATTTATGGTTCTATTTTTAGCTCCATGCTCTTGAATATTTGTAGGCAAGACATTAATTTTCCATTGCTCATGACTAGTTTTCCATCTGATCATTCTTATGCCAATTACTTCCAACTATAAAAAATCGTGCCAAAAAAGGGTTTCGTGCACCTTGGTTTTAGCTTGATGAATCATTTTAAATATTTGAATTTCATTGATAAATGCAAAAGTTCTTATGTTTTTAGTAACTGCTATTCAAAAAAAAATCTTATAGTTTGGAGATTGTTGCTAAAAGTTTTATATTATTTTTTAAATAAAAATAATATATTGTGAGAGGACTAAATAAGATTTGTAATTTGCCTAAAGAGGTCTGGCATTTAATTATGGTTCCGTTGACTAGTTGGAAGGCTATGTTCACTCCCTTTCCACTTGTACATTTAAACTTTTAATATAAATTCATTAAATAAACCATTAATGACAGGAAATATAATTTGCTATAAATTTTGATAGGCAACTTAGAATTGAGTGGCATATTGTTCAAAAGTGTATATTTTTTTGTCTTCTTTCCATTGGTATAATTCATTTTGAAAATGCACTAAAGTTATAAAGTGTCATATTTTGGGGGTTCCCTTCTTGGCCCACTTTTTACACTTGTCTTCTTTAAACACATTATCCGCAAAGCCTAACATCCTCACCTTATTTGCAAAAAAATCATCTTCTCACACTAATTGCTCTAGATAAACTATTGGTTGAATTCGATGTCTTTTGAGCATGTATTTGCAACATTTGGGGGTCACTATTTCATAGTTTAAGGGGGTGTATTGTTTTGTTGTGTCTATTTTTCTATTATGTTTTGCACTTTCATTTTTTCAACAACTACAACTTGCACTACTATAATAACTCAACTCAACACTAAAATGGATTCAAGTTTAAACAACCTTCTAACTCCCTTTAACTATCACAAATGAAAAATCAAGATGACAATCATTTTAAGGAGTAAGGGCTTTAATAGGATAACCATGGGTGATGAAACTGAACCTCATATAGATACAGAGAAAGTTAAGTGGTATGATCATAATGATGAAGCCTATGGGATAATATGTCATTTTCTAGCACATGATCTCTTATTTCACTTAGAGCCTGCGAAATCACCCACTAATGTATGGACCATTCTAGGAAAGTTATTTAGAGAGCAAGATGTGATGAGAGGTCATGAACTTGAAAATTAACTCATTAGACTAAGTCCTAGTAACTTTGATACACTTCATAATTTCTTCACTAAGTTCAATTCCTTGAGTTGTAGTTGCAAGAATGTGGGATAAAAAAAGAAGATGACTAGATTATTATTTATATACTCTCTAAACTAGGTCCTGACTATTCTATATTTGTTTCTACTTTTCATACCACAAAAGCGCTTTGAGCACTACATGGAAAATACCCTATTTAGATACTTTCATTACTAACCTAACCAGAAAGCAAGACAAGTTGATCCAGATGGGATAAAGTCTACAAAACCTCAAGCCCTAATTGTTGGGAATAGGAAATCAAAGACTTCAAATAAAGAGAAGAAAAAGAAGAGTAAGAATAAAGAGAAGAAGGAATCAATCTTGCCAAAACCAACATTGAATCCTCCTCTTCCAATGATAAACCTAAGAAAAAGGAGGTTAAGTGTGCCTATTGTAATAAAAATGGACATGATGAAAACAAGTGTGTGAAGAAGCAAATAGATCACTTAACTCATCTCCTAGAGAAAAACAATATAGGTGTTCCTGAGTTTGTCAAGCAGAATTCATCAACCCGAGATTTTATTCAAGAAAAAGGCAAAATGAAAGAGAAAGAAAAGGGCAAAGCACTTATAACAGTTACAACATTAACATCTTCATGGGTTATCGATTCAGGTGCTTCTCACCATATGGGCTCTTCACTAGTTGAGTTTTCTTCCTTAGAGCCTTGTAACATGTCTTCCATCAGTTTGGGTGATGAACTTATGTACCAATTGTAGGGATAAGGTTTTTTGAAATGGAAGGAGGAACACTCAATAATGTTCTAAGTGTCACTTCTCTTTCAACCAATCTCCTATCAGTGTATCAAATCACTCATATTAGCAAATGCATGAGGGTTGAGTTTTTACCAGATTCAATTATCATTAGGGAGTTGTTATAGTGATTCTACAGTGATAGTGGGTAGGGCAGATCACCAAGACAAGGTATACACCTTTTCACATTTTATAGTTGATTTTATGTTTACTGCATTTCTAACTCATTCAATTAAAGTTAAAATATAGCATGAGCAGTTTAACCACCTTAACTACCGCTACCTTGAACAACTTAGCAAAAATGACTTGATCATAGGCTTTCCTCGAGTCTAATTTTATAAGGAACTTTATGAGGGTTGCTCTCTTAGAAAGCATCTCAAAGCAAAATTTGACAAAGGCAAAGCTTGGAGGGATATATAAGCATTGGAGTTAGTGCACAGTGATGTATCTAAGCTTTTTATTAGTCTACATTTTACAATGGCTAAGTACATTCTCACTTTCATCGATGATTTTTTAAGATATACATGGGTCTACTTTCTTAAACAAAATTTTAAAGTGTTTGAATATTTTTAAGACTTCAAGGCACTTGTTGAGAAACAATCTGAGAAATCCATCAAGGTTCTTTGAATTGATAATGGAGGTGAATATGTCAACAAATAATTTGAGCAGTTTTGTATCATAGGGGGGATTAATGCACAACTAATAGTTACTTACAGTCTTCACATAATGGAGTTACATAATGCAAGAACAAATCCTTGAAATAGATGGCTAATTACATGATTCACTCGAAGTCCTTGGCACCTTAGTATTGGGCCAAAGCCATTAATTGTGTTTATTATATTTAGAATAGGGTTCCTCAAAAAGCTTTGAAAGGCATAACATCTTTTGAAGATTGGCATAGAAATAAACCTAAAATTGAGTAATTTAGGGTCTTTAGATCTCTAGTTATGGCATGCATACCAAAGAAGATATGCAAATCTATGGAACCTCACTCCAAGCCTTGCATATTTGTATGTTATCCAAATGGTGTCAAGGGGTACCACCTTTTACATCCAACCACACATGAGTTGTTCATAGAGGGAAGTGTTCACTTTTAGGAGAGTTTCAAAGACTCAACACTTGACACTTCTTCTCTTTCATTGGATTCACTTAGACTTGATTCTTCTTCTTTCGACTCAGATCATCCAAAGCAAGTTCCTAAGCCAGGGTCTTCTTCTTCTTCCAATTATGACAATGAGGGCAGTGATGGGGAGTCTTCTACATCCACCTCTAGTCCTGTTTCAAAGGATGAGGAGTCAACACATGACTCACCCACATCTGGACACCTTTGGACCAGGCAAACAATTTAGAGTGTAGGCACTTGGGCAGGGGATCCAATAAATGATAGACATACTTAGGTAGATTACCAAAGTGTTTTACATGCTTTATTTGCTTTAGTTTCAGATCCATAGACATTATGAGAGTCTTTAGGCAAACCTGAGTGGGATAGTGCTATGCAGGAAGAATATTCTTCCTTAATCAAAAATCACACTTGGGATTTGAATTCACTTCCCAAGAGAAAGAAGATGGTTTGATGTAGGTGGATATATTAGACCAAGTTTGTAGTAAATGGGTTAGTCAATAAGTACAATGCATGATTGATTACCAAGGGTTTTTCATAAGTAGTCAACATTGACTGCTTAGAGACTTTTGTACCTATTGCAAAGATGAATTCAATCTGACTCACACTAGCTATATCCAAAGCACATAGTTAGAAAGTGTAACAAATGGATGTGAAGAGTTGTTTTCTTCATGAAGACCTTGAGGAGGAGATCTACATGGATCAACCACATGTGTTTGTTCAAGATTCATCCTTAGGTTACATATTAAATAAATCCATCTGTGGCCTCAAACAAGCCCCTCGGGCTTGGTATGCCAAGATGGATTCCTTCCTCCTTACTTCAAGTTTCACCAGGTGTCATTTAGGCCCCAATGTATACTTCTTATAGTAGGATGATTTTTTACTAATACTGGTCCTTTATGTTGATGATATTTGATCATTAGGAGTTCCTCATCATCTATTGTTGCCATGAAGACAACTCTATAGGATAGATTTGACATGACTGAATTGCGTCTTTGGCATTACTTCCTCATATTCAAGATTTCACATTCTAATTTAGGAATTTCATTTGCACATCCCAAGTATGCTCTTGATTTCTTGGTTCAGTTTCACATGGTTAATTGTAAGCCATCTCTAAATCCCTTTCTATCAAGAGTTAAGCTTGACATTGACTATTCTACACCTTTGGTTGATGCCACTCAATATTGAGAACTTATTTATAGCCTCATTTACTTAACTCATATCAATCCCTATATTTCATATGCAGTAGGTATTATTTCATGATTCATGCAAGAGCCCTAGGAGTTGTACTAGAAAGCAGCCAAACGAATACTCCACTACATTCAAGGCTCTTATAAATTTAATTTTTAGTATAGATTTGGTATAGAGGTTGACTTGGTTGGTTTTTTAGATTCAGATTGTGCTGGTGATATTCAAAATTGCAAGTCTACTTCAGGTTACAGTTTCTCTCTTTGGGTTTTAGTCTTATCAATTGATCTAGCAAGAATTACAATTAAGATTCACATGCATTTTATTTAGGAGCTTATTCATGGTCAGATCATTGACTTGAGATTTTGCTAGTCTTCTTAGGAGGTTGTAGATATCTTTACCAAACCCTTCACTGAGATCAATTTTATTCATCTACGAGCTTTTCTTAGGGTGAGGTCTACATCAACAGCAACATCATCTTCAAGGGAGGTTTCTAGCATCTTCTCTTCTTATATGTCTCTCTTTGGGGGTGAGTTTTTTCCTATGGGTTTTCTTCCTTTTCTCTAATTTATGAGAAATTGCTTTGTATTGGGTACCTGATTAGGACTAGTTGCCAAGACCCATTTTTATTTCACACTGCCTACCTAAATTATGCTTATGGGGGGTGTTAGTGTAGGTATTTATTTTCTCAAGTTTATTTATTTGGATATATTATATTTGCTCACATGGAGTTTTCCTACATTTCATGCTTATTTAGGTGGAGATAATGTGTCATATATGTCATAGGTCTGATTGGAAGACTAGGATGTAACTCCCTTGATTGACTATGTTAGGTATGGGACTTACTCTTTTATTCTGAGCATCTATGACCACCTTTTATTGAGGAGTTGTATTTATATTCTAGGGATTTTTTGACCACCATTTGAGGAGTTACTTTCTCTCCTATATGTATGCTCTACTTGAGCCTGATTCTCTTAATAAATGATTGGTTTTCTCTCCACTTTACTTGGTCTCTTACAATATTCTCATTTTATGTGGTTTCTTCTTACTTCAACAATGTAGTGGTGTTCAAAAGCTTCATCTTGTGTGATCTTTTAAACTTAAATTCATGTTATCTGGACCTAACGATGTCTCTAATAGAGTTTATGTCAACATGGATTGAAAAATTAGGATTCTTTTACTTAATTAGGCCTCATAATATTAGGGTGTCCCAAATCATCCATAGTTGACCGATCACAACCATATGGGATTTTGTTGTGTTTATTTTCACTTATAAGGAATTAAATCATACATAGTATCAACATGAAGGTGTTGTTAGATGTGCACATGTTAGAAAATAAACTTGCATTACTCTAATCACACTTATTTATTCCCCAATATTTCAAACAAAAACAAACTTCATCAAGATCTTAGTCTGTAACTTAGAAACAAAACAACGGTGAAGGCTAATATTTGAATGACTATGGCTCCTTATATTATTTAAATTAGAATATTTACAACAAATGATATAACAATGCATTAAGATGGACTCGAAATTCTCGCTAATTCTGAATTCTTGACAATAGGTTAGGATCTTCTTTTTATAAGAGAAGGAAGACTAGATATATAGGTAAGAAAGAATCATTACGTGGAAACCTAAATCATCAGTAACCTACTTTATTCATAAAAGGAAGAGACACATAGGGTCCTGATGGAATCTTTGCCATCAGTGTCTTCCACTATGTCCTTTTACAATAGTAAAATCAAACTCATTATCAAAAAGAAGATTCCCACTAGGGAAAAGTAAACTCCAGTAAATTATGTACAAAGATATTAACAAAGTGTATAATATTCTCCACTAGCATCCACCATGCTTTGCATGCCAACTCTAAGAATTATCCAAGACACTAGGTAGTGAGTGATGGTCACTATGTTGTTTGGTTCTAGTTTAACACCATCAAACCAAGTGGTGATTGTCGATTACTAGACCATAGCAGTTTGGGATAATACCACTCAAACCAGGGGAAGTATCATTCCTCAAGCAAATGGTTATTAGGCCTAAACCATTAAACCTTATAGAGTTGCTTCCACAATATGAATGATTTTATGGGAAAACCTGGAAACCATTAACCATTATTATTCTTTTATATTGTCTTTTGAATCTGGAGATGGAAGATTATTTTTTATATAATACATTGGGCCCTGACTAATCTTATGAACAAGAGTACTACTGATCACCTAATCATAATCATGCCATCTAATAATATGAGCTCTCTTAATTTTAACTTGGGAGTCACAAATAATTATTCTATAAGGCCACTCAATATGTTGATAATTATAAAATTCAACTCTGGGTAACCGATACAATTCTTCATCAAGTAAATACTTAGACATATATCTTGAAATTAGTCTGGAAAATATGTTTTGGATTCTATTAAGGAATATGACTATGTTTGATTTTAAAATAGCTCCCTTATCTTCAGCATGACGTTCAAAATATGATCTAGGGTATATAGACTTTATTTACAACATTTATTTTTACTAACTTTAAAATTTCTTCCATCCCTTCTAAAGACCAGTTTTCCCTTGATAGTTTATGAATAAATATTTCAATAGAATATCTTCCATGAACTTCATCATTATTGGTTCTTCTAAGATCAAAGTTATACATTTTTTTGATATTCTTAATACTAGCCTGAATAATTTTATCTTTGATATGCTATAACCATCTATTAGCATACAAGAATATAAAAGCAGGTTTATAATATTATCAAGCAAATTACTCCAAATTCTAAAATTTTCTTGCGAAGAACCTTGGGCTTCTGCTATTTTATTAACCTTTTATTTTTTGCTAGAAGATTGGAAAGAATTTCCTCTCAACATATTTATTTTACTGGTTTATGCAACTTGTGAAAGACAATGGAAGAGGTAAAATCCTAGAGGGATTATAGTCACATAATGTGGTTGTCCTTTGTAAACAAAACAAAACTTTAAAGAATAAACAATATAGGATTCTAAAGAACCTAAGAACGGACCACCTAGATCGATATGATGATGATCATTTTAAATTTATATAAAGGGAAAATTTACAGTATGGTGCCCAACCATTAAGGGAACATCTAAAGCAAAGAATTGAATAGAGATATAACTATTTACTGTATGAATCTAAAAAAGAGTAGAAGTATGGGTCCAATGTCTAAGAACACAGGGGTGAGTAAAATTGACATCTGAACTTGAGTCTACCAAAGTAATATAGTTATAGAAATTTATTCCATCAAAAACATTTACAAGTATTATGATGGGAGAATGTTGTAATACCAAGGGGCTGCTTAGTTCTTGTATACATGAATCCTTTTCTTTCTTAGACTCATCATCTAGTTTACAATATAAAACCAAAGACTATAATACTTCTATATTAGGAGGAATATTGGGCAAATATTGATAATTACATTTTTTTACTAGGTTGATTGATAATTGGTTCCAACTCTAGTGATGACAAATAGAAATCTAGATCAAAAGACTCTTCAGATTCTTCTCATATTTCTATATCATATATTGTTTTATCATCTTATTGTCTATCTAACCAATCTAAAACATCTTCTAAATCATTTAATCCTTCTTATTATGGGCAAATATCTAATTTTGTTATAACTAGAAGGTAATTATTTAGATAGGAGTATAGTATTACATTTCCTTAAAGACTTATGTACATATCCTAAGCCTATATTCTGGGTTAAGGGATTACAAATAAATTTATATAGAACTTTAATTTTCCTATAATTATACTTTCTACATACTTTTGAAGGTTTAAAATTATAATCTGAAAAAATTTCCTCCAAATTCTTCATATGAGGTATCAGTCTGAGATGTAAAGGTAGACCATTCTTATGCATCACTTCTACTTTCAATATAATCATCTTCCTTTTCTTCAATGTCTCCACCAAAGTCGTCATCTAATTAATAATAATCTTCAAGATCCATCCATAATCTTGTGTAGTAATAATCATCACCACCACGAGAGAATTCTTCCATTCTTAATTGATAACTTTATGAGACTGTGAGAGTGTCTGGGTATCCAAAACTTGTCAACAGAATAATGCCTTTCAACAACAACAACATAAATTTTTTGATTCTCTTCATATAGGAATCAGACAACTACAAGGCAACAGATAAGTTATGAACTTACAAATCAGAACAAGAATTCTAGATCTGGACAGATCTTTGACTCACTGTTATGGCTCTAATACCACTTGACAAACTTTATCAAGATCTTAGTTTTTAACTTAGAAACAAAACAATGGTACAGGATGAGGTTGAATGGCTAAGACTTTTTATATTATTTAAAGCAGAAGATTTACAAAAAGTGATATTACAATACATTAAGATATCTAATATACTACTTCTTTATTAGACTCATCATCTTTGTAGAAAAGACTTGATATATATAAAGTAGATTTTGTCAAACAATTTTAGTGCAATAATGAAGTAGATAAATTATTTGGTTTCCCTCATTGTATTGAGCAAGAATTCTATGTTGTGCTCATTTTCTATAATCTGTTGAGATTTAATTTTATGTTTTTACAATACATAACATGATATTATTTTGTAGATTGTAAATAAATTTTTTAGAACAAAATCTTCAAATTTGATTTATAAAAGTATCAAATACATGCAACTCACCCTTATTTTCTTTTTGATACAACTACAGGTCATACGCTCTATTATTTCCTCCACACAAAACTCATGGCTCCCACTGATTTGTAGCCTATATAATAAAAAATACTCTACGACAAGTCTTACATAAAATGTTGTCCATATTTACAAAATATGGAAAAATGGGTTTGTTGAAAAGGAAAACCTTTGTAATATTTACCAACAGTCTCCCAACCTATCAAAATCAAAAAAATTGATCAAGGTATGGGCATCCATCAAAGGATATTCAAAATCATATAAAATGGACATCGATTTCACTTTGGTAGGGTCCTCACAATTGAGCTCTCTACCTACCATTGACCCTGATCCTCTTCTATTGTTGTTTCTCCCTCATTCCAAAATTAACATGTACTATCTTATCTTGTTTATAAATGTACATTAAAAAATAAAATCGTGAAGAGTAAACCCAAAACCATTTTATGAATTGATACAGGGCTCAAAACTCACCATGAGCAAAACACAAATAATGCAAATATCCACGGATCAAGTCACCTAAGAAGAAGGTTTAATTATTAACTCGATCAATAAACATTGATGGATTTCTTGACTAACAATAATGAGGCATGGTGAGGGAAAGGGTTTAAAGGGTTTCATATTTTCCATAAGTTTCAAGTCCCTGGCCATGAGCAACACAATGTTGCTCAACCTCCCCTAAAAATGGAAATCCGCTTTGCAAAAAAAACCTTGTTGATGCCCTTGACTACCCATAACCTCTTCCTTTTAACCCCAAACCCATCAGCACAAGGTCTCAATTATAACAACACCATTGTTAAAATGGATAATTGCCCTTTCTGAAGTGTGGGTATCATGATATAACAAAACACCTAATTTTATCCTTCACATGGCAAGACCTATCTGTAGATGCAGAAACATATGAATAAGACATAGTTAATAAAAAATATTAAACTCAAGTTCAAACATGTAAATAAGAGAGATAAATATTCCACAACTCCTTGTATTTGATGACACCCAACTCAACTCCAAGGTTTGGGCCCATACACACCACTTAAAATACAAAGTCTACAAGAATTACTACAGCCAAAACCCATTTATGTACTAGAGGATGTAATATATTATGATGTATATGGCTTGATGGACATGTTGACATGTGGCACACATGCCCATTAATTAATTATATTTGGTCAAATGAATAACTTATGAGGTTGTAATTATCGGGGCAATAAGTCAACCTACATTGGTATTGATGTTTACTTGTCAATAGTGGGTAGTATATGTCTGTATAAAGGAGATGAATATCATTGCATGAAGGAATTCAAGTAAGTGAAGAGTATTGTATTTGGAAGAAGCATGTTGGAGGTTATCCCCCTTGAAGTGGCATTCCCAATTTAGACGATCTTGTGGAGTTATTACTTTCGTAAGGACTATTGATGGTGTTGCCATACCTTAACGTAATTATTCCATTTTAAGTAAATTTCATATTAGGGCATCTTGGATCACAAACATATCTTGTATTGTGTGATCTACATTATATTATGTATGTTATAATTATTTGGATTATTCCTATTATTACACATGTGAGTTTTACGAAGTGGTATAACAACTGCAATTTAGACAAACTGAGAAATTTGTTTTAGGGCAAATTAACTATTTTTACAAATTTTGTGCTTAAGAAGAAATTGTCTATATTACAGGGGGTCATTCTCCCACACAAGTGTAAGATTGTTGTGATTTTTATGTGATTGAAAGTATATTTTCTAAAGGTGGTCACATTAGGAATTTCAAACAATATCAAGGGATATGTTCATTAAAATTTGATCCAACAAATTTTACTACTGAGTTTTTTCAACATAGATATAAGGCAAAAAGTAGTCATCTTAAAAAAAAGTTCTCCATGTTAGAAATTTTTATTATGGTGAATCCTACACCATTATAAATATATTTTTAAGAGTTTTCATAAAATAGGCTACAGTAATGATTCTAAGCAATATCAAGGGAGATATGGTGAAGCAAAGTTGATCATGTAAATATGATTTTTGGTGATTTCTTTCAAAGTGGAATTAAGGAAAAAACAATCAACTTCAAAGGATTTATTCTTCCAACCATATTTTCTGATTAGGATGAATCCTATACCATCACAAAAAAAAATTAAGAATGTTCAAAAAGTGGTCATACGAAATTTTCAAAGCATTATTGTGGAACTTGTGTTCGTATGAAATTGGTATTCAAATTTGCACAATTTTCAGTTTTTCAAGGCATTACCCTAAAAAATATTATACATATTTCATTTTGAGTAAGAAAATCAATTATCATTTTTTGCAGTTTACAGGAAATATTTAAATCTAATTGTCTACATGTCTTTATTATCATATCTAAGGTATGAAAGGAGTTTCAATGTGTAATCACCTAAAAGTGGTATTTGAGTGCTAAGAGTGCTACTTGAGACAACATTTTCCTAGCTTAGCCCTAGACCTATCCTAGAGCCTATTATCACACTTTTCCAGCCTTTGTGTAGATCACAGGCCTCCCTATTCATCTTAAATGCAATCTCAAACCCTCATTTCTTGATCTAGGCCCTTTGTGCCCAACAACCTAAAATAGACATTAACGTCACATTAAAGACACTAAAGCCATATGGCACTAGTGTCCCCAAAATGGTGTTAATGTCCTTTACCCTATCTTTCTTGAACAAATATATTTTCATAAGTAAAACCCTCCTAAGGTCGGCCTAAGCATCTTTTATTATCTGCACAAGCTACATAACACTATAAAGACATGACTTTTAGACCTATATCCACTAGATGAAAATTAAATGCAAAATACCTATTCAAACACAAAACAAGTTGAGCAAAATCAAGGTTATTAATCCCTATTCTACCCTTCTTATGCATACTACCATCTATATCTACCCTAAGCTCAAATTTTCTAGAATTCCAATCTCAAGCACACTCAAGGCATTCAAGACCACTATCATTCTAGCATCACTTACACTTGCACCAACATTTGGGCTTGATCCCTCCTCAGAGTATTAGTATGTAGGCAACTCTCTTCATAATGGGGTGTTGAGGATGTCCAATCTATCTTATTAATGAACACACTTTTTATCTCATGCCTTACTTATAAGGAGGATTAGGGTTTACATCATAAATCAATTATTATAGGCACAATACAAAGTTTTAGACTTCATGCACACAAGAATAGAACCCAAAAACACAAGTGTAGGTACACCTAGAAGTTCATAGCAATCCTGCACAAAGGACACTAGCACCATTTTTAGGACACTAGAGACACATGACACTACTATCCAAGTGTGATGCTACTATCCAAGAGGGGTTCTGACATAGGGATCTAGTTGACAACACTCAGACTTGTTCTAATCTCCATTTCTAGCACTTAGATTGTTTGTATCAGGCATTTTTTAGATAAGTCTTTATTTGCATATATTTATTACTATTTTTAGAAAGTCAAAGCTAGTCAAAATCTACAATAAATTAGTGGTTATTTTATGTATATTATTTCACTGATTTAGACTACTCGACCCTTTAATTAAACATAGGATTTACATAGCTAAACCCTGAAAGATTAAAACATTTGGTGAACCCTAAATACTTAAAACATTGCACAATCACTAACCCTAGATAACCCAAGGGTTTACATTTCCAACACTCAAATTTTAGATCCATACACTTTTTGATTTATTTGACCTAATCATGATAATAATGACATAAGAAGTGTATCACTTTTTGTTGCAAAGTTCAATACTTTCATTTCCATGCTTGTTTCCTTTAATTCAAAATGAACTCAGAAAAGGCATAAACACATGTATAGATGATGTTTTATATCAATTGTAATATATGTCATATTTCATAGCATGTTATCTTTCTCCTATGTGGAATTCCATTAACAAACAAACCCTTATACATATAGAGGATTTAACATATAAGCTAAAAACTATGTTTCAAGTTTTAATGTCATATCTTATACACAAGACAAAATCTCCTTCTCCTCCTCATCTCCATGTGGGTGATAGCTACTTTCCCTCTAATCGGGTCCATGTTATCACTCCTCCATGAGATGAAGCAGTTTATACTAATGTCACTAATCTTTATACTCAGCGTATTCACACCTCTTCCTTATAGTGTGTGTGCCTACATGTTCAATCATAAATAGATAGGGTTTGCACTTGTGAGACTCTATGTGATCAAATTATCATTATGAGTAAGATAATTGCAATTTTACAAAATCAAAATCAACTATTACATGAAAGGATTACAACATTAGAAAATCAATTTACAAGACAAAGGCCTCAAGGGCACACTGTTGTAAATCATGTATATGCATCTTCACCAAGTCAATTTATGGCAAATAATGTTACATATCAAAACATGAAATCACAACAAAATACATCTACAACTAGTGATTCAAAAAGAATTCAAAGGTCAAATAAGAGTTCAAGTGAGGTACTAAGGGAAATGATTAAAGTTAAGTTGATAAACCTGCCCACTCTGCACCTAGTAAGGAGATCCATATATTATTATGCATATCATAGAATGCATGGACACCACACTGATCCATGTTTAACATTGAAAAGTAAAATACAACAGATAATAGATACAAATGACTCACACAGTGACACATCATCCACACAACATACAATGGCACATTTACAAATTTAAAAAGGGTCAAACTCATAAACAGTATAAAAATGGTTACCAAAGCATAACTCTAAAAAATAAAAGGTTCCAAAAGTACAATCAAAGAAAGAAATAGTATAACCAACATAGGTAAAGTGGCTAAAAAATAGAAATATACCTCTCCAAATTGAGGCTTAACTTTCAAAATGGTATAATTTTGGTCAAAAGTATCTACATCATTTTGATCATCACGATCAAGGTTTGGGAAAGTGAAACAAAGGCATCACTACTCCTATTATGGTAGTTGATAATGTTGGTCAAAAAGGTTTGGGATTTATTGAACATCCTAAGGCACATCATTCATAGATACAACTTATCAAGGCAAAACATTTAGATACATAGGAAATATTACAAAAAGAATAAGAACTTAAGTTACAAAGTCATAATCATGTTAAGCTAACAAGCATTCTCACAACAGGCTTTCTAACAAAAGAGCCTCCACAACACCATTTGTCTACAATAAGGATAGTTTCAAAGGGAAAAATCACAATTAATATTCCAAAGCACAATTTAAAAAGGTCAACTCCATAATATGAGGCAATTTTCTCTAGCATTCTAGGTTATTATGATTCTTATGATGAACAATACTCAGATTCGTACTGTAACAACATTCAACTATAGCATAACATTCACACTACGGGAGAGATTATTGTTCCTATTTTTGACATAGGCCATAGTGATAGTGAGTCTCCCATAAGATTCATCGATTAGTATGATTTCTCTTTTATTGTACATACTTTCCATCTCTTTTGTTCCTTGTATATAGTTCATTTCCATGTTACTTGTACATAGCTTATATCTATAAAATACAAAAATAATATAACATGTCAAAAACATAAAAGCATTAAAATATTAATCAGAAAACACAAAATTTATAGATTGTATGCATTGTTATGTTTACATTTCTTATATTTACCAGACATTAAATATGCTACCTATCTTAGTACAGTTGGTTTTATCATACATACATGCTTCACTTATTCTTGTCGAGTGTTTGTAGATTGCTTACAGGAATCAGGTCCACTACACTGATACAAACTTACTATCATCTACCCACTAGGGGCATATACATTGATTCATGGTTACTCATTTGACACATTCACCCACTTTAGGGCATCTTATACACTATATATATTACTAGGTTCTATCCTTACATTCTCTACATTCCAGTTTTCACATTTTTATATCTTGTTATTGATCATTGCTATCCATACTAAATTTTTTTACCGGCTATCACTACTTTAGACTTGGCATATGTACATCCTCGCTCTTACACAATTTTGTATTACATAGTTGTGCCTGTTTTCATTTTTATCTTACCTAGTTTAGACTTGATTATATTTTTTATGCTTCTTCTATTTAAGGGCATTTGAATATGCCATTGTTCTTTGGCTCTATGCCACTTCTATCCATGTATGCCTTGAACATGTGCCCATGTCCCCTGTATGTACTTTATTTATTATGTATGTGGGCATTTAAACATGTCCTTCTATGTGGATCTAATCCAACTTGCTTATTGATTGCATATGTAGACATTTGAACATGTCCTTGTATGTCTTCTTTTCTAACATTTAGTGACATGTGCCCGTGTCCCTTGTGTTGTACCCGAAAAATGTCACTCATTTTTCGGACAACATATAAGCTATTTTGGTCTTGCAAGACCAAAATATCTCTTCCCATTTCAAAAAATTGTTCTAAACTTTCAGAATTGGGAATTATTCAAGCTTTTTCAATCAAAAGACTAACAGGTTCAACAGGTTCAAAAGCTTCTACAGGCAAGTTCAATCAAAAGAACAAGTTTTCAATACTTAGTCATTTTCAGGACTGGATCAACACCTTGGTTCAACCAAAAGAATCTATTAGCAAGCTTCTATGCAATGTTTGAACCATTGAACCTTGAACCATTTTTAGTTCAAAGGTTCAACGAGTTCAATGGTTCAACGACGTCAACAGGTTTCAAGAATTAAGAGCTTTTGTCAAGGTTCAAAGTTTGATCACTTCAAATTCAACAGCTTCAAAACACTTGTCAATGAGAAAAAGACTTGAACCATTGAACTGTTGAACCATTGAACCACTCAGGTTCAAAGGTTCAATGGGTTCAAAGGTTCAACAGGTTCAATGGCAGTTGGTTTAACAAGGCTTATTTCAAAGAGCTTGGTTCAAGTAGTCAATAGAAATGAAGGAATGAAACATTAAACCATTGAACCTAAAGTTAGTTCAATTGGTCGATTCAAGTGACAGGTTCAAAGGAGTGCCCCAAAGAGTTAAAGATACAAGTGCCCTTGCGAAGGGAATTTATGTGGCAAAAGTAACTAAGGCAAACAAAGAAAACCTGAAACAAAAGCCTAACAAAACCCGGCAGATGTTGCTAAGTGTTGTCTATCGAGCCCCATTTTACTTTGTTTCTAAAAAGCTCAGTGGAAGCCACCACGTGTCATCTTCCATGGGACACTCAAAAGGCAATCAAAGCCTCTATAAGTTAAGCAGATGCTGCCATGTGTCTTCACCTATTTCACTGTGGATGCTGCCACATGTCACTTGTTGAGATCGATGGAAAAATGACTAAGGCAAAGCCAAAGGACAAACAACCCTTTCAAAGGGCACTTAGAAATCAAAGTGGACTGTTACAAAAATTTGAAAGGTTACTTTGAAGCTCAAACAGCCCTTGCAGAGCGCAGGTGGGGAGCAAACAGATCGATTCAAAGGTTGAACAGACACAAAGAATTCCTTCAGACTTTTTGTTTGAAGGAAAAGCTCCCCCAAATAGAAAACTTACTGAGCCACCACGTGTCCTTCAGAAAGTCATATCATAAAGCACCACGTGTCCCTCATCAAAATGCAATGAAAGCCGCCACGTGTCATCTATTGAGACACATTTTTAAAGCAGCAAAATGTGCCACGTGTCTTCTTCAAAACTCAACGGCAATTGCCACATGTTGATGTCCACAATTTCTTCCTTTGATCTCTTTGTTAAGTAAGGATTATGGTTGGCCCCCAGTAAGCCACTAAAGTAATCAGAAGCCACCAAGTGTCATTCTCTGCAGGATTCTCAAAAGATAAGCGCAAGTTGCCACATGTCTCGTTGTAATTTCATAGAGCGTGACAAGTGTCTGTATCAGTATTTTGAATTTCTTAAAGGTTTCAAAGCTTCTTTCAATAAGCATCTCTCAGATTCTCATGGATGCTACCATGTGTCCTCACCTGTTTCTCAGTGGAATGTGCCACGTGTCAATTGTTAAGACTAGCAAAAAGTGACCAAAGAATAGAACATCGAATTGAACCAAAGACTCGATTCGATAACCAAAAAAGGAGGAACGATGAAGAAGGACCCAAAATATTCATGCACAAGATATGTTTCTAGAAGCAGACCACCAGCTGGACATTGGAAAACATGAACATTTAATGGTGTGACTCGTTTCTCTGCATTGAGAAAAGCAAATGGGCAACTACACCAGATTCTAGCATATCTTCTTGATAGAATTTAAAATGTATTGAATGCAATATGATGCGTTATTATTTCCAAGTCTTTCTTGGAGAGGCTATATAAGGGACTCTCTTTTATTGTTATATCTATCTCTCTGTTACAAGAAACTAATTTTTGTCCAAATTGAAAGGCACTACTGAGACTTTGAGCTCAGATTGTTGATCATATTTTGTTATTGAAATAAAAAATCAAGTGACTTTTCAGACTTTGTGCTGTAATAACTTAATTATTGGCGAAATTGTTCATATGTATGTTTCATTAATGTGATTTCTATCCCTTTAATTAAATAATCAAAATTAGTGAAAGTATTCAGGAAGGTATCTTGAAGCCAACTGTGGAGAGACTTTGTGCCCCCACAATTGCCTTTAGTATGTGTTTATTTTATGTTTTTGTGTAAAGAACCTTGGGATGACTTTGTGCCCTCATTGTTCTTCATATTCCACTCTTTGGCAATTGAGGTGGAGACTTTGTGCCTAATTTCATCATGCTATGTTACTATACCCTGTTACAGTTACTTGTCTTCACCAGAAAGATTCATTTTGTCTGTTGAACAACACTTTTGAAAAAAGAGGAGTGTCTTTTGTTATTTCATCAGGATTTCTCTTTTGATTCGTGCACAACATCTCTGAAAAAAGAGAGATGGATAGTTTATCCTACCCTTGAATGTTATTTTTTGTATATATATATAGGGATCCTCTCCTTGCTGAGAGGAGAGATTAGTCCCCTTTTGATGTGGTAAACCTACACATTTGGTTGACCAATCTTCCCATTGTGGTTGATCAAACCTATTTTGTTTATCAGTACGCTGATTGACAAAATATTCACCCAACAGTTTTTGGCAACTCCACTAGGGATGTTATGTGCATTCTGAAGCCTCAAGTTTCATATTGAAGCAGTCCCTACCCTTATCCATTATAGACTCTAGCAACTCCACTCCATTTCTGTGTCTTACCCATTATTATTATATCCATACCATCTCCCTCCACCCTCACACCAACTGGAAAAGAAAGCAAAGTTTAAAACCTCAAGCTTTAAGCTAAAGCAAGGTCAAATTTTTTCAATTTTTGGTTTACAACTTAGTAGATTTAAGGTATACATGAAGCCAAAGGGCTAAAGGTATTGTTGACCATGTATTCAAGTTGGTAAAACAAAGTAATTTTGATTTGTCTCCTTCACCATCTCATCTCCAAGGAACTAAGAGCTTTCTTCCTACTAAAGTCAGGTCTTTATTACCAAGTGAAGCATCCACTTCTACTATTAATAAAACTTTGCCAATAATTACCCCTCTGAGATTTGTTATTCCTCCTTTTCATAGTCATACAATGGCAGTTCAAGGCCCTTGGGGTAATTTTTTTAGCCCTCTTAATCTTACTCTACCTCTACATGAGCTCTCACGTAGTTCAAGAAAGAATTTCCCCAAATTCTATGGTGATAGGAAAGTTCATCATGATGAACACATTGTAGCCTTTAGCATAGCCTGTGGTGTAATTGGAGTGGAATTTGAGGACGTGGCAATCAGAAAATTTGTAGAAACATTACAAGATGCTGCTGCAAATTGGTTTTATCATCTACAAGCTTAGTCAGTAACTGATTGGAACACCCTCAAAGCTAAGTTTGAAGCCATATTCAAGCCTACAGAAGATGCACATGCCCTTCTGACTCAACTTACGTAAATGAAGAAAGAGCCTCATGAACCAATGAGGGACTTCATAGCCAAGTTTGATAAACTAAGAAATAGGATTCCTGTAATTGCTCGACCTATAGCTGAGAATCTTAAATGTTTCTTCATTAATTCTCAGTTACCTGAAGTGAGTTTCCTTTTAAGACGTGCTGGCCAAATAGACCTTACCACAACTCAAGATTTAGCCACTGAGGTAGAAGATGATCTCATCTTGACAGGGAAGATAAGAAGAGATCCAAATAGAAATAGGCCCTCGTCATCTTCTGAATATCCATCTACGAGCACCACTGATTCAATGGTGTAGAAGTTGGCAAATGAGTTGTTTGCTCTCAAAAAGCAAATGGCGCAGGGAATGTCTTCTACTCCTTCATACAAAGATATGCCAAAGAGGACATTTCCAAATCAGTTATACTAGGGCAATGCTGTCAGGAATCAAGGGCAGCTAAATCATCTTCCTCCCCCACAAGGGAAACTTGTTATTGAAACTCCCCTAGCCAATTCAGTAATGAGATATTTTGAAGTAGAATAAGATTTCTCTTTTCAACCTGAATTGAGTCAAGAAAATGATGTTGATCTTCTCATAGAAAACCAAGAAGAATTAGCTGGTGACTCCAACATTGGTTTCTTGAACTTTCAGGATGAACCCAGAAGTAAAGGAGAAGATTTTGATGGATCATACACAGTGTTTACCAGGTCTAAGAACCAATCAACCCAGCAAGCTGATAAAGGGAAAACAAAGAATCAACCTCAACCAATAATTTCAATTGCTAAACGTGGAACCTCTCTACCTTTCTATCCAAAGGATCTGGTGATCACCAAGAAGGTAAGTACATCAATTTCACCGTCACCTTTAACTTCAATTTCATAAATCAGTCCTTCCCCCTTTACAAATCAAAAAGTTGAATTACCTTCCTTTGTTCTTAGTCCATTTCAGTCATTTGACATAATTGATCATGTCAAAAAAACCAAAATTCAAATGACTGAGTTTGAATATTTACAATCTAATTCTAAGCAGTTGGATAGGTTGGTTGAGTGTTTGAAAAAATAAGGTTGTCCCTATAAGACAAGATGCTAAGAAGGTAACTTTTGATTCCCCAAAGAACATGCCTATTCCAAACAATCTTGTCATTACTCCTTCAACTGCCCCTAGGAAAATAGAACCTTTCTATGTTTTTCTGTTGATAAATGGTCACAGGTCGAGCAACTCCATTATAGACTCAGGCGCATCTGACAATGTCATACCTGCCAAAGTAGCATAATCTCTTGATCTCACACTAACCAAAGCATTTGGTAGATGTTTCTCCATGGAAAACAAACAAGTATCTCTACTGGGACAAATCAAAGGTGTTCAACTTGCATTTGTAGCCTTTCCAGACAAAAAAATCAAGATGACAGTTTTGGTGGCTAATGTTCCAGCATCCTATGGTATTCTACTTGGGTGAAATTTTTGCAAGGATGTTGGTGGAGAATTGAGCATGGATCTATCTGAAGAAAGAATCCCTGTCAAAGGCACCATGTAGAAGCTACTTCTTGAAAAGGAATCAAAATATATTGTCACTCAGACATTAGCCCCTGAAGCTCAAATTTTGTTTGAGTCTTCAGGGATGGGTAACTATTTTCTATCTACAAACAAAGTTCATGAAGCATCTGATAAAGTTATTGAAAGTGTCAATCTTAAAATTAGTTCAACTGAAACAACAGAAGAATTGGTAGTTTGCAATACAGATGGAGAAGGATCTTCCCTCTCTAATGAAGGAAAATCTAAATAAAAATTAGTATCTGATGAAATATGGACTCTGAAATTCGATGGTGGCTGCTCCTCTACTGATTCAGGAGCTAGAATTGTGTTGATATCTCCTCAAGGAGATATTTTTTCTTCATCTTATAAGTTACAATTCAGCAACACCAATAACATAGCTGAATATGAATCTATATTGCTTGGATTGAAGGCCACTCGAGACAAAGGCATCAAGCTCCTTCATGCCAAATGGGATGTTGAATTAGTGGTTTTTCAGGTGAGAAACATTTACCAAACCAAGAATAAAAGATTGTGCCACAATTACAACTTAGTATGGGACCAAATTGAAAGCTTTGATGCTTTCAACATTTCTGCCACACCCAGGAAATCTAATGACAGAGTTGATGCACTTGTTATTTCAAGAACTCTCGTAGTTCCTCACTTAAATTTCAAAGAAGATAGGTATACTATTGAGTTAGTCTTTAAACCAAGTATTCTTGATAATTCCTATCATTGGCAAGTATTCAATGATGACCATCAAATCATTACCCTCTTAGAATGAAGATACAGCTTTGAACAACTACATTTTGAAGGCAGTGAACCTCAGAAGTGTGAACCAGTCCCTGAATCTAGTTCAGATATAAATGAAGAATTCTTACAGCTCAAAGGAAATAAAATTCTCAAAGGCCTAGTTTTCCTTGAGAAATTGTTTGACAAGCATGACAGATTCATCAAATAGTAGCAAACAGATTCAAACTTCTCTCAGGAATTTGATCAAATAAATCTGACTACTGAAGAAAATCCTAAAATGGTGAATATTGGTAAGTGTTACACTCAGGAAGAAAAGTTTAAGTTCATTGCTCTACTTCGCCAATATATGGATGTCTTAGTAGACTCTTATGATGACCTGAAGTTTCTTAGACCTGATAAAATTTGCCATGACATTCCTCTCAAGGCTGACTCAATGCCTTATAAGCAAAAATCTAGACAGTACAATCTAAAAATATCAGGTACTATTCTGTCTGAGATTCAAAAAATGTTAAATGCTATAATCATCTTCCCAATCCATCATTCTACATGGATTGTAAACATAGTACCTGTAAGGAAAAAGAATGGCAAAATTCACATTGATGTAGATTTCAAGAATTTAAATCAGTCATCCTTGAAGGATAACTATCCTTTGCCAAAAATAGTGACAGGTTCAGAGATGTTATCAATGCTAGATGGATTCTCAGGATATAATCAAATTGAAGTTGGTGAAGCAGACCAACACAAGACTGCATTCACCATACCTTGGAGTACATTTACATATAGAAGAATGCCTTTTGGCTTGATAAATGCTAGTGCCACCTTTCAAAGAGCAATGGACCTAGCTTTCAAAGATGAGATAGGTAAGTTAATTGTGGTATACTTTGATGACTTGACCATCTTTTCAAAGCATCATTCTGATCATGTACGCCACTTGCAACAAATGCTAGAGCGCTACCACCAAAATGACATTTCTTTGAACCCTAAGATGTCTATTTTTGGAGTAATAGAGGGGAAACTTCTCAGACACATTGTGTTCAAATAAGGCATAAAGATTGACTCAGATAGAGTCAAGTCTATTCAAGAGCTTACTTTACCTACAAGTAAAAATGTTATTCACTCTTTCTTTGAAAAGGTGAATTTTTTACGAAGGTTCATCCCCAAATTTGCTGAGAAGACTCGACACATTGTAAACATGATGAAAGGAAAGACCACCTTCAGCTGGACTAAAGAAGGCAAGTAAACATTTGAGGATATCAAGATTGCCATTGCCCATGCCCCAACTCTAGTTTGTCTAAACTACAACAAAGAATTCATCATATATAATTATGCTTCTGAACACATGCTTTTAGCAATTCTGGTTCAATAGGACAAGGAAGGTATGGAATCTCCCATTTTTTTCATGAGTTTCCCTCTCAAAGCCCATGAGCTAAAGTATTTGAACATGGAGAAGCATGCTTATGCAGTGGTGAAAGTAGTCAAGCATTTTCGCTTTTATATCTTGAATTCACACACTACTGCCTTGGTTCTTAACACTACAATCAAATCCATATTAACTCAGTAAGAGTTTGGGGAAAAAAAGGCAATTAGATTGCAAAGATTCAAGAGTTTGATCTAGACATCAAGCCAACAAAGCTGGTAAGGGAAAAAGGCCTATGCCAATTAATTGATGATAACCAACTAGAAGAAATAGAGTATGAAGAAGCAGAGGTGGAAGACATACCTACAATTCTCTTTGTTTTCACTACCAACGAGTGGTTTTCAGGTATTGCTCATTTCTTTACTTATGGTGAATGTCCTGCTCATTTATCTTACAAAAAAAGGACTATCAAGTTGAAAGCTATCAATTTTGTCCTTTGGGACAACGGCCTGTACAAGAGAAGCTTAGATGGAGTATTCTTTCGCTGTGTAGACAAAGAGCAACAAAGCCAACTTTTGAAATCTTTCCACAATCTAGCCTGTGGAGAACATTTTTTTGTTTTTGTGACTGCTCACAAGATTCTATGAGCCATGTATTACTAGCCAACTCTTTTCCAAGATGCATATAAGTGGGTGAGAAAATGTGAACTCTCTTAGCAATTTGTTGGAAGACCCAAGTTAACTGCCCTGCCTCTCAAGCCAGTGGTCATAGAGGAACCATTCCAACAATGGGGAATTGATTTTATTGGAGCTATAAACCCATCTTCAAGTGTTGGACATGATTATGTCCTTACAATAATTGACTATTTCACTAAGTGGGTAGAAGCAATCCCAATCAAGCATGCTACTTCAGAAGTTGTGTGTAATTTCCTCAAAGAGAATATCATTTTCAGGTTTAGAGTCTCAACCAAGATTGTAACTGATAATGCAGCTTGTTTCACTTCCTAGGAGATTACACAATTCTGTTTCTATTATGGGATTACACTCTCCCATTCTTTTGATTATTTTCTACAAGGGAATGGACAAGCTGAATCAAGCAATAAGAATCTGATGACTATCATCAAGAAGCTGGCAGATAACAATCAAAAGACATGGCATAAAGCATTGGTTGATGCTCTATGGGTAGACAAAATCACACCAAAGACGGCAATTGGTATGTCTCTTTTTCAACTTCTTTATGGTATCAATGCTGAGATACCAATCACCTTAGAATTGCCAACCTTAAAATTGGCTAAAGCAATTGAAGATCAGATATATGAAAGTCCCCTTAATAAGAGAATCATGTGCTGAACTAAGCTGGATGAACAGAGAACTATGGTGGTGGACTGAATTGTTGCCCATCAAAGTCTGGTAAAGAAACTCTTTGACCAGAAGGCAAAAAATCATGATTCCCAGATTGGGGATCAAGTCCTATTGTGGGACAAAAGGAGAGAATCAAAAGGGATGCATGGAAAGTTTGACTCCCTTTGGAGAGGCCCATTTATTATCCATCAACACAATGGTGAAAACAAATTCCTGCTGAAGTATCAAGATGGCACACTCTTTTCTCTACCTCACAGTGGGAAGCATCTGAAACACTTCAATTCTTGAAGTATCAGATCATTTCATCTATACATATGTGTATTTGTATAGTTTTTAGTTCCATTTTATTTTGTTTATTTTTATTTTTGATGCCTTTCATTTCTGAGTAACATGACTCCGTAGCCCAATGGTATACATGAAGACACTAGAGATTCTGGATTCTACTCCCTTCAATTCTTTTTACAATTGATGAAAGTTTCCCAACTGGAGCTAGTTGTTGTACCCGAAAAATGTCACTCATTTTTCAAACAACATATAAGCTATTTTGGTCTTGCAAGACCAAAATATCTCTTCCCATTTCAAAAAATTGTTCTAAACTTTCAGAATTGGGAATTATTCAAGCTTTTTCAATCAAAGGACTAACAGGTTCAACAGGTTCAAAGGCTTCTACAGACGAGTTCAATCAAAAGAACAAGTTTTCAATACTTAGTCATTTTCAGGACTGGTTCAACACCTTGGTTCAACCAAAAGAATCTATCAGCAAGCTTCTATGCAATGTTTGAACCATTGAACCTTGAACCATTTTTAGTTTAAAGGTTCAACAAGTTCAATGGTTCAACGACGTCAACATGTTTCAAGAATTAAGAGCTTCTGTCAAGGTTTAAAGTTCAATCGCTTCAGATTCAATAGCTTCAAGACACTTGTCAATGAGAAAAAGACTTAAACCATTGAACCACTCAAGTTCAAAGGTTCAACAAGTTCAACAGCGGTTGGTTCAACAAGGCTTATTTAGAAGAGCTTGGTTCAAGCAGTCAATAGAAATGAAGGAATGAAACATTGAACTATTGAACCTAAAGTTAGTTTAATCGGTCGGTTCAAGTGACAGGTTCAAAGGAGTGCCCCAAAGAGTCAAAGATACAAGTGCCCTTGCGGAGGGAATTTTTGTGGCAAAAGTAACTAAGGCAAACAAAGAAAACCTGAAACAAAAGCCTGATAGAGCCTAGTGGATGCTATAAGTGTTGTCTACCGAGCCCCATTTTACTTTGTTTCTAAAAATCTTAGTGGAAGCCACCACGTGTCATCTTCTGTAGGACACTCAAAAGGCATTCAAAGCCTCTATAAGTTAAGCAGATGTTGCCACGTGTCTTCACCTGTTTCACTGCAAATGTTGCCATGTGTCACCTATTGAGATCAATAGAAAAATGACTAAGGCAAAGCCAAAAGACAAACAACCCTTTCAGAGGACACTTAGAAACTAAAATGGATCGTTACAAAAATTTGAAAGGTTACATTGAAGCTCAAACAGTCCTTGTGGAGGGCAGGTGGGGAGCAAACGGATCGATTCAAAGGCTGAACATACACAAAGATGTCCTTCAGACTTTTTGTCTAAAAGGAAAAGTTCCTCAAAACAAAAAACCCACTGAGCTGCCACGTGTCCTTTAGAAAGTCATAGCAAAAAGTGCCACATGTCCCTCATCAAAAGCAGTGAAAGCTTCCATGTGTCATCTATTGAGACACAGTTTCAGAGCAGCATAATACGCCATGTGTCTTCTTCAAAACTCGGTAGAAACTGCCATGTGTCGACATCCACAATTTCTTCCTTTGATCTCTTTATTAAGTAAGGATTATGGTGGGCCCCCAGTAAGCCACTGAAGTAAGCGGAAGCTGCCAAGTGTCATTCTCTGCAAGATTCTCAAAAGACAAGTGAAAGTTATCACATGTCTCGTTGTAATTTCACATAGCGCGACAAGTGTATGTATCTGCATTTTGAATTTTTTAAAGGTTTCAAAGCTTCTTTCAATAAGCATCTCTCAGAGTCTCGTGGATGCTGCCACGTGTCCTCACCTATTTCTCAATAGAATGTGCCACACATCAATTGTTAAGACCAACAGAAAGTGACCAAATAACAAAACATCGAATTGAACCAAAGACCCGATTCGATAACTAGAAAAGGAGGAACGATGAAGAAGGACCCAAAATATTCATGCACAAGATATGTTTCTAGAAGCAGACCGCTAGCTGGACATTGGAGAACATGAACATTCAATGGTGTGACTCGTTTCTCTGCATTGAGAAAAGCAAATGGGCAACTACACCATATTCCAGCATATCTTCTTGATATAATTTAAAATGTATTGAATGCAATATGATGTGTTATTATTCCCAAGTCTTTCTTGGAGAGGCTATATAAGGGACTCTCTTTTATTGTTGCATCTATCTCTCTGTTACCAAAAACTAATTTTTGTCCAAATTGAAAGGCACTACTGAGACTTTGAGCTCAGATTGTTGATCATATTTTGTTATTGGAATAAGAAATCAAGTGACTTTTTAGACTTTAGGCTGTAATAACTTGATTGTTGGGAAAAAAAATTCTTATGTCTATTTCCTTAATGCAATTTCTATCCCTTTAATTAAATAAGCAGAATTACTGAAAGTATTCAAGAAGGTGTCCTGAAGCCAACTGTGGAGAGACTTTGTGCCCCCATAATTGCCTTTAGTATGTGTTTATTTTCTATTTTTGTGTAAAGAACCTTAGGATGACTTTGTGCCCTCATTGTTCTTCGTATTCCACTCTTTGGCAGTTGAGGTGGAGACTTTGTGCCTCATTTCATCTTGCTATGTTACTATACCCTGTTACAGTTACTTGTCTTCACCAGAAAGATTCCTTTTGTCTGATGAACAACACTTCTAAAAGAAGAGGAGTGTCTTTTGTCATTTCATCAAGATTTCTCCTTTGATTCACGCACATCATCTCTGAAAAAAGAGATGGATGGTTTATCCTACCCTTGAGTGTTATTTTATGTTTACATATATATATATATATATATATATATATATATATATATATATATATATATATATATATATATATATATATAGTACTTGTATACTTACAAAGAACCTCCCCTTGATGAGAGGAGAGATTAGTCCCCTTTTGATGTGGTAAACCTACACATTTGGCCGACCAATCTTCCTACTGTGGTTGATCATACCTATTTTATTTATCAGTACGATGATTGACAAAATATTCACCCAACACCTTGTATTGTGTCGCCTTGGCCTATTTCACGTGCATCATGTGTTTTGTATGTATGCTTTCTTGTATGTGTCATGGCCATGACACTTATCTTTGCTTGTTACACACACCAATTCTCGATGCCATGAGGGACCTCCTGCATCTACCCTTTTTACTTGGGTGTTATGATGGGCATCATGCCCCATCCCCTTATGTAACTACTTAGTTTTACTTAGATTTGTTGTTATATACATATATTACATCTCTCTTGACACCCTTGTATAGTACTAGACATGACATACATCTAACATTACATACTTATGCTCAGATTATCTTATGTTCCAATGTTATGTTTGCATATTATATTGGATTATCATGCAGTTATCACATATGCTCTAGCTAGCACACATTTTGTATAGCTATTTATTTTGAGGATATTTCTTGCACAAGTTCAACAACTACCCTCAAAAGAGGGGGCATTCATAGGGGTTTGTCACAAAGATCAAGCTCCAATATTACATTAACAAAACATTTTTTAGCACACAATCTCATTTTCACAAAATTAGACACAGGTAAAACACATGAAAAAATAGTGACTCAGAAAGTAGCACAGTGACATAAAATTTAAACCAAGCAGACTAACGCCCAAATAAAGACACTAGCACCATATGGAACTATTATCCAAGATGTGGAGCTACTATCCAATAACCCCAATTTTAGGATAGATCAGATTATCCAGAACAACACACTAGGTATAATACATGTTTGCATAGATTCAATTATAGGTTTAACAGTTATGCTTAGATTTTGCATGGATTTACACTAACTCAGCTTAGATTCATATCAGTTACTCAGATTGGGGGCATCATGCATGGCATGATCATTCCCATATTTAGTTTAGATACTCAAACATAGTCATTATAACTCAGTCCAGAATCAACATACTTAGATATCATATTAGGGGCATGTGCATGGCACATTTTTTCCATCTGCTTAGTTACACATAGGTTGACAAGATGGAATGATAAACTCCATGTCATTTTCTACATTGTATACACTTGACATCATATTCCAGGTTGTCACTAGTTTCATGCCTTCATCTATAATGGTTGACATTCTCAAGTAGCCTAGAGTCACCTAATGTGCTCGGCTGGTCACGGAGCCAACATACACAGTTAAATATACTCAGTTAGATATTTACAACATTTTTTATAGTTTAATTTAAGATGCATCTATTACATATGGTTAGGCAATGATGGGTTCATAGCCTACTTGAGTTCTTGAGAGGGTTCTACACACTTTCAATCCAATCCAAGCTATTCACAGGTCATGATGCACCAAATAGGGGTGGCTAATGATGGAGTCAAAATTGGATTGAGTTCTTGAGCCATCCACACATGAGGATTGAGTAAGCTATCAACTTAGTCCAATCTATTCAATGATTTGATCACTAATATGTATGCACACACACATATTATCATCATGTTCATGCATTGGTTCATGTGCCCAATGAGGTGTATTTGTTCATTTCTTCTTTCCCATCTCTTTACTAAGTTTTACTCATTTAATTCTTTATTCAACATAGTCTTTTGATTTTGATATTTCTTAAGTAAGGACTGATTTATGCATGTTTCATTTGTAGGTCATGCTTTAGATCATGCTTCTCATACACAAACCCAACTTCACATACTCAAACTAAACCTCATAGGTTTCACTTCCTAGGTAAGTCCAGGCACACATCTTTTTCCTTTATTAGAGTCATTTTGCTTTGTTGTATTTCTAGCATAAAGTGGGGGGGGGGAGGGGGGGGGGGGAGGGGGTTAGACGGGAGGGGATGTAATCACCTAAAACTGGTATTTGAGTGCTAAGAGTGCTACTTGAGACAACCTAGCTTAGCCCTAGACCTATCCTAGAGCATATTATCGCACTTTTCCAACCTTTGTACGGACCATAGCATCCCTGATTATCTTAAACATAGTCTCAACCCCTCATTTCCTGATCCTGGCCCTTCATGCCCAATAACCTACCAACTAGACATTAGTGCCACATTATGGACACTAAATCCACTTGGTGCTAATGTCCTTTATCCTATCTTTCCCAAATAGATAATTTTTTTAAAAGTAAAACCTCCTAAGGTTGGCCTAAGCATCTTTTACTGTCTACTAAGCTAAAAAACACTATAAATACATGACATTTAGACCTATATCCACTAAATGGAAATTATATGCAAAATACCTATTCAAACATGAAACAAGTTGAGCAAAATCAAGGCTATTACTCCCTATTTTGCCCTACTTTTGCATACTACCATCTACAGCTACCCTAAGCTTAAATTTTCTAGATTTTCAATCTCGAGCAAACTCAAGGAATTCAATACCACTATCATTCTAGCATCACTTACACTTGCACCAACACTTAGCTAGGGGGAACTCCATCAGTCTTGATCCCTCCTCAGAGTATTGGTATGTAGGCAACTCTCTTCACATCAGGGTGTTGATGATGTCCAATCTATCCTACTAAAGAACACACTTTTAGCTCATGCCTTACTTGTAAGGAGGATTAGGGTTTGCATCATAAATCAGCTATTATAGGCATAATATAGAGTTTTAGACTTCGTGCATGCAGGAACAAAACCTCAAAACACAGGCAAAGTTGCACCCAAAAGTTTGGAGTAGTCTTGCACAAGGGACACTAACACCATTTTTAGGACACTAGAGCCACATGGTGCTACTGTCCAAGTGTGGCACTACTATCTAAGAGGGGTTATGATGTAGGGATCCAGTTGATGACACTCAGACCTATTTCAATATCAATTTCCACCACTCAAATCATCCATATCAAGCATTTTCTAAATAAATCTTTATTTGCATATATCTATTATTTTTAGGAAGTCAAAGCTAGTCAAACTCTGTAATGAATCAATGGTTATTTTATGCATATTATTTCATTGATTTAGACTGTTCAGCCCTTTAATCAAACATATGATTTACATAGCTAAACCTTAAAAGGTTAAAACACAATGAATACAAGTGTTCTTAAAACTGTAGTTTTTATATGAATTGTGAATCATGGATTAAGAAGATAAAATTAAGTTGGTAAGAGAAGTTTTAGAGAATTTGGAAAAATGGAAGGTGTGTACATTTGGAATCTGTAAAAGGGAGTTGCAAAAAATAAATAACAATGAGGATGATTTAGAAGAAGAGGACGAGGAGGTGGAAAATGAGGTTGATGTAGAAGAAGAGGAAAAATACATTGATGATGAGGGTGATCATACAAATGATGATAAGGAAGAGGAGGTTATAGATTACAAAGAAGAAAAATAAGAAGAAGGAAATAATGATGGTGGTGATGATGATGACAAGGTTACAAAGGATGTAGAAGGTTAGGTAGAGGATAAGGGTTCATGCAGTTTAAATTTAAATAATGAAGCTTCAATATTTTAGTTTATTGGATATATTCAAAAAAAGAAGGCCATTATATAAAAATAGGTATAACTTCACCAAGAGGGACTTGGATCTTGTCTATAGGTTCAAGCGAAAAATATCAAGGAAACTCAAGTAGATGGTTTAAGTTTTTGAATATTTAAAGCTCACCATGGACAAATATGTTTTACATTCATATTTTCATGTTGTGGATATTGATCTTGGATATCCCTGGTCTGAGACTATGGTTATTATCAATATTAATGTGCAAAATATGTTAATGAAGCTTTGGTATAGAAGAAAGAAGGTAACTTTGCATGTTATCAAACATTGTAACCAGGGAAAAAAAGTCGAGGTGGAGCATGAGGATGAGTATGAAGATTGTAAATAAGAGTATAAGGTAAATTCAAAATAAGAATAAGGTGATTTTATAAGAAAGGAACATGTTAAAAAGAATGCTCCATCTATCAAGAGATACAAATAGTAGAAAAAAAGGTTGAAGAGACACAAATAGTGGAAGAAAAAGTTAAAAAGGTTAAAGTAGAAGAAAATGAGACTAAAGTATATAGACACACACATCATCATGAAATCCCATGATCATGGAGTCCTGTCATAGTGTCAAAGGAACACTCACTATGGTTATACATGGAATCAAAGGCACAATCACTATGTCTATACATGGAATCAACAAAACAACCACTACATAAATACATCGAGTTAGTGGAGCAATGACCATGGCTATGCATGAAAGTAAGGAGGATAGACCATGGTCACGAATGGAATTAGAGTAGCGAAGGGAAATTTAGAACCAAGTTTGGAGAGCTATCAATTACCAATATCATGTACATGTGTTTAAATGATTGAGCATAATGACATGCATACAGTGATTTGAGAACACTCATTACTTGGTTTCTTCTCATGTTTTGAGGATGAAACGTGTTAAGGAGGGATCACATACTATGTGCCCAGGGATATGATATTATGATATATATGAGTTGATGGATATGCCAACATGTAACATACATCCCTCTTAGTTATATTGGATCAATTTTATATTAGGTCAAATGGCTAGCTTGTGTAATTAGTTATATAGGGCAATGAGTTACCCAACTTTGGTATTAGGGGTTCACCCATCAATTATGGGTAATATATGTCTTTATAAAGGAGATGAATATTTTTGTGAAGGATGTCAAATAAGTGGAGAGTATTTTATTTAGTAGAAGAAAATTGAATATTGTCCCACTTTAAGTGGCATTCTTATATTGGAAGATCTTGTGGAGTTATTCCTTTCAAGGAGTATTGTATGGTGTTGCCATACCTCAATGGTAATTATGAACTATCTTCAAGCATATTCCATATTAGGGCATCCTAACCCCAAAACATCTATTATTTATGCAATTTATATTATATTTTACATGTTGCAATTATTTAGATTATTCATTTTATTAAATGTGGATTTTACAAACCCATGTCAGTGATATGCTTGCATTTCACTAGGTTCAATGATTGCAAGTTATGGGCATGTGTTATAGCTTCAAGTAGCTTATCAAAGATCTGGTACATTCATTGAGTCAAAGACATGGTAACCTCACCAATAATTGACTATGTTTCATCAAATATAATTTGTTTCATCGAATACAATGAAACTCCATCAATTCACCTTTTCCAACACATCAAAATTATAGCTTCAAACATGATATCGACATCTATAATAGAAGGAAAATTTGACAATGTTATAGTTGAAGCTTTTGAGATTGGCTCCTTAGGTGATGAGATGAATAGAGGGGTCATTAAGCTTATCCCCAAGGATGGGGACCAAACTCAGGTTTAAAAAAGGAGGCCAATTACTCTTATGAACATTTCTTTTGGCTAAACTACTAGCTAGGATAATCTCCTCTTTGTTGCCTCTAATTGTTTTAGAAATACAGATTAGGTTTGTTGAGGGCATATGTATCCTTGATAACCTCATATCTAACTAAGAGGGTATGAAATGGGGTTTGGACTCTAGACAAGATGTTGGTATGATTATGCTTGACTTCGAAAAGGCCTATGATAGAATTGAATGGCCATTTATTGATATGATATTGAAAGCCTTTAGTTTTTAAGACAAGTTTTGTAGATTAGTTAATGCCATGTTTAAATATGCTTATGTTGTTACTAAGATTAATGGTGAGCTTACTGAGTCTATTGAGCTTCAATGTTCTATTAGACAAGGCTTCCCCTAACCCCCTCTTTATTTGTTATTATGGTTGAAGCCCTACATTATTTCTTGAAAAGTTCTATTTTTGGTCCCCTAGTTAAAAGTCTCACATTGCCTGATGAATATGAATTGATTGACATCCTATATGCTGATGATACCATGTATAGTTTATTTTTCTTGAGAAAGAGAACTTGAAGAAAGTCACCTCTAGGATTGATATATATTGTTCTACCTCTGGTTCTAAATTTGCCTTGCTTAAGTCCTTTATGATTGGGTGGAAAGAGAGGTCATCAAATTGGCTTGCAGAATTTGGATAGGTGTATAAAGGACCTAACCAATTGGTTAGATATTTGAGTATCCCCTCTACCCTTAATCCCTCTTTCAAACAAATGTGGGATTAGTTATTTATCAAGATCAATAAAAAGATTGTTAAATGGCAGGGTAATCTTCTTTCACTTCTAGGAAGAATCCATGTGTACCGGAAAGTGATTTCCTCATTCAATATTTACTATGCCTCATGTTGACTATTCAATAAAATGTAGATAAGTCTACTACACAAGATTATTGGTGACTTTCTTTGGTCTAATGGCAAGGGAAATATGAAAAGACATGCTGTGGCATGGAAGGTATGTTGTGCTCCTATGAAGTTAGGGGGGCTGAAAGACTTGAGACTCCAAGGTGTTACCTTGGTTGTCAAATGGATTATTAAAGATCTAGAAAGGGGGTGACACTTGGAAAGTGTTGATAAGAAATAATATTGTGAGAGGGTTCCCTAAAGGAAAACTAAGTCTAAAAGGGTTGCATTTCTCTGATATCATTTATGGTTCTTTCTTTGTTAAGGTTGTTGGGTCTCCTAATTTTTATCAATTTGGGAGGCTTGGGAAATTGTTAAACATTTGATTGTTCTACCTCCTGTGATCAGTGGTCTGGGGTCAAAGTGTTAGGGGTATATGTTTATATGGTGGAACCTTACTATCAACAGATGACCTCTTGCTTTAACCAGTAGATGTTTTACCTTTATTAGGTTCTCTAAGGATCTAAATAATTTTAGGGACCTCTTTTCTCATAATGGCTGGGCTTCATGGATTGGAATTAAGAGTAGGTTTAAAATTCCTTCCTCTTAGCAAAGGGTAGACACCCTACTCTCCATGCTCTTCACTTTGTGAAATATGTATCTACCTTTGATGAGGAGGAAGAGTTTTGGGATAACATTAAATAGATTAACGACTATCCTCTTAATGAATTCACCACAAAGTTGTGGTATAAGAAACTTGCTTTATCCAAAAGCCTTTATCTTAACCTTAACTATCTTTGGCATGTCTATCATCCCTTGTATAGTTAAATGTCTAGATTTCAGGTGATTTGGGCCTCTTATCTTGAACATAAGAAGTCATGCTTTAGATGGCTATCATTGCACAATAAGTTAGCTATTGGGTTTGTTATTGTGAAGTTTGGCATTTGTCAACCCTTTTGTCTGGTATGTGGTGAAGTGGAAACTATTGAGCATGTTTTTTTTTAAATGCCCATTTGTTACTAATATTTGAAGTTGATGCCTGAAAAGTTGGTGTTGTTTGTTTAGATTTGATATTATGTGGGCCAATATTGCCTTTGGTTATGTTTATGCCAAGAAAAAAGTTCATTTATTTTTCCATAAGTTTTGGTTGGTTTTTTCTATGAAGTCTTATGGTTGATTTGGAAGCAAATAAATCTAGAAGTTTTTCAAGATAAGACTAGGGTGCTTACTAACTTCAATGTTGAAGTTACCTCTAGAATTATTTCTTTGCATATATATCTTCATCTCAAGATTCTACATACTCAGCTAAAGAAGTTCTTGAAGACTAGAATGATGAATATCTCCTCTAATTATTTTTTGGATACGGGAGGTTATCTGAGAATGACCCCTCCTCCTAATTGGAAAATCAACCATGGCACAACTATCAAGGTCCAAGTGGATGAATTTGAGTGGGATATCATGAATGAAGCTTATTTCGAGCAAGTGGTGGATCCTATTCCTAGTTGGGTTGGCTCGTTGGACTTTGATAAAAATGGGATTGAAGCTTGGTTAACTACCAATATATACATTCTAATTGTCCTTAAGGAGCATAATTCTAAGGCTATTCAGGATGGTTCTAGATGTGGTGTGATGGCTTCTAGGGAGAGTGTTGATTTTGGTATTAATATTGAAATGCATATTAGGGGTACTAGTGGGAGTGACTTGCTTGTGCTTGGGAGTGGCTTGAACCCTAATTATGGCAAAATAATCAAGGAATTTGTGAATGAGACTACAATGAATCTTGAAAGGGTGATTGAGAAGGGGAATCTAGGTGACATTAAAGATCTAGTTAGTTATGTGACGAAATCTAATAAGAAGAAGCTGCTAGAGAATGTTGACAATCTTCTTTTGCTAGTGAATTTTACTTAATGGGGACCTGTTACTGATGAAAAAGACCAGTTGGGACCTATTGAAGATGGAGGTGGATCCATGAGTAGGCTACTGGATGATGATTTGTTTTTGAATAGGTTTATGGTTGGTTGTCCTTGTTGAGGATTGTTCCCTGATGGTTCTTCTTTTTGTTTTCTACTATTGTTTTTGTTTCGTTAGTGCCACACAATTGTGGCTTTTTTATATTGTATTAATGTTTCATATATGTTGCTACTTGTAATGTTGTTCTAAAGCCTCTTTAGCTGGTCAACTGTGGTTGCATCCTTGGATGTATAGACTTATGTAAACATTCATGTAATATAATTAAAAAAAAAGTTATAGTTGGAAGACACTTGAAGGTTTTATCAGTAAAAGAAATGTTAATTGTATGGCATAATATATATTTTATTTATATTTGCATGCGTAAATATCTTAAAAAAACCATGGTCAACAAAAAGGAAAAACATGTTATTAGATGACGAGTGTTATTTAAATGTTTTGTGTAATAATAGTAACTAGGCTATTTTTCATAGAAATAAATGCCTATTGACATAAAATAACACCCATTTGATGGCTTTATTGGAGTAGTTGATTCAATCAAGAAAAATAAGATATCTATTCAGATTGTGTTTGATGATAATGATATCTTGCTTGATAGTTTACATGAGTAACCTTTATTTATAAGAGCATTCATAGATGGTAAGGAAAAAGATGGCATAATAGTTGTCAATAATGGCTCAAGCTTGAACATCTGCATTGAGAAACTTGTCTATAGTCTTGGACTTCATATGAATTTTTTATCATACATTTTGAAGGTTATTAGAGGGTATGATGGTATTAATAGAGAGCCTCTTGGTTGTATTATACTGCTTATTAGAGTGAGTCCAAATTCAATTCAAATCTTATTCGATGTGGTACCTATTAATGAAGAATATACTTTTTTACTTGGTAAAGCTCATTCTATTAAATGGATGATAAATAAATGGATTCCAATCAAATCGTAATACAAATATCTATTTATCTATAATCCATTTAACATTAAATTAGACCTAATTAATATTTCAAAATTAACACAATAGAGAATAAAAGAGGGTTTAGACATGTATCTTAAATATCAAAAGATTTGGAGTTAGAGGTCAACGTTTGATATTGAGAATCAACATTTTGTGGCAAGATAACGAGAACTCTAAAAATGCATTACTAACGGAGAGCTTGTGCAAGCCATCAAATTATGCTTATAGGATGCCCAAACTTTTGAGTCCACATTTATGAGAAGTGTTAGGCAGGGAATTTTTAATAGATGAATGTGTTCATCAGAGCCTGGTCTTTGAAAATCTCACTTAGTTTTATTAAATTTTACTCTGACCATTGGAAAACCATACTTCTTCTTGTTCCAATTGTGCAAATTTATCTAAAAAACAATAGGGACAAATATATTTTTGGCCTTGCATTACACTTAACTTGATTCTTATCAAGCCCCTAAATGATATACAAATATACAAAACAATACTCCAATAATCACAATAATACATCAACGAAATAGAACACTGCAATACAACATGTCGCTTATACAATCTTTATTATTATAATTTTTCAAAACATAATACTCTATCTTATTAAATAAGAAAAAATATTTTAAAAATTAATTAAAAAATAAATCTTAAGAAATATTTTATAATTATTATTTAAAAAAATATAAATATCCAACATGTATATATACATTGTATTAATATCAATCACCCAATCTCAAAATATTTTGAGGGGAGATTGAAAGCTTAAGAAACTTCTTTATGCCAAAAGTGAGATATACCATATACTTATAGATTCTTGCAACTAAAAAATCACATATACTTTTAAAAATTGATTTATAAATTGATTTTAGATACTTAAAAATAAAAATAAAATAATATGGAGTTTTGAGGAGTAATTAAAGGTCTTCAGTCTCTTTAGGTGTCTAAACAAATGCCCTAATGTAAGGGAAAATTGTCTCTATATAAGGCGCTTCCAATCAGGGTTTTAACTCGATGTGTCTCTGTTTGCTTCCCCTCTCCTGCGGATCTTTTGGTACCTTTAATGCCTACCTTCTATCAATCTATTGTAAACAGAGGGCATAATGAATATGTCAATTAGACCTGCTCGTTAGAAGCTTATGCTTATTATTCCCAGGGTTTGTTATTACAGATAATATCCTTATATATAACGCGGCAGTTACCTAAGGGGCACTGGCATATTCTTATTTTGAGGAACTATAACAAGATCAACTATATGCAATGCCTGCGATGGAAACAATGTTGCTATCGTCTGCTTCGAATTTTGGCAATATTAGCATAAATAAATATACAGTACCGTTGGCTGTGAATTTGTCTTTAAGGAATTCTTCAAAGCTCAGCTGTTTGAATTTGAGCAGGGTTTCAGGGTTTAAAGGTTTTAGGATTTCATGGCAATTAGGCCATGCTGGAGGAAGAGCTGGTTTACACGATGGTGGATGGCGTGATGATGCTCTGCTAAGGAAAACTTTTGTTGCCCATGCGTCTCGAGAAGAATGGGTTAATTTCTTTGATCCTCAACAATTTTGATGCTCTATATTTTTAATTAGTTTCGGTTAAGGTAGGTACTATACTTTTTAATCACCATACTTCTTAGTTCAATTAATGAAAAAACTTAGAATACAAGTTTGACATAGGTATTATTTAAGTATATTTGGCTAGCTTTAATGCAACTTTAAATGCTCATCAATCACATGAATTCTCTTTGTAGTTTGAATGACATGGTTATATGTAATGGGACAAGAGCTGGGCCAAGATATGGAGGTATTACATGCAAAACTTATAATGGTCAAAGCGTAGTTGATTATGTCATCTGCTCTAAAAATTCGACTGCTAGGTTGCTGGGGTTTGTTATAGGGGAATGCCCTATGGAGATGAAATCTGACCATATGCCCCTCTTGGTTAAGTTTGGTTTTCTCACAAACAAGCAAAGTGAAAGGACAGCTCAACACAAAGTTAGGACAGCTAATACGCATGGTAAAATCATTATGAATAAAAAAACCAAGAACTCTTTACTGCTGCCCTTGGGCA
This sequence comes from Torreya grandis, assembly GCA_037957365.1. Taxonomy (NCBI): domain Eukaryota; kingdom Viridiplantae; phylum Streptophyta; class Pinopsida; order Cupressales; family Taxaceae; genus Torreya; species Torreya grandis. The sequence continues at coordinate 726,070 of JARHVA010001724.1, read as the reverse complement.
GCACATTGAGATGACCAAAAACAAAGTTGGGCTTAAGGAAAACAATATCACAAGGAATCACATTGACAGCAGTTTGTTAGTCCCTTTGATCCACAAGGCTCTAAATGTTTGCAAGAAATCCAAGCCTCGAAAAGGAATCTCTAACATGTTCTCGGCTAACCCCTGGTATGATGAAGAGTGCAAAGCAGCGAAAAGATCATACAAAGAGAGCGAACCAAACAAAGAAAACAAGAAAAAATATGCGAAATTGTTAAAAGCCAAGAAAGAAAAATTTGTTATACTAAGAAGGAAGGAGCTAATAGAGTTAGGTAAGCACAATCCCAAAGGTTTTTGAAGGGAGCTACAACAAGAGAAGAAACACACAAAAAATAATATCACAGAATCTCAATGGTTAGAGTATGCAAAGCCGCTTTATGAGCATGAACATGAGGAAACGCTCATTCCCAATGTTAGCACGTCAATTGAGCTCTTCTCAGATGAGGAGATCAAACATGGTATAAAGAAATTAGCAAATGGTAAAGCACAAGACATTGATGGGCTGCAAGCTGAATTCTTAAAGTATGGCGTTGAACACCTTGCTCCGCACATTAAAAGAATTTTTAATGAAGTCACGCAATGGGGATTTCTAGTGGAGTGGACGACTAGTGTCGTTATCCATCTCTTTAAGAGTGGGGATATCAATAATCCGTCTAACTATTGTACTATCATGGTCAACCCTCTTCTTGGAAAGTTATTTGGGAGCTTGATTGACCGTAGAATCAGCAGTTGGGTAGAAAAAGAAGGGAAAAGAGCAGAGGGACAGGCTGATTTTAGACCAAAGCACTCTACCATTGACCACTGTATTACTCTTAGACATTTGATTGAAAAAGCTTGGAACACCCAAGGTGGGGAAGTTTACTGTTGTTTTGTGGATTTTAAAAAAGCTTTTGACACAGTACCCAGAGACAAACTCTGGAAAAGGATGGAAGAACTAAGGGTTCCTGATGAGTTAAGAGCAGCGGTCCACAAACTCTATGAGCGTGTTAGAGCAAAATTTAGAACTAGAGAAGGCATGTCTGAATGCTTCAGCAGCAACATCGGGGTCAAGCAGGGGTGCCCACTCTCCCCCACTTTGTTTGGTCTTTACATTGACAAACTTGAGGAATGGATAAATAAAACTGAAGGAGGTGGCATTCAGTTGACCAGTGTTGTCGTAAAGCTACTCTTATATGCAGATGATCTTATTCTTATAGCAAAAACTGCCCATGGTTTGAGGGATCATTTGAAGGCTTTAGAGCTATTTCGCCAAGATGTCGGGATGCAAGTGAACATTAGCAAGACTAAAGTCATGATCTTCTCTCTAAAAAGGAAACAACAACAAACTAATTTTATGTTCGAAGGTAGCCCGTTGGAAATCGTCGAAGAATACAAGTATCTTGGTATTGTTTTTCATAACAGGCTTAGTTGGGAAACTTGCAGGGCAAAAAGGATTCAAGGAGGTTGGAGAGCTTCTTACTTTCTCCAGAACAGATGCAGGAAAGCGGAACTTTGGGACTGGAAAACCAAGAAAACCCTTTTTGGTTTGCTGGTCACACCGGTTGTCCTCTACGGTTGTGAGGTTTGGAGAAGCAGCATGTCAAATCACAGATGGAGACAGCTGGAAAGAATTCAAAAACATTTTATCACCAGTAGTCTTAAAGTTAAAGCAACTATCCCATATGAGATCCTCTGGGTAGAAGCCGGTACTTTCCCAATGGACGCTGTGGCGATTTCATGGGTACTAAGCCATATAAAAAAGGTTGAAAACATGGGGAATCACCGGTGGCCCAAAATGGTGGTGAATGAGGTGCTAGATCGGAGGAAGAAGACATGGATGAAACAAAACATCAAGTGGCTGGGAAAATGGGACATTAAGTTACATGAGTGCCCTAACTCCAAAGAGGAAATAAAAAAGTTTGTGTTAGAAAAATTCAGGACTGCCATGTGGACAAATCAGATTGGACATAAAAAAATGTATTATATCAAAGAGTTCAATCCCACTTGGGAGCACGGGGATAAAGCATACCTAAGTGCCAAACTTAAAGGTAATGCTAGGATCTTAATGGCACAATTGAGGACCGGTTCACACCATCTTAGGTGTGAAACTGGAAGATGAACGGTTCTCAAGGAAAGATGGGAAGATAGGATTTGCATTTTTTGCAATGATAGAGTGGTTGAAATTGAACGACACTTCATTAGGGAGTGTGAATCTGGGCAGTTTTAGTGAATTATTTGAGGAGGAGAGGCTACACAACACGGCTTGGCTGTTGGTAAAGATTCATAGGAGGCGAGATGACTTCGAAAGGAAGAATGGTCTTGACACTTGGTCCCATAGACTGTTTGGTCTCGTGGACGTTATTAAAACTCATTTCATTTCATTTGCATTTCCCGTGGGTGTGCATGGGTCAAAGAATTGAACAATTAGTTATCGTTATTTACCATTTAAATAAAGGGGTTAACTTCCTCGTCATCTAACAATTAGGGCATGGGTTTGTTTCTTCCCGAAAACCGATGGAACCATTGATGTCAATTAACTGATGGGCACCTGGCAACACCGTCCTACTCAACTAATGGAGACGTACATGAATTTAAAAACGAATTTCTTAGTTTCATATTTTTTACGTCTGCGAAAAAGTAGCTCACTTCCATTTTTATCAATTTCATTATTTATTTAAAAAAACATTCTACTTTTTTTTAAAAATCATTTAAGATAATTAACTTTTAATTTTTTTAGGTTTTTCATGATAGATTTTAATTATATTTTGATTCATTGGGATTTTTATTCGTGTTATTAAAGATAACTCACTTTTATTTTTTAGGTTTTTCACGATAAATTTTAATTATATTGTTGATTCACTGGTATTTTTATTCGTTTCTATTTTAAGTCATTTCAAGATGACTTACATAAATAGTCATTAATTTATACGAATGAAAGGTAGCTGCATGACTAGCTTGTGTCTATATCCACAGGCCCATAATCATTTTTATCAAATTATAAAAAACTATTTTTATATTATTTTGATTTTTAATTAGATCTTAGACTAGAAATGCACATTTAATTGATGATGATCATTAACATCATTTAGATCAAATTAATTTTCTGATCTAAAAATGTTTGTAAAAAATACAATTTCTGTTTTGATTTTGGTTTAGGTAGATATTGCTTTGACAGGACCTCTCCAAAAGAGTTATTGCTAATCAAACTCAAATTGCAACATGTCACACAAAATTAAATTTGTATTTTCAAAGTTCAAATTAGATAGATAGTTCGGGGCCCATAGTTCATTCAGATGGGCCAAAAAGAACTATTAAAACACGTTAATATTGCAAATTTACATGCAAAATCAAGCACAAACAATTTTCAGTACAATAGCAGAGACTAGCCGTTACATGGCCCTTGTTTTATACAATTACTTTGACCTTTAACAATTTAGTTTTGTTGTGGCACTTTTTTTTGTGTGATTTGGCAACTAATCAAGTATGCAATAATTAAGGCTACTTTTTCGATTGCCACTAAGTTGTGTGATGAGTATACTTTTTGTTTAAAAAAAGGATAATTAAAATTTATTTATATTTTGTTTTGGTTGTTTTATAGTCTTTTTATTCAGTGTCACTTTTTGATCGATAAAGTGAGAATTGAAGGGGTTCCTCGCCCATATACTAATTCCATAAAATCAACATACACTTTGCATACTAGGGAAAACAAGAGGAGTCCCATTTTCCTTGAGTCATTTCACAAGAAGCATGACTAGTCCATATGAAACAAAAACCTTAGAGCCCCTTAAAATAGAGATTAGAACAAGCATCTAAAATTAACATTGCCTAGCACAAAAGCTATCAAGAAAACATGGCTAGGGCTCTCCTACCCTTGCCAGAAAACATCTTTCTCAAGGTCATTTGAGAGCCTTCTCCAATGGCCTCCAAAGCCTCTAATTTTAACCTCTTTAACATACTTTTCCTTCCTCACCTCTTCATAATTTTAGAGGAGGTAGAAACCAAAGGAGTTTGAGGGATCCTTCTTGAGCTAGTAATAGTAGCGGAATCTTGGAGCACAGTTCCACCCTCTTCTATATCAAAAACCAAAGCAATGTTCTGCTTCAAAGGAGACAATAGTAAACTTATAGGCGAACTCGCCTTGGCCATAGCTTCAGCACTAGTACCACAACCAACTTCCCTATGAATACCACATGTAGCATGCAAAGCCTCCTTGTTCAAAGAAGAAAGTCGTAACTTTGAAGGAGAACTCAGCTGACCCTTTGCTGCAAAATCTTAAGCCACAAATTCTTCCTTATTACTTCCTTTATGCGCTTGTATTTGCTCAAAAAACATTTTATGGTTTCTCCGAAGGAAAGTTTTGCTTGGGTTGCCAACCACCTTCTTCCAAATTTGGGAATGTGCTTTTCAAATTCTGTTATGCTGAAAGGGACACATGATAACTTTATTTCCACTTTTTTGACACTGAAAGCATCTAAGGGCAAACCTTCATAATTAATGTTTTACAACCAAGTTCTAGTTGAGGAGACAATGCAAATATCATGGATAAGATGCTTTCTTGGATCAATTTTCACACACACTCTTGCATAGAGTCTTTGCTCCAATCTAGCATTCAAATCCACCTTGATAAACTCCCTCACATATCCGACAATCAACCCTGACATTTCCTCATAGTCCAACTCTATCAGTAGCTTGTACAACCGCAACCAAAGGGGAATTTTAGTGATCTTTTCTACTATAGAAGCCAAAAAAGGGACTAAGGAAACACATACAAATCCCTAAAACCACAAAACCCCGAAATTAGGTGTGGACACCTAATTTTGGTACAACACCTTTGTCCTTTATGTTTTGTCTTGCATTTCTACACTTGATCCACTTGTGTACATTTAGCTATTTTTAGACATCTTTTTGCCCACATTAGAGTCTCTTTGGCCTTGATCAATCTAGGTTTCCTCAAATTCACCTCAAATCTGCCTGTTGTTAGCTTCAAGATCCTAGTCATCCATTCTATATTTAATCTGATCTTGATTTTGAGCCTTTTTAGCTTTTGGGTCAGAATTGGCGGTCTTTTGATTTTGTCTTGCCAATTTTGATCCTCATCCTTTTGTGCGTCCATTTGGCCTTGGCTTGATTCCTCGTGCCTTAACTTTTGCTTGTCACTATCCCCCATGGTCGGCTTATGTTTGAAGTGTCTTCGAGAGCCCTATATTTAAAAATCTATCCATAGTCATTTACTAAGGGAAGTACAATTTATCTTGTCATCTCCATTTGATGTCATGTATTGAGCCACACATTGTTTCTATTCATTGCACACTTATCAAGAAGCTTGCACATTGAGCCTACATTACATCTTCATGAAATCTAATACTTGTGCCATCCTCACCTTGTGCTAAAGGAAGGTTATAACAAAGCTTTTAGTTGCATTTGATTATCTAGGGAGAGGAGGTGAGGTCCTATCTCTCATTAAGTTTGGATTCATTTTTAAAGCACTAGAATTACACTGACATTGATTCCAAGCATGTGGTGTATGTAGTTGTAATTCTTGAAGAGGTTGCTCGAGTTAGTGAACTTGCACACACTCTTTTATGCATAAATTTGAGGATTAGGTCATGACTGAAGGGGAAGCAATTCAACACATTTTGCTTATCAAATCAACAAAGCTAAGCCATGGCCCTGTTTGTCATCAATGTGTGCACTTGCCCAAAAAGGTGTAGAACTAGAAATGTAGTAGAGAACACAATCAATGCCCATGTACAAAATTGACATGAACAAAAGGACATAATCGACCATCTGTCGATTCTGACTAGGACACAATTGGTAGTTCATCGATTCTAACTTTGTAGTAGAAACAATCAAATTTATAGAGTTGCAGGATAGTCACTTCATGAAGCGTGTGGCTGTTTTAGAATTCATAAATATTACTCAGGTGTGTATGTTTCTATCACTCGATCTCTTTTCATTTCCCTTGCTTGTCTAATTGTCTAGCTATAGTGTTTGTAAATGTGTTAGGACCCAAGGTAGATTTGATTACTGTTTTGGACTATACTTCTGTAGATCTTCCTTGTGCCTTAGTTTTAGTGAGTTGTTCATGCACTATTCAACCCCTAAAGCACAATTCATCAAAACATTTTGGAAACCCTGATCTTATGATCATCCAACTTATAGAGTTTGATTTCTAATTTATACTTGTCAGAACTTATTTTTTAGAGTTAGATTTGTTTCTCATTGCTTCGTCATTAGCCCTAGCTTCCTTCATGTTTCTTATGCTAGATAGGAAGGCTAGTTCTACTAAACTTACTAGGTGAAGTGCTAGGTTGAGTTGTACTACTTGTGATTTGATTCAATTTTCTTTGTTTTCTATTCGTGCGTATTTGAAATAAAAATGACAAATGCTAATGAAATGCTTACTTCTTCATTGTTGTTGAAAATGCAAATGTGAATGAAAATGTCAATGTGAATGGTAATGGAAATAATGATGACCGTGATTGTTAGGATCATGCTTTTGTTGATATGAATGATGTTGACCCTAGAAGAGTTAAAAGACTTGCGTCCTTTAGAAATGTAATTGAAAAACACTTCACATTGATATGGAGAGTGTGGCTACTTAGGGTAGGCTATTAGCCTATAACTTACATTTCACCCTCATGTGTAGATGAACAAGGTTCACACATTGTATTCACATGTGAGATGCCTTCAAATAGGCCTTATAAGATAAGTACAAGTCCTAAATTCTAGGAGGTCTCACTTATCCCTCTGTTGGGATTTTCAACATGAGAATAGAAATCAAATAATACATCCCTAAATAATAAGGAAACTTTTAAAAACTCTCCATGAGAGCCTATCTACAACTAATCACAGTGTTAAAGCACACGTACACTTATTACATATGGTAATACATATGAGGGTGAAATACAAACTATATTCTAAAAGCCTACCTTAAATACCCTCAATACCCATATCACACACCTTTAGAGCCCATGTTGCTTACAACTAAAGAGATACGAGAGAAAACTTTGGCTATGGAACCTAGACATGAGAATGTTACTATAGAGCCATTGAATGTTCCTAATCCGCCTATTGGAGTCTCTACTTCTACATCAAATGGTGATGCTAGTGCTCCTACTATTTCTTCTATGCCTCCATCTAGTATTAATCCTCCTCAGGTTAGAACAAGCATCTAAAATTAACATTGCCTAGCACAAAAGCTATCAAGAAAACATGGCTAGGGCTCTCCTACCCTTGCCAGAAAACATCTTTCTCAAGGTCATTTGAGAGCCTTCTCCAATGGCCTCCAAAGCCTCTAATTTTAACCTCTTTAACATACTTTTCCTTCCTCACCTCTTCATAATTTTAGAGGAGGTAGAAACCAAAGGAGTTTGAGGGATCCTTCTTGAGCTAGTAATAGTAGCGGAATCTTGGAGCACAGTTCCACCCTCTTCTATATCAAAAACCAAAGCAATGTTCTGCTTCAAAGGAGACAATAGTAAACTTATAGGCGAACTCGCCTTGGCCATAGCTTCAGCACTAGTACCACAACCAACTTCCCTATGAATACCACATGTAGCATGCAAAGCCTCCTTGTTCAAAGAAGAAAGTCGTAACTTTGAAGGAGAACTCAGCTGACCCTTTGCTGCAAAATCTTAAGCCACAAATTCTTCCTTATTACTTCCTTTATGCACTTGTATTTGCTCAAAAAACATTTTATGGTTTCTCCGAAGGAAAGTTTTGCTTGGGTTGCCAACCACCTTCTTCCAAATTTGGGAATGTGCTTTTCAAATTCTGTTATGCTGAAAGGGACACATGATAACTTTATTTCCACTTTTTTGACACTGAAAGCATCTAAGGGCAAACCTTCATAATTAATGTTTTACAACCAAGTTCTAGTTGAGGAGACAATGCAAATATCATGGATAAGATGCTTTCTTGGATCAATTTTCACACACACTCTTGCATAGAGTCTTTGCTCCAATCTAGCATTCAAATCCACCTTGATAAACTCCCTCACATATCCGACAATCAACCCTGACATTTCCTCATAGTCCAACTCTATCAGTAGCTTGTACAACCGCAACCAAAGGGGAATTTTAGTGATCTTTTCTACTATAGAAGCCAAAAAAGGGACTAAGGAAACACATACAAATCCCTAAAACCACAAAACCCCGAAATTAGGTGTGGACACCTAATTTTGGTACAACACCTTTGTCCTTTATGTTTTGTCTTGCATTTCTACACTTGATCCACTTGTGTACATTTAGCTATTTTTAGACATCTTTTTGCCCACATTAGAGTCTCTTTGGCCTTGATCAATCTAGGTTTCCTCAAATTCACCTCAAATCTGCCTGTTGTTAGCTTCAAGATCCTAGTCATCCATTCTATATTTAATCTGATCTTGATTTTGAGCCTTTTTAGCTTTTGGGTCAGAATTGGCGGTCTTTTGATTTTGTCTTGCCAATTTTGATCCTCATCCTTTTGTGCGTCCATTTGGCCTTGGCTTGATTCCTCGTGCCTTAACTTTTGCTTGTCACTATCCCCCATGGTCGGCTTATGTTTGAAGTGTCTTCGAGAGCCCTATATTTAAAAATCTATCCATAGTCATTTACTAAGGGAAGTACAATTTATCTTGTCATCTCCATTTGATGTCATGTATTGAGCCACACATTGTTTCTATTCATTGCACACTTATCAAGAAGCTTGCACATTGAGCCTACATTACATCTTCATGAAATCTAATACTTGTGCCATCCTCACCTTGTGCTAAAGGAAGGTTATAACAAAGCTTTTAGTTGCATTTGATTATCTAGGGAGAGGAGGTGAGGTCCTATCTCTCATTAAGTTTGGATTCATTTTTAAAGCACTAGAATTACACTGACATTGATTCCAAGCATGTGGTGTATGTAGTTGTAATTCTTGAAGAGGTTGCTCGAGTTAGTGAACTTGCACACACTCTTTTATGCATAAATTTGAGGATTAGGTCATGACTGAAGGGGAAGCAATTCAACACATTTTGCTTATCAAATCAACAAAGCTAAGCCATGGCCCTGTTTGTCATCAATGTGTGCACTTGCCCAAAAAGGTGTAGAACTAGAAATGTAGTAGAGAACACAATCAATGCCCATGTACAAAATTGACATGAACAAAAGGACATAATCGACCATCTGTCGATTCTGACTAGGACACAATTGGTAGTTCATCGATTCTAACTTTGTAGTAGAAACAATCAAATTTATAGAGTTGCAGGATAGTCACTTCATGAAGCGTGTGGCTGTTTTAGAATTCATAAATATTACTCAGGTGTGTATGTTTCTATCACTCGATCTCTTTTCATTTCCCTTGCTTGTCTAATTGTCTAGCTATAGTGTTTGTAAATGTGTTAGGACCCAAGGTAGATTTGATTACTGTTTTGGACTATACTTCTGTAGATCTTCCTTGTGCCTTAGTTTTAGTGAGTTGTTCATGCACTATTCAACCCCTAAAGCACAATTCATCAAAACATTTTGGAAACCCTGATCTTATGATCATCCAACTTATAGAGTTTGATTTCTAATTTATACTTGTCAGAACTTATTTTTTAGAGTTAGATTTGTTTCTCATTGCTTCGTCATTAGCCCTAGCTTCCTTCATGTTTCTTATGCTAGATAGGAAGGCTAGTTCTACTAAACTTACTAGGTGAAGTGCTAGGTTGAGTTGTACTACTTGTGATTTGATTCAATTTTCTTTGTTTTCTATTCGTGCGTATTTGAAATAAAAATGACAAATGCTAATGAAATGCTTACTTCTTCATTGTTGTTGAAAATGCAAATGTGAATGAAAATGTCAATGTGAATGGTAATGGAAATAATGATGACCGTGATTGTTAGGATCATGCTTTTGTTGATATGAATGATGTTGACCCTAGAAGAGTTAAAAGACTTGCGTCCTTTAGAAATGTAATTGAAAAACACTTCACATTGATATGGAGAGTGTGGCTACTTAGGGTAGGCTATTAGCCTATAACTTACATTTCACCCTCATGTGTAGATGAACAAGGTTCACACATTGTATTCACATGTGAGATGCCTTCAAATAGGCCTTATAAGATAAGTACAAGTCCTAAATTCTAGGAGGTCTCACTTATCCCTCTGTTGGGATTTTCAACATGAGAATAGAAATCAAATAATACATCCCTAAATAATAAGGAAACTTTTAAAAACTCTCCATGAGAGCCTATCTACAACTAATCACAGTGTTAAAGCACACGTACACTTATTACATATGGTAATACATATGAGGGTGAAATACAAACTATATTCTAAAAGCCTACCTTAAATACCCTCAATACCCATATCACACACCTTTAGAGCCCATGTTGCTTACAACTAAAGAGATACGAGAGAAAACTTTGGCTATGGAACCTAGACATGAGAATGTTACTATAGAGCCATTGAATGTTCCTAATCCGCCTATTGGAGTCTCTACTTCTACATCAAATGGTGATGCTAGTGCTCCTACTATTTCTTCTATGCCTCCATCTAGTATTAATCCTCCTCAGGTTACTTAAACTATTCCTTCACAACCTACTATATCTTTTGTACCTCCTACGACTAATGTACCATCTTGACCCGCTCCTAATGCTTTATTTCTTGGTCTTGGTCTTAGTCAAAAACCCAATCAAGCCTCTATTCCTGTTAGAACTCAAAGCTTCACAACCAAAGCTCTGATACCAAAGCTTACAACCAAAGCTCTGATATCAATTGTTAGGAATAAAGCTCCTACAGTGCATGTTAATTAATGTGGAATAACAAGCTACAAAAACATAGATAAGAAAGCGGAACACATTACACAGAGATTACATGGAAAACCTTGCTAAATGCAAAGTAAAACCACAGATAAATTGACAGCATCTAGACTTCATATTAACACAACTCTCTTCTACAACAACTCCACTAGCAACTCCATTAGTGCTAACTTACTAAGCACTCTATGCTTACACCTGAAGCATTCAGGTTGTGAACCAAGCATTACAATGCCTCCAGGATCCAACCTTCAAGCATGCAAGCACAAGCTTGCATGGATCCTCTAACAAGATGAATTACAATGAGAAAGCTAATGCATATTAATAGCATTTACAGTATAGAGAGAATAAACAAGAGAGAAGAAAATGCGCCATCCTAAAAGTGGGTGCACTATTCATGAATAGGGAACCATGTCTCCCCCATGTGCTAAGTCAAGCTTTGAATGTCATCTCATAATGCCCCCATGACCACTTATGTGCACACCAAAGTGCTACGCCTCACTTCACATGTGACCTCAATCTAGCATAGTGATCCTTGTCCCTCACTTTCTTATGTGCTTTCACATGAGTCAAAAGATTCCCAACTTTTGACCTCATCCAACAGGAATCCACAGACCAACTATGCCCCACAACACATGCCTAAGTGGAACCATGAGATCCACTATCATCATGTTCTCACATGCATCTACAAAAGCCAACCCATGTGACTAAGTGGAGAAATGTGTCCCATTTCTCTTTCCTCATTTTTTCCACATGAAAGATGCTTTGTGGGCCCTACACCCCACCGTGGGCCATGCCACATCACCAACCAACGACATCACTAACTAGTCACATCACCAACATGCCACATCATTATGAATAGTGTCTATGAATAGTGATTTCACACCTAATATACTACCATTTGAAGTCAATATACACAAGGTTCACCACAATTGAGTATTCTTCCATCCAGCTGTCCATCTATGCCCTTTGCTACCATTACACAAATCTAGTAAAAGTTTTGTTGCACTACTAAAACTTATCTGTCCTGACTGGCTTTGTCAACATCTGCCCCTCCATAGTAGATTGTAGCACTTGAAGTGACTTTTCACTTCTCCACAACACAGATCAATCCTCCAATCGAGATTCTACCATGAACCGCTCACAACTCCCATTGCTTGGGAATATCCGGTTTAGTGCTCACCATGGAATCATGAGGCTTCCTACTGATGAATCTAATACACAAGATACAATAACATGTATTCTTCTCTATTATAGGACGCTCTTGGGAAGACAACTACAATGCAAGAAGTGGGGTGCTTCCTTGTTTTCCTATCTTTGTGCATCTCCATCCTTGGCTTGCTCCTCCTACCACCTTCATCGCGTCCTTGTCACCTGAGCCATTAAAACAATGATCATGTTGGGGCCTGCATCCAACATGTCAACAACACATAGCAACAATATTCGCTAAACACTTTGGCTCTCCATGAAGGTACTTAATATCTTGTACTACATGTGTTGCGCTTGCACAAACCTGTACAATAACTTTTTCAACATGCAAACTAACAACTCTTTGCCTCATCAAATATCTCTCTCTCTCTAAGAGAGATCACCATGTAGGAATCACGTTGCTCCAACTCCGTGAACAAGTGCACGTAGCACTCTTAATAGTAGTGAGGAGAGAAGATCTCAAAGAAGTCAAAACTAGACTCCTCCACAGCCACCAAGTTATCAACATGGCACAAGTTCACTGGACTAATCACAGCTCTTAGGAAGTCATTGTGCTACTCGGTGCATCACTGCACCTACTGAGTTTTCAAGCCTCAAGAATGCATTCGAAATGCACCATGCTCTATCGAATGTTGCCAAAACACCAACTCATGTGCCTCCAGTGTTACTTTATGCATCAGTCTACCTAGCCAATGCCCCAATCGTATACACAACACTACAACAGCGTGAGTTATATGGTTAACATTGACCTTCTCTTTTTGAGAACACCAGGTCTCAATTGTTCTTCTGCATGTAGCCTTCAACTACCAACTGTGCCAAACATGACACAAGTGGACCAACCACAGCTCCAGGGAAGTCAACGCACTACTCAGTGCACCAATTTACCTACTAAATTTTCGAGCCTAAAAAATGCACATGAAATGCGTCACTGCTTTACCGCATGTCTCAACACACGGCCTTCTCCTTCCGAGAACACTAGGTCTCACTTGTTCGTTTGCATCTCCATCTTCCTCATCCTTAACTACTTCAAAACAAGGACAACTTCATGTTTCTCTGTACCTACTTCCTTTGCATGGGTTTTTCTTCTTCTACATCTCGCCTAACATGTGGTGAGTAGGATACCACTTAATACACCCGTTCTGTTTGTTGCCAAGAACCACAACAAGGGCATGCCTTGTCTTCAACCTCTTCCCAATGAGACTAGCTTGCTCCTCAAGCTGTAGAGTTACTTCTCCATCAGGAACACTGTGTAGACTGCTGATTTGTCTGGCAAAGCTTTTTCAGCTTTCTCCTCCACTCATTTGCGGGCTTCTCCTCAACAACATGAAGAGAACAGGGTCTTCACCAAGAGATCCTCCACCTTGCTTCATAGAGAGATACCTGCCATAATTTTTTTCTTTAATCTCCAACTTGGTCTCTCCTCTTGTCACAGTAGCTTCAACTTGTACAAAACAAACAACAAAAAACACTCACACATAGAGTTTTTCACCATGGCTTTGATACCAATTGTTAGTAATGAAACTTTGATACTACATGTTAGATCAATGAGCTATATCTTACAATACAAATAATTAAAATGCAAAATAACAAGCTATAAAATAAAGAGACAAAAGATAACACGTTACATAAGAGATTATGTGGAAAACCTTGCTAAATGCAAGGTAAAACCACGAGCAAGATGGTAGCTTCCATACTTCATATTAACACAACAACTCTCTTCTACAACAACTCCTCCTGCAACTCCATCAGTGCTAACATACTAAGCACTCTATGCTTACACCTAAAGCATTTAGGTTGTGAACCAAGCACAACAATGGCTTCAGGATCCAACCTCCAAGCATGCAAACACAAGCTTGCATGGATCCTCTAATAGGATGAATTACAATGAGAAAGCTAATGCATATTAATAGCATTTACAATATATAGAGATTAAACAAGAGAGTAGAAAATGCACCATCCTAGAAGTGGGTGCACTATTCATGAATAGGGAACCATGTCTCCCCGATGTGCCAAGTCAAGCTTTGAATGGCATCTTATAATGCCCCCTTGACCACTCCATGTGCACACCAAAGTGCTATGTCTCACTTCACATGTGACCTGAATTTAACATTGTGATCCTTATCCCCCACTTTCCCATGTGCTTTCACATGAGTCAAAGGATTCCCAACTTTTGACCTCATCCAATAGGAGCCCCAGACCAACTACGCCCCATAGCACACGCCTAAATGGAATCATGAGATTCACTATCATCATGTCCTCACATGCATCCACAAAAGCCAACCCATGTGACTAAGTGGAGAAATGTGCCCCATTTCTCTCTCCTCATTTTTTCCACATGAAAGATGTGTTGTGGGTCCTACCACCCATCGTGGGCCATGCCACATCACCAACTAGCCACATCACTAACTAGTCACATCACCAACATGCCACATCATCATGAATAGTGGTCATGGATAGTGCCTGTGTATAGTGATTCATGAATAGTGACTTCACACCTAACAATTCCAACCAGTACTAAGAATATGATGGCCTCTATAACTGCTACAACATCTAAGGATACTTACATTCAACAATCTCTCCAAGACATGCAAACTCAAATTAGGTTCTTACCGAAAGATTACAAAAGTTTATTCATGTGGTTGCTTGTGAAGATATATTACACACCTAGTGGATCATGAGGTAGTCACTCATCTTTTGCCTAGTGGTTTTCTAGTGCCTAAATTTGAACAATACAATGGCAAGGGTGATCCTTCACATCACATTCATTCTTACTTTGCTTCTTGCTTTGATTTTTTGCTCACGACGATTTATTATTGATCAAGCTCTTTTCGAGAAGTCTTAAGGACTATGCCTTGGATTGGTTCTATGCCTTACTAGTAGGCTTTGTGGGTCGATTTAATTCTTTGGCTGTTATATTATTAGCTCATTATTCTGTAAACAATAACCAAAAGGTCATATTTGCTCAACTTGCTCAAATCAAACAAAGACCTAATGAGAATGTTACTGAGTATGTGTTGTGATTCAAGACTACACTTACAAAAATGTCTCGTCAAATCCCTGATAGCGAGCTACAAAGCCTTTTCTCCAATAGTTTGCTTCAACCACTTAAAGACAAAGTTATGTTCAACACTTACCAATGTTTCAATGAGCTTTGCCACATGATTCACAACTTTAAGATTAAAATTTTCAAAGGGTAACATGTTAAAATATGAGCATGATGCCCCTACGTCTACTACCTCCAAATATCAGGGAAAATCTACATTCAAATCTAAGGCTAATGATGCTCCAACTTTTCAAGCTAAGAATAAGGCAAAAAACGTAAATGCAATTTTACAACCATCTGATAGGATAGTTCTTCAATCTTGTACAAAGTGTAGGCAATTTACAAGGGTACCCAAGCCTCCTCACAAAGTGCTTAAATGGAAGCTTGAGTGCAATATGATCTCTTTACATCTGCCATGTGAATTGGATACTTCTCGAACTTTGCCTAAAGGATATGATGCCAATCAATAATGTGATCACTATAGATCTTCTAGAGATTCTACCAATCGATGCTTTTCATTGAGACACATGTTACAAGATTTAATCGATAGCAATGCCATCCAAAGTTGAAGGCCATAATACTACATTCAATAAATCTATCGCTAAACCTAATTAATGATTGCAAATCTTTAACAATTCATTGCCGAATCATGATACGAAGAAACAAGACAATGTCCACATGGCTACATTTATACACCAATCAACGATTTCCAATAAGCATCTCATCGGTAGTATTACATGTATGGTTACTAGTTCACAAAAGCAAGCTCCATATATCACATTCTATGACCATGAGATTCTAATAGATGACAAATAATGATCTGCTCTATCTACATGCTTCTATTGTTTCACATCCTATGATTGCACGACATCATGGTAGATGATGTTTCAAGTCAAAATTTAATTACATTTCTTGCTGGTTGAAGGTACATTCAACGAGACTTACCATGCACAACCACGGTATTTAAGAATTATGATGGTCTTTCATCAATACCCATTGGTGGTATTGCATTACTAATCACTCTGGGTCCTAAGACCTTTTAGTATAATTCTATGTATTATTAGATAGTGAGACATATAATCTACTACTTGGATACCCTTGGCTAAATCAAAATTGATCAATCCCTTCCACATTACATCTCTACCTATAGTTTGTGCAAAATGACAAAGTATATACTATTCATGACACACCGTACAAGTTACCAACCTTAGAAACAAATATCTAAAGGGATTTTTAATAAGCAAATCATTCAACCTCATGTGATAGTTGTTAATATTTCACTTTCTACAGTCATGGTCCCTACAATGCTTTCATCTACAATTTTGAATTCTCGAGTCATAGCTCCTAGAGTTAATACTCCTATAGTTACACTACCGCAACATACAATACCTACTCATCCATGTCCCAAGATTGATTTGCACACTCTTGCAATGATTTATTCCAAACACCTACTGAGAGTTTAACTATACAAAAATAACTCTAAACTACTACGCGTGCTTTCCAAGAGGTTAAAGCGGCTTCTCGAGCCTCTTACCCCCATATCTCTCTTTGGGATGATGATTCAGGTTATCATACAACTTGTGACCATCTTTTCAACACTTCTAGTGATGCATCTGAATCCCCACATTCACTGGCCATGACTCCCATGACTCCGACTACGATTCCTTCGGTGAACATTTAGATGGAATCATCAGTTAGCCATGCAAACCCATCCCTTATACTTCATTAATACATCCTACTGGTAGTTTGTTTTTGCATATGTCTTCTATATGTTGTGTCTTTCATGTGCCCTCCTCCCTTGAGTTTGTGCCTCGCCTTATCTTCTTCTAAATTTAACATTTATGTTCTATGCTTATCTTGCATTGACATCCTTCTAACCCCTTGCTCGCTATGTTGCATTGGTCTTTTCCCCTTGTTTTTTGATCCCATTCTAGGTACTTGCATAGATTTTTTGATGATGACAACATACATATTGAGACCCGTGTCCTAGCATGCACTTCTGAAAGAAGTTGGAGGTTGTTTGGAATCCTCCTCTTTGTCTTTCTTCCGGATTTTTGCCCTTGGCTTGTTCGTTTGTGCCCCTTGGCTTATGTTTTTGCTTGATTGAGCTATCCTCACTTATGCTAGCTTGTGCCCCTTGGCCTCCTCTTAATGTGATCTCCTCAGATATTATAAAATGTAGTCATAAAAAAAACTTAAAAATAAAAATGTTCTTTGCTTTTATCTTTGTCGATGGATACACATAATGCTTATTTACCTATGCTATATTTTTTATATGTACATGTTATACACGTGTTTCTCATGGTATTCTTTGGGTTAGTGAGATGCAAGATATACATGTTATGTATGATCATGACCTATATATGCTATGCATTTTCATCATGCTCATCTTGGAAGCATTGTCACATTTGTGGTATGCTTGATATTGGGGACATTTTTTTATAGTGGGTTTATGGTACTATCCTCCCTACTTTCCATTTATCATATAGAGCAACTTACATTGACTAAACATATCTTGGTAAGGCTTACATCTTGTGTGTTACATGGATACATTGTGTGTTCTCTTGGGTGTCTATGATTTTCCCCGATTGCCTACATGTGTGTGCTTGTGCATGTTGTTTATCGATGTCTTTTCCAGTCTTGGCCACAAAGGATCCTCTAGTCATCATGTCATGTCATGTCTTGTCATTGATTGCTTGTAGGTCATACGTTTTGCTTGATGAATGCTTATATTATGTGATATACTATGGTCGGTGCCATGATCTGTATCATGCATGCTATTGCTTGTGATATGCTATGCTTGTTGCCTAAGTTGCCATGGTCTTTCCCATGCATCTATTGAGGCACAATGCTACTATCGTGTGTGCATCATCATATCTAGGCCACCTACGGACACATCGCTACATCTGGGGCGTATCCTTTGTCCCTACCTTGTCTTGCCACAAGGGGCATCATACCCTTACCTATTACTTGAGCTTCATTGATACTATCTATATTTTATCCTGTCATTGGGGGCATTGTACCCTTGCCTTTATCCTTGAGCTTATTATATATATCTTACAAATACAAAGCTTACTACACCCATGTGCCTATTGATCTTACATTGATTATATATTAGGGCATTACATTATCTTACTTACACTAGTCACATGGGGTCCTACATCGATATGTGTTAGGTACTAATATTTTTTAGCATATTGGTCATACTTTCGCTCCCCATCGCCAAGCTATATCGGGGCATATTTCTCGCTTCTCACTATCCCATCCTCACGAGGTTCCATCTTCCTATTGATTTTTACAATATGATATTTTTTTATAGCCTACACGCGTGTTTACAAAGATTTTTATAAAAGATTCTAACAACTTCACCTATATTTCATGATAACACGTGATGCACATAATTCTTTTGAGATGAGTAATGGCAGGATTATGTTCCAATGCCTCACCTCAAAAGGGGGGCATATATCCAAATATTCTACATTCAGATTGTTAAGATGAAAGACATTTACAAACAAGCACCAAGAAGTACTAAGAAGCGCCAAGCATCTGCTTATTTAATCAAGAAGCAAAGTGAAGTTGTCAGGACTTGCTTTAAAGTCCTTAAGGTTTGAAAGTTACCTTATAAACCCATCATCACCTGAGAAGACACAAGAAGATTCAGATTTTA
Source organism: Torreya grandis (assembly GCA_037957365.1). NCBI lineage: Eukaryota > Viridiplantae > Streptophyta > Pinopsida > Cupressales > Taxaceae > Torreya > Torreya grandis. Next base: position 707,368 of record JARHVA010001724.1, on the reverse strand, counting down.
GTTTCAGTTTTAGAATACCTAGATTTGATATCATGGTTTGCATACCACCAGGGTTATTCGTTCCTATACTCATATTTCAATTTCTATTTCATTTTACTACATTCACACTGATATATTGAGACATTGACAACTTGTATTCATTCATGATTGTTTGCAATTACACTAGGATTTTACTAGCACACGTGAGTGGATCCTAGCCCAAGCACCCAAATTCTTCATCATTCCTTCCCTTGGGTAAGGGTAGGGTCATGCTTCAAATTTTGTTCTACTTTGACATACATACATTAACGCATATGCACATCAAATTGGGGCATTATGTAGACGTCTAATTTTGGTACATCACCCTTTTCCATTGTGTCTTTGTTAGTCTTGGTCCATTCATTTACATTTGGCTGTTTTTGGACACATTTATGCCCACGTTGGAGTTTCTTCGGCATTGTGCAATCTAGATTTCCTCAGATTCATCTCAAATATGTTTTTGTTAGCTTTAGGATCCTAGTCATCTATTCTTTGCTCAACTTGATTTCAATTTTTAGCCTTTTTGTGGGTCTATTATGCCTTCGCCCAAATTTTTGCACCTTGAATTTTACTTGTCACTATTCCCCATGGTCGACTTATGTCCAAAGTGTCTAAGAGAGCCCTAAACTTACAAATCTATTCTTAGTCATTTTACCAAGGGAAGTACAAGTGATCTTCTCATCTCTATTTGATGTCGAGTGTTGAGTTCCACATTGATTCTATTCATTGCACACTTGTTAAGGAGCTTGCACATTGAGCTTACATTGCATCTACATCAAATCAAAGTTTTTGTGATCATCACCTTGTGTTGAAAGAAGGTTATAGTGAAGCATCTAGTTGCATTTGATTATCTAAGGAGAGAATGTAAAGTCCTATGTTGGGATGGGATTTATTCACAAAGCACTAAAACTACATTGACTTTGATTCCAAGCGTGCGGGATATGTAGCGGCAATTTCTGAAGAGATTGTTTGAATCAACTAACTTGCACACTTTTTTATGCATACATTTGGGTATTAGGTCAAGATCGAAGGAGAAACAATTCATCACATTTTGCTTATCAAATCAACAAAGTGAATTCACAACTCTATTCGTCATTAGCGAGTGCACTTGCCCAACAGTTGTAGAATCGAAAAAGTAGCGGAGGACACAATCAATGCCTATGTACAAAATTGATAGGTATAGAAGCAACCACCTACGGAGTCTAACCAAGACAAAATCAATGGTCTGTTGATTTTGACCCAATAGTAATACATAGTTTGATTTGCAAAGTTGCAGGATAGTCACTTCCAGATGCTTGCGCTAGTTCCAAAATTTAGAAATATTACCCAGGTGTCTTTTTTATCACTTCTCTTTTCAATTTTCTGGTTTAATCATCTAGCTGTATTGTTTGTAAATTTTTTTAGCCCTAAGATGTATTTGATTATTGTTTTGGATTGTATTTCTATAGATCTTCCTTGTGCTATAGTTTTAGTGAGTTGTACATGTTGTATTTATCCCTTAAACCACAAACACTAGGGTCCTTTGTGCAAAACAAAAATTTGTATCCTTTTCCTTAGGGACAAAACCTGAAAAAAACCTTTGGGAAGTAAATGAATAGTGGGAAAAGAGCATTTAGTCCAAGTAATCGACATCCATTGCTTCAGATCATCCACGCTGACCTCCTTCCTAAAAATTTGCATATCAGAGCCCTAGAAATAAAATCTTCTGAGATCTGTTTGAGTGTAGAGTTTGAGATGTTAATGTTTTGGATCTTTGTGGAAATTTTGATTGGGATATCATTTATCTCCATGCCAAGGCCAAATACTTGTGCCATTTTTGTTTGATTTTGGCTAAATTCATTCCTAGCATCAACCACAGGGCTTTGATCCAAATTATTGGAACAACTGCAATCCTCAGAGCTTATCAAAATAGGAGTAGATATGCCTACGACAAAAGTCATTATATTCATGGAATGCATGAGATGCATTCTTGCACCCTTTAAGGAAAAATTTGTTCCTTAAATCTTGATTGTGCTCATGTCGATTTTCATAGCTGCCCTTCTTTCTAATGCCTTTAACCACTAAGTTGTAGTCATCATCTGCCCTTAGCTTCACAACATCCCTCTACTCTTCGACTAGTTGTTTCTGATCTTCCTTCCCTCTGTAGCCATCGGTTGCTCTATGTCCTCTTGCCTTCATCTCATCATCTTGAATTTGACTAAGGCTAGTCACAGGCTAGTCACAGGGGGATTTGAAAAAACCCTAGCATCAACTTCATTGTGTCTGCAAGTTGTTTTCCCTTTTGATCCAAAAACTTTTTCCTTGATTCAAAGATCCCCTTTGCAACTCCACCATTTTCATTTCCTTCTTTGCCGCTTAGTTTTGACCTTGTTATCTTCAGAGTCAAAGGGATGGATTCAATCTCAGCGACCACCACTCCCGCTTTCGTTGTCTCACTATTACTGATGCCAATGGCTGTAGTTGAAAACACTATAAAGCCCTACCACTGTCACCAGTCTCATTGTCGTCATCGCCATTTGTTGTCTCACTATTGTTGCTGACTTTTCGCCTTACACTAAAGCCTTGTCTCTATTGCTATTCACTATTGCCATTGTTGGGGGGGGAGGGTTGGGGATTTATTTTAAAGTAAAAGCATAAAAAAAATAAAAAAATTTGGGATATACAATTGCAAGGCTTAAGTATGTTTCACCCGTGACACTCATTTGGTAGGATCAATTCGGGGTTCATGAGGAGATGATCCTCATAAGAATAAAATACTTGACACAACGTTTGGAGGAGGTTAGTCACAACAACACGTGAATATTACTATCAAATCATCTAAAGTCATGCACAAATTCTGTCTTTCCTCTTGAGGTAACCATTCAACTTGGTTCCCCTTTTGGCCTGAACACTCATCTTTGATTGATAATACAACACAACAATTTCTGGCTTTCAATCATAGTCGAGGACAATTGTCCAATCGTACGCTTTTCCTTGGATCCTCCACTTTCACACACGAATCTCCACTACGCATTCCTAGTAACATTCCACTAGGCCAAAGCAATCACAGTCAAGCCTCTCCCTGACTATGCATACCATCGCCTCTATGTTTCAAGCAAATTGATACTTTAGTTGGCAATGATTCACAAGCTAGCAAAGAAACTTTTGGTATCCCATCATATGGCTTGACAATGTTGTGAAGAAAAGGAAAAGGGTTGTTAAGGCTGCCATTCTAGATTTTGATGTGGCTGCATCCCTCATTGCATCATCACCTCTGTAGAAGCCCAAGACGAGGTAAAAAATCACCATTGATGAACACGGAGTGAGATATGCAAAAGTTGTAATGCCAATTGGAGACAAAAATTAGGAGGATATGACAACAAAGGATTATTAGTTGTCAAAGATTCCACTTGGCAAATCTATGAGGGGTGAATGAAGTTCTAAAGAGGGTGGTCGACAAAGTGGAGAAAGGTGGAGAGTCAAAGGAATTATTGAAGGATCTGTCAAATGGGCCTGTACATTTAACATCTTATCAATACTATTTGACGAGCATAATCAAACCATCAATTAAAATCCTGAGGCAACAATGCTCGCCTACAATCTGACAAAGTTACTTGAGAGGCAACCGCTTGATTTATTGATACTGCTATTTTCAATATTTGTCAACCCAGGTCATGTATTTGGCAAGGTGTCGGCACTGTATATACGACACTAGTCTCTTTCTAGGGTTGAGGTGTTTAAAGGTTGCGTATAGGGAAACACACAAGAATGAATTAACTCACTTGCATGGAAAGTAAATAACAAGGAAGTAAATCTAAGGCTAATTTAGAAGCTTCCTCACACTATTGGATTGAACTTGTAGAAATCAGAAATGCATATACAGGGAATCAAACATAACATTGAAGATAGTATAATCAGATAATGAAGAGTGCATACACATAATGGAAAAAATGAATATAGACTAATGTGTTGGGTGAATATTTTGTCAACCAGCTAACTGGTGCGCAAAATAGGTCTCTTCAACCACAACATAGGGAGATTGGGTGTCCAGATGTGCGGGTTTGCCACATCAAAAGGGGACAAATCTCTCCTCTCATCAAGGGGAGGTTCCCTTATAACTATGAGGAGCTATATACTATACATATAAGCAAAAAATAACACTCAGGGGTAGGACAACACCATCCATCTCTCTTTTTTCAGAGATGATGTATACAAACAGAGGAGAAAATCCTGGGGAAAACACTGAAGGCACTTCTTTTTTTTCAGAAGTGGTCTTGCAAGAAACAACAGGAGTTCTTTCAGGTAGTGACAAGTAACCAGTAACAGGGACGTAGTAACCAACAGACTGAGATGAAGCACAAAGTCTCCACTTCGACTGCCCAAGAGTGAGATACGAAAGACAATGGGGGCACAAAGTCATCCCAAGGTCCGTTACACAGAAACAGAATACAAAGGATAATGAGGGCACAAAGTCATCCCAAGATCCTTTACACAAGAACAGAAAGAAAACACACATTGAAGACAACTATGACAGCACAAAGTCTGAAAGTAACTGGCATCAGGGCATCTCCCTTATCACTTCCACTAGCTCTGCGTGTTAATTTGAAGAAACAAGAATACACTCAGAAAACAGACATAAGAACAATCTCCTAAAATGATACAAGCTATAACAACACAAAGTTTGAAAGTAACTTACTTTCTAATTCAAACAAAGAAATATGATGAACAATCTGAGCTCAAAGTCTCAGTGATGTCTTTCAATTTGGGCAGATTTTTGCTTCTGATAATAAAGAGATCTCCCTTGTATCAAATCAAAGATTACATTATATAGCAGCCAAGAAAGGCTTGGCACTTTGTTCCATGGAATGGCCCATGCTGCATTCAATGCCTTGAATGCATTTTCAGTTTTGTCAAGGAGGGCCATGCTGGAACAGGGCGGCAGCCTTAACTATGGCATGGTAATTCATCTAACATGTCTCTTCCTTTGTATGGATTGTCTGGTCCTTTTCCTGGTGTTTGCGCCGCTGTCCAATTGCCTTTACTTCATGGAAGAAAAACAAGCCGCGTCCTTGATTTGGTGTGCTTCAGAAATCCAATTGATCCACTGTTTCACCTACTGGAAATAACTTCCTTGAAGATATTTTAGCCTTTCCCTCTTTTTGCTACGATTTGAGCCTTCGGGCTATTTTTTCCCCTTTCTGGTTGTCTTTTCCTGGCATTTGAGCTCTTAGGGCTATATCCTCGACCTTGCTGGCTCTTTACGCTCTTCCATCAACGATTCTTCCCTTTGGCATTTTGGCCTTTAAATGCATTCGAGCCCGTGCTCAGCCCGTGCTCAAGCCTGCAAAGATCAACAGTTATTTTATTGTCGCAAATTTGACGTCTTCATGTCCGTCATCCTCCTTAGCAATTCCTTCGTGTCTTTCCCACTTGCTTTGGCCGCTTTTCGCTGATCTTAACATGTGACACTTGGCATTTTTCGCTGTGAAGTAGGCGAGGACACTTGGTAGCTTCCGCTTAACTTATAGAAGCTTTAGACACCTTTTGAGAGTCCTGCGGAAGATGACACGTGACGGCTTCTGCTCTGCCTTAGAAACAATATAGAAACATTCGGGACTCATTCGGATTCACACGGACGATGCCACTTGTCGCGCTTCGCTTGACCTTAGCAACTCATTCGGGGCCCACCACAGTCCTTACGACACAAAAGGGAGAGACCGCGGATGTTGACACTTGTCGGCTTCCACTGAGTTATAACAGAACACGTGGCACGTTCCGCAGCTCTGAAACTTATTAGAAACTGTCCCGATAGACGACATTTGGCAGCTTCCGCTTCGACTCTATAAGGGACACGTGGCAGCTTCTGCTACACTTTGTTTTTTTCCATCGAGCGTTTTCTGCGGGCTTTTCCTTCAGACAAAAAGTCCGAAGGAATTCTTTCGGGCAATTTGTCCGAAGGAAAGCTTCTGTTCCTTAGCCGTTTGTTCCTTTCAATTTCTTTGGGCTTTCTTCTCGAGTATTTTGTCCGAAGGAATTTTGCCTTAACTATTTTTTTGAAGAAAATCTTCCTGAAGTCTAACGGCTCTTTCACTTAAAATTTCTTTTGGACAAAAAGTCCGAAGGAAATGTTCTCTATCGACCTTTGAACAAATCTGAAGGAATTCTATCTTTTTTGTCTTCTCTTTGACCCTTGAACCAATGTTGGCGCCCTCCGCAAGGGCACATGCCTCTAGTTCACTGCCCTCCACAAGGGCATTTGTTCCTTCGGCCCTAGGGCAACCCCTTGAACCTACCGATTGAACCGATTGATTGAACCAACTTTGGTTCAACGGTTCAATGGTTCAATCGGTTCAATCTCTTTATTTGGCTAAGTCATTTTAATCTTTTGAACCAAACGTGTTGAACCAATTGGTCGTTGACCCTGTTGAACCGTTGAACCAAAATGGTTCAAGGTTCAACGGTTCAACGGTTCAAGCCTTTGTTTTTTCGCTAAGTGTTTGAAGCCATGGAATGGTTGAACTTTGAACCTTGACAAATGCACTTAACTCTTGCCGACGACGTTGAACCTTGAATCTTTTTGGTTCAAGGGTTCAACGGCTCAAGCCTTTGTTTTTTCACTAAGTGTTTGAAGCCGTGGAACGGTTGAACTTTGAACCTTGACAAATGCGTTTAACTCTTGCCAATGACGTTGAACCTTGAACCCTTGAACGGTTCAAGGTTCAACGGTTCAATGGGTTCAAGGTTCAATCCTTGCTTAGAAGCTTGCTGATGAACGCCTTGGTTGAACCAAGGCGTTGAACCAATCCTAAAAATGATTAAGTGTTGGAAACTTGTTCTTTTGATTGAACTCGCCTGTAGAAGCCTTTGAACCTGTTGAACCTGCTAATTACAAGCATGTTGAGTCCGTAGAAACATATCTGCAGAGTTCGTAGATTTAAGCTTGCAGAGTTCGTAGATTTTTGAAAAAGCTTTGAAAAATGAAGAACTTGAATGCTCAGAACAAATTTTGAAAAGGGAAGAGACAATTTTTTGATCTTGCAGGACCAAAATAGTTCATATGTTGTCTCGAAAATGAGTGACATTTTTTGGGGACAACAGCTGGCTCCAGTTGGGGAACTTCTTTCAATTGAAAACTTGAAACAACTGAGGGGAGTAGAAATCAGAATCTCCAGTGCCTTTGAAGTATGCCATTGGGCTATGGAGTCATGCTACAAAAAAAAAAGGCTAAAAAAATGAAAATGAACGTTGAAAGCAGAAACAAAGACTATACAAATATACATATGTACAGGTGAACTTATCTGATACTTCAAAAATTGAAGTGATTCAGACGCTGCCCATTGTGAGACAATGAAAATGGTGTTCCGTCTTGATAAACCAGCAGGAAACCATTTTGTCCTCAAAATCGGTGATGGGTGAATGAAACTCTCCATCAGGAATCACATTTTCTGTGCACTCCTTTTGGTTCTCTCTTCTTGTGCCATGGCAAGACGTGGTCTCCAATCCGAAAATCATAAATCTTTGCTCTCTCGGCGAAGAGTTCCTTTTCTTGACTTTGGTGCGCAATGGTGTGGTCCACTACCATAGCTTGCTGTTCTACTGGTTCAGTCCAGTACATGATTTGATTGTTAGCATCAAACTCCTGATAAAATATCAGTTCAACATCTCTTTTAGCATGAAAGAGTTTGACATCTTTGTCTTGAGCAGCCTTCAACCCGAGTAACAGAGATTCGTACTTGGCAGTGTTGTTGGCGTTGCTGAACTGCAACTCGTGTGAAGGAGGAAGAATATCCCCTTGAGGAGATATCAACACCATCCCGGCTCCAACACCGGTAGAGGAATTGCTGCCATCGAATTCCCAAATCCAAACGTCATCAGAAACTGATCTTTTATCAGATTTTTTTCATTAAAGAGGGAGGATTTTTTTCATCTGTACTGCACCCTATCGATTTTTCTGATGTTTTGCTTGAATCAATCTTTGAATCGCCACCTACAAGACTTTCATTTGCTGAAACATGAACATCCTCAATAGACAAAAACTAATTACCCCTATCTGAAGACTCAAATAGAATTTGAGCTTTAGGGGCTAATCCCTGAGTGACAATATATTTTGCTTCCTTTTCAGGGAGCAGCGTCTTCATAACACCTTTGACAGGGCCCTTGCCTTAGATAGGTCCATGCTTAATTCTTTTCTCATATCCTTGCAGAAATTTTGTCCAAGCAAAATGCCGTATGAGGCTGGGACATCGGCCACCAGGACTGCCATCTTGATTCTCTTTTTCAGGAATGCTGCAAACGCAAATTGGGCATCCTTGATCTGTCCCAGCAGTGGCACTTGTTTGTTCTCCATGGAGAAACATCTCCCAAATGTCTTAGTCAGTGTGAGACCAAGAGATTCTGCCACTTTGGCAGGAATGACATTGTCTGAAGCACCGGAATCAATGATGCAGTTGCTTAGCTTGTGACCGTTTATCAACAGGGAAACATAGAAATGTTCTATTTTCTTAGGGGCAGCAGGAGTAATGACAAGATTGTTTGTGATGGGCATGTTCTTTGGGGGATCATGAGTTACCTTTCTAATCTCTTGACCTGCAGGGACGGCTGTATTCTTCACATACTCCACCAACCTGTCCAACTGCTCAGGGTTGGCTTGTAGGAATTCAAATTCAGTCATTTGAAGTTTGGTTTTCTTGACATGGTCAATTATGTCAAATGACTGAAATGGACTATGAAGAGAGGATGGGAGTTCATCCTTTTGGTTTTTGGGGGGGGGAGCACTGATTTAGCGAATTTGAAGTGGAAGGTGTAGGGATGTTTGATGTACTTACCTTCTTAGCAATCACCGGGTCCTTTGGCTGGAAAGGCAGAGTGGTCCCACGTTTAGCAATTGAAATTGCTGGTTGAGGTCGCTCCTCTGTCTTTTCTTTATCAGCTTGCTGGGTTGACTGGTTCTTGGATCGGGTGAACACAGCATATGATCCCTCGACTGCTTCACTTTTACTTTTGGATTCATCCTGGTAATTCAAAAAACCAATGTGAGAGTCGCCAGCTGACTCTTCTTGACCCTCTGTGAAGAGATCAGCGTCATTATTTTGATCAAACTCAGGTTGGAAAGAGAAATCATGTTCAGTTTCCAGATATCCAATTGCTGAATTGGTTGGAGGTGCTTCAAAGGCAAGGTTCCTTTGTGGGGGAGGAAGACGATTTGGCTGCCCTTGATACCCAGCAATGATGCTTTGGTATGCCTGATTCTGAAATGTCCTCTCTGGCATATCTCGATAAGGAGCATACATACCTTGGGCCACTTGTCTTTTCAAGGCTAGCAGTTCATTTGCTAGCTTTTGCACCATTTGATCAGCGGTCCCTGTAGGTGAGTATTCAGAGGATGAAAAGGGTTTACCTCTGTTTGGGTCTCTCTTTATCTTTCCAGTCAAGATAAGGTCATCTTCTACCTCAGTAGCCAAGTCTTGAGCAGCAGCAAGGTCTGTGTCTAGCCCGTCTCAGCAAAAAACTCACTTTAGGCAGCTGTGAGTTGATGAAAAAACACTTGAGATTCTTAGGTGTTGGCTGGGCAATCATGGAAATTCTGTTCCTTAGCTTGTCAAACTTTGCTATGAAATCCTTCATAGGTTCATGAGGCTCCTTCATTTGTGTGAGTTGGGCCAGCAAGGCATGTGCATCTTCTGCAGGCTTGAACCTTGCTTCGAATTTGGCTTTGAGTTTGTTCCAGTCAGTCACTGACCGAGCCTGCAGATGGTAGAACCAGTCTGCAGCAGCGCCTTGTAGTGTCTCTACGAATACCCTGACTGCTATGTCTTCATACTCCACACCTATTACACCACAGGTTATGCTGAAGGAAGCAATATGTTCATCAGGGTGAACTTTTCCATCACCAAAGAATTTGAAAAAATTCTTCCTTGAGCTGCGTGGAAGTTCATGTAGAGGTGGAGTAAGATTTAGTGGGCCAAATGAGTTACCCCAAGGGCCTTGAACTGCTATGATGGGATTATGAAAAAGAGGGATAACAAATTTGGGTGGCGTGTGGATAGGCAAAGCTCTGCTAATAGCAGAAAAAACAGCTCTGCCTTGTGTTGGTGTCCTGGTATGGGTAGGAGGAAAACTCCTAGTTCGTTGAAGGTGAAGTTGTGGAGGAAACAAATCAAAATTGCTCTGCTGCACCAACTCAAAAATAGGGTCAACAACACCTTGAGATTTCTGGCTTCTTGTATAGCGTGGAGCTGCCAGATTGTAGAATAAAAATGGAAAAGAACTAGCCCTGCTTTAGCTTGAAGCTTGAGGCTTCAAACTGCGCGTTCTTCCCTAGTGGCTTTGGTTTTGCAGACCAGATAATATAATGGAGATGGAAGAAGATGGTAAGGCTATAATGATAATGGGTAAGACACGAAACGAAGTCCCCAGAATCTATAATGGATAAGTGTAAGGATTGCTTCAATCTGAAACTTGAGGCTTCAGACTGCACGTTCATCCCCAGCCGAGTCGCCAAAAACTGTTGGATGAATATTTTGTCAACCAGCTAACTGGTGAGCAAAATAGGTCTTTTCAACCACAGCGTAGAGAGATTGGTCGTCGAGATGTGCGGGTTTGTCACATCAAAAGGGGACAAATCTCTCCTCTCATCAAGGGGAGTTCCCTTATAACTATGAGGAGCTATATACTATATATATAAGCAAAAAATAACACTCAGGGGTAGGACAACACCATCCATCTCTTTTTTTTCAGAAGAGATGTACACAAACAGAGGAGAAAATCCTGGTGAAAACACTGAAGGCACTTTTCTTTTTTCAGAAGTGGTATTGCAGAAAACAGCAGGAGTTCTTTCAGGTAGTGACAAGTAACCAGTAACAAGGACGTAGTAACCAGCAGACTGAGATGTAGCACAAAGTCTCCACCTCGACTGCCCAAGAGTGAGATACGAAGGATAATGGGGGCACAAAGTCGTCCCAAGGTCCTTTACACAAAAACATAATACAAAGGATAATGAGGGCACAAAGTCATCCCAAGATTCTTTACACAAAAACAGAAAGAAAACACACACTGAAGACAATTATGACATCACAAAGTCTGAAAGTAACTGGCTTCAGGACATCTTCTTTACCACTTTCACTAGCTTTGCTTGTTAATTTGAATAAACAAGAATACACTCAGAAAACAGACATAAGAACAATCTCCTAGAATGATACAAGCTATAACAGCACAAAGTCTGAAAGTCTGATTCAAACAAAGAAATATGATGAACAATCTGAGCTCAAAGTTTCAGTAATGCCTTTCAATATGGGCAGAGTTTTACTTTTGATAATAAAGAGATCTCCCTTGTATCAAATCAGAGATTATATTATATAGCAGCCAAGAAAGGTCTGGCACTTTGTTCCATGGAATGGCCCATGCTGCATTCAATGCCTTGAATGCATTTTCAGTTTTGTCAAGGAGGGCCATGCTAGAACAGGGCGGCAACCTTAACTATGGCGTGCTAATTCATCTAATATGTCTCTTCCTTAGTATGGACTGTCTGGTCCTTTTTTTGGTGTCTGCGCAGCTATCCAATTGCCTTTACTTCATGGAAGAAAAATAGGGTGCGTCCTTGATTTGGTGTGCTTCAGAAATCCAATTGATCCACTGTTTCATCTACTGGAAATAACTTCTTTGAAGATATTTTGGCCTTTCCCTCTTTCTGCTATGATTTGAGCCCTTGGGCTATCTTTTCCCCTTTCTGGTTTTGTCTTTTCCTGGCATTTGAGCTCTCAGGGCTATATCCTCAGCTTTGTTGGCTCTTTACGCTCGTCCATTAGCGGTTCTTCCCTTTGGCGTTTTGGCCTTTGAATGCATTCGAGTCTGTGCTCAAGCCTTGCAAAGATCAACAGTTATTTTATTGTCGCAAATTTGACGTCGTCGGGTCCGTCATCCTTAGCAATTCCTTCGTGTCTTTCCCACTTGCTTTGGCCGCTTTTCGCTGATCTTAACAAGTGACACTTGGCATTTTTCGCTGTGAAGCAGGGGAGGACACTTGGCAGCTTTCGCTTAACTTATAGAAGCTTTATACACCTTTTGAGAGTCATGCGGAAGATGACACGTGGCGGCTTCCGCTCTGCTTTAGAAACAATATAGAGACATTCGGAACTCATTCGGATTCACACGAACGATGCCACTTGTCGCGCTCCGCTTGACCTTAGCAACTCATTTGGGGCCCACCACAGTCCTTACGACACAAAAGGGAGAGATCGCGGATGTTGACACTTGTCAGCTTCCGTTGAGTTATAACGGAACACGTGACATGTTCCGCAGCTTTGAAACTTATTAGAAATTGTGTCCCAACAGACGACACTTGGCAGCTTCCGCTTCGACTCTATAAGGGACACGTGGCGGCTTCCGCTGCACTTTGTTTTTTTCCGCGGGCTTTTCCTTCGGACAAAAAGTCCGAAGGAATTCCTTTGGGCAATTTGTTCGAAGGAAAGCTTCTGTTCCTTAGCCGTTTGTTCCTTTCAATTTCTTCGGGCTTTCTTCCCGAGTGAATTCCAAATGTCTGAAGGAATGTTGCCTTAACCATTTTTCCGAGGAAAATCTTCCCGAAGTCTAACGGCTTTTTCACTTCATTTCCTTTAGACAAAAAGTCCGAAAGAAATGTTCCCTATCGACCTTTGAACAAATCCGAAGGAATTCTATCTTTTCTGTCTTCTCTTTGACCCTTGAACCAATGTTGGCGCCCTCCGTAAGGGCACTTGCCTCTAGTTCATTGCCCTCCACAAGGGCATTTGTTCCTTCGGCCCTGGGCAGCCCCTTGAACCTGCCGATTGAACCAATTTTGGTTCAATGGTTCAATCTCTTTATTTGGCTAAGTCTTTTTGATCTTTTGAACCAAACGCGTTGAACCAATTTGTCGTTGAACCCGTTGAACCGTTGAACCAAAATGGTTCAAGGTTCAACGGTTCAAGCCTTTGTTTTTTTGCTAAGTGTTTGAAGCCATAGAACGGTTGAACTTTGAACCTTGACAAATGCACTTAACTCTTGCCTACAACGTTGAACCTTGAACCCATTGAACCCTTGAACCTTTTTGGTTCAAGGTTCAACGGTTCAATGGTTCAATCCTTGCTTAGAAGCTTGCTGATGAACGCCTTGGTTGAACCAAGGCGTTGAACCAAACCTGAAAATGACTAAGTGTTGGAAACTTGTCTTTTTGATTGAATTCGCTTGCAGAAGCCTTTGAACCTGTTGAACCTGCTATTTCAAGCATGTTGAGTCCGTAGAAACATATCTGTAGAGTCTGTAGATTTAAGCCTGTAGAGTCTGTAGATATCTGAAAAAGCTTTGTAAAATGAAGAACTTGAATGCTTAGAACAAATTTTGAAAAGGGAAGAGACAATTTTTTTATCTTGCAGGACCAAAATAGTTCATATATTGTCCCAAAAATGAGTGACATTTTTTGGGGACAACATAATGGATGCAATCTTTACCACAATTCATCTTGAGTGGACCCTACCTCAATTGGATTTGTGTTACAATCCCTTCCTTTTGTTATAATGGATTACTTAAAACCACTTCTATTGCATTAACGAATTTGTAGCAATGAAAATATTGCTACAATGAAATTACAGAGTTCTCAGAATAGAATTCTCAATCATCTATCTTAGAATTTCGTACTTGTTACTTCCTATTTGGTAACCTATGCCCTGCTGCCTACTTTTTAAATAGAGAAGGTAGGTTCTTATTTAGATCTTTAAGTTACAATAGAAAGTATAAACTGTTTTATAGATGTTAGTAGAATTTAGGAAAAACCTGCTTATGGCTGCAACAGTCTTGGATGCACAGTCCAATGAATAATGAATGATGATAAGGCATTCTAACATTGACTTGTCCTTTTCTGGGATTATAGGAACTGCTGTACATCTTTGACTGTGGAGGAAATCCACTTCAAACCATGAACTAGCCATCACAGTCACAACAGGGCATTAAAAACAGGTGCTACAGGCTAGTTTGACTGTTATAGTTGTTGCTACAGGTTAGCTAGCCAGTTGCTATGGGTTGGCTTACACAGTAGTTATAGGTTACCTTATCCAATTGCTAAGGGTTAGCTTACCCAGTTGCTATGAGTAAGTCTGTGAATGATCCAACCTGTTGTCTAGTTGCTACGGGTTCTTGCTCTACTTTACAGTTTGTCCTTAAGATTTGCATTACTGGATTTCTATTCATATAATAAATAGTTTTAACATAAAATACCAAATATATATACATGTTCATTCAGTGCTATATAATAGAAAGGGCTACAAAAATCAACTTTGATATGATTATGGGCTGATGAAAATGGATCAACAAAGTGGTTTAAAAGGTCATTCAAGGTTAATCTCATAGCTCATCACTCCCCCCAAGTTAATTGGAAGTTAATTGTGTTGCTCATCTTCGGGAAACTTAAATCTCATCATATATTGGGCACATATCTCACGAAAATCAAAGGGTTCAAACGAATCCTCTTCTTGCCTCATTTAGAATCCCTTATTCTTCTCAATTTTTTTCTCTCTTGGTTTGTGCAGATTCATCTAACTATTTTTTCCGTCTAGTCGAGGATAGGAGACCAAAATGGAGGAGGATGAAATGTTATAGCCAACCATTGAATCTTCTGTCTACTTGTTGCATCAATATACTTATGTACTCTTTGGAGTGTTGCTTTGATGCTATACCTGGTAAAAGGTTCTTTCCTTTGCAACTCAGGGGTCAACTTATCCCATCTTCTTATGCGGGAAATAAGAGTTCTACCAATTTCCTCAAAATGTGTTAGATATTGATATTGGGCTTGAACCTGGTTTCTTACAAAATGCAAGGCCACATCTGACTCTGACATTAGGGTGATCCAGTCTTTTGCTATCTTAGTTGGCATGGCGGCTTCTCCCCTTACTATTAACTTTGCCGCCTCCTCATTTTCATGATATTCGGCTATCTCCTTACCTCTCTTGTCTTCATTGACAAGATATGAAGAATAAAACTTAAAACGCACATTCCCCACATATAGATTTGGGTTCCATTCTAAATAGAAAATGACAACATAATTGTGAAGATAGAATTCACAAAGTTAGTTTTGGATTTTAGGGGTACTCTTTTCGTAGACATCAAAGGATCACTACTGTTGTAGGCAGATTACAATTGAGCTGTATGAATTTGAATTTCAGCCACTGCTCCTTGAGGTAGAGGGTATAAACCCTTCCAGGTGGTCTGCACTCTATTATCTGAATAGTTGGCTTGATTCCTCCATATTTCTTTTCAACTTGGCAATTTCTTTCTCTTTGGCTTGTAATCTTTCCTCTGCCTCCTTTAGTTTTTTCCGTCTTGTCTTCTCTTCAAGCAATTGACTGTATTTGATGTGCCATTTGACCTACAGGGTTTGAATCTTAGCATCTCTTTTCACAAATAGTTCCTCCTAACTGAGTCTGTCCATTTAGGTGGAAACAGTTTCAAATGTTCTCTCAATAGTTTCTTCAGCCACAACCATGCTAGTTTTTGGTTCGCCCATGGCCTAATGCCAATTTCGGAGAATTTATTTTCAATTGAAAAGTCAAGGGTTACCATACCGATATGAAAGAAGCTAGAGCAAGTTCCTTAGTAGTTGTAGTAACTGCTGGATCTTGCCGTTCTACTACGAGGACTTGGTCTGCTATAGGAGATGTTGCCGCTATTGGTGGTCCCTGTTGGCCATTTTTTGGCCTACATACCAAAATTTTGCCTAAGTGTAAGAGGGTGGGCATTCAAGCAAGACTTCGGGTTTTACACAACAAAAGACTTAGGGTTTTTGGAAGGAGAAGTCTTCGGGTTTTACAAGAGAGACAACTTATTTCACTTAATGAGTAATCGGCAGTTGAAAACCCTCAGCGGAAGTAATCCGGGTTGGAAAACCCGTATTATTCTTGACAGTGCAAATCGGGTTTTGAGAAGTGCTTTGCTTATGAAAGTTTTATCAGCAGAAGTAATCTGGGTTGGAAAACCTGAATTACTCGATAGTGTAAATTGGGTTTTGAGAAGTGCTTTGCTTATGAAAGTTTTATCAGTAGAAGTAATTTGGGTTTAGAAACCCGAATTACTTAGGTTAGTGCATTTCGGGTTTCTCAGGGTGAATTACTTATCTCTTTTTATAAGTAACAAGCAGTGAAGAATCCAAAGTTGCAGACATTGAAGAACAAATAAATAGACTCGGACAAAAAGCCCGAAGGAATTCCTTCAAAAAAGTTCAAAGGACATTAAAAAATCCAAAGGGCAATGTACCCTTCTAAAAGGACGTTTCCAAAAAGCCCGAGTGCCCTCCAAAACAGCGTGGGTGCCCTTCAAAAAGTCCGGGTGCCTTAAGATAAAAGTCTAAAGGAAATTGAAAGACATAAAACCGGAAGAAAATATAAGCTTGGCAAAAGGAAGTTTGTGGGAGGACATCCTTCGAAAAAATTGCAAACATAATAATCTGAGGGGCTTGACAAGAAATCCGCAAAAAAGGAAATGACAAAGCCATGGGAGATAACATAAAATTCTGAAGGGCAAGAAATGAAAATTTCGAAAGAAATAGGAACAAAACAAAGGTAAAGACAAAAAGTTCGAGGAAATGAGACATCAAAGAATCCCGAAAGAAATAAGGGGTGAACATAAAGTCAACAGGAAAAAAAGAAGTCAACAGGGAAAAGATGGGTCAACAGGAGATAGTCCAAAGGAAATCCAAAGAGAGGTCAACAATAATTCTGAAGGAAATGCAGCCAAGGTAAAGCCAGGAAATAAAGTCCATAGGGAAGGAAAAAATCCAAAAGAGAAGCCAACAGAATTCCGGAAGGAAATAATAAAAAAAACCAAGGCAAGACAAAATTCTGAAGAAATAATTGGACTTGGACTAAAAATAGAAGTCCGCAGAAGATAGAAACGAACATGCAGACCAAAATAAAAGGAAAATCCATGCAAGCAAAGGCTATTTTCGGTTGACTGGTCAAAGCTTCAGTGGACTGGTTGAAGTCAAGCTCGGCAAAAGGAAGCTTGTGGGAGGACATCCTTCGAAAAAATTGCAAACATAATAATCCGAGGGGCTTGACAAGATTTCCGCAGAAAAGGAAATGACAAAGCCATGGGAGATAACATAAAATTCTGAAGGGCAAGAAATGAAAATTTCGAAAGAAATAGGAACAAAACAAAGGTAAAGACAAAAAGTTCGAGGAAATGAGACATCAAAGAATCCCGAAAGAAATAAGGGGTGAACATAAAGTCAACAGGAAAAAAAGAAGTCAACAGGGAAAAGATGGGTCAACAGGAGATAGTCCAAAGGAAATCCAAAGAGAGGTCAACAAGAATTCTGAAGGAAATGCAGCGAAGGTAAAGCCAGGAAATAAAGTCCACAGGGAAGGAAAAAATCCAAAAGAGAAGCCAACAGAATTCCGAAAGGATATAATAAAAAAAACCAAGGCAAGACAAAATTCTGAAGAAATAATTGGACTTGGACAGAAAATAGAAGTCCGCAGAAGATAGACACGAACATGCAGACCAAAATAAAAGGAAAATCCATGCAAGCAAAGGCTATTTTCGGTTGACTGGTCAAAGCTTCAGTTGATTGGTTGAAGTCAAGCTCATCTCCGGATCAACTCATGCTTTCAAACGTTCCAACTCAGCTTCCAACATTTCAATTGGAGTTCTAATTTTAGCATGGTGTGGATTTCATGCATGCTCTTGTTTATCTCATGCTTTCAAATGATCAAACAACTCAAGAGGAAGTTCATATTTGGAGGTGGGCGTAGCATTTTTGCATGATAAGAGTTTGACTTCCCAAAATTAACCACTGTCCTTTTCAACGCAAGGAATTTTCATGCAAGACAAAATAGATTTTTGTAAAGGCTTAGTTGGTTTGAGTTTACTCCATCTCTATTTTCAAACGCCACCTCTTGGCTTTTGTAAATTTTCTATATTAATGGCTTTTTAGCTTTATAAAAATGATCCCTCTTTTGGCAAGAAAATTTTTGACGAAGTTTGTGTTAACTTTTTCATAAGCAATAAGAAGAGGATTGTGTTTTTTCAATTTTTAGTAGCTGGTATAGTGTACTTTTGTTATAGATTTGCTTAAGTGAAAGATTTTCCTTCTTTGTCAAATCTAGATTCGTATCTAGTTACTAGCTAGTCATTTATGCAGGTCACGTTCTATATTTGAACGTCTTTTGTTGAGTTTATAGTGGATATTAATGGTTGTTTAGTGCTTTTTATCAAGGCTATTTTTCCTTTTCCCTCAAGCTTAGATCATTAGATTAAATCTTTTCATGAAATACTTGTGTATTGATCAATTGGAGTTGAAGTTCTGCATCTTTCTTGTCTGAATCAGTGTTCTCAGAAGCTTGATTTGAGTGGATCAAACAAATTAGGTGTATCACTATTTTAGCTAGGATTTTCTTTCAAGTTCTTTCTCCCCTTTTCCCCAGGGAGTTTGTAGCGTAAAAGTTGAGATTCTCATAGATACATCTTACAAGAACCAACCTTCTCTGGAGGTTCTTCTCATTATTGAAGCACCCACCCTCGTGAGAAGATCTCATTGTTTCAACTGGAGCGAGGATTAGCCATTTCAGTACGTCTTCGATTCAGGGTGCAACTCCAAGTTGACAATAGTATCATTGCTACAAGTGGTGTCATTGCTACAGGATGTGCTATGGGGACTTGAATGTTTCTAGTCTTGCCTCTACCATCCTTGCCAATGCATCCAATCTAGTCTCTTGGTTCTCCAGTGTTCTTATCTCTGCCCTACGTGACTCAATCTCTCTTAGGGCAGCTAACAACTCCAGATTTTCTTCTTTGTTTGACTAAATAGGGGTTACTTGTGGCTATGTCGCTTCTTCCATTTAATGGCTTGCTTGTCCATCCCTGTTTCTTCCCCTCCCTTTGTTGCTTCAAGTACAAGGCCCTAATGTTCCATTTCTTCGAAGGCTCCAAACCTCGAGTTGAACAAGGTGGAATTTTCTTCTCCATTGCTACTAGCAGTTTGGGTGTTTTCTTCTTTAGTTTCCTCCACTTCCTTAGATGAGCCTCTACTCTCAATATGGGCAATGACAAAGGCCATAGGGGTCTGCTTCTTTGCTACTCTGCATCTAATTCTTTGAGATTGCCCCTGGGGGCACTTGGTGGGGGAACGCTCTGTCTTTTTTTGGGTCTTGAATATAAGGCATATCTTCTACCCTTTGTTTTGGAATTGGCTTCTCACCCTTGTCCTGTGAGTCTAAGGAGGAAGGGGCTAATCTTAGTGTTCTTCTGGTAGGTTGTTTTGCTATCATATTCTCTTCTTGTTCATCAACTTCTACATTTCCATGTTAAATTAGGCCTTTGATCCCTTAGACACTTTTGAACTATACGTTGTATTAAGCATCGGTGAGACAAAGCCTTTATTTTCCCCTTCTAGTAATATTATGCCATTCTTCTCAATATATTCAGCAGGAAATTTATCACATTGACCTACCTATTGTGTCTCAAGTGATTGAGAAGTTTGAAATGGATTGCATAGAGTATAGAGTGTCTCGCCTCATAGGTGAGGTATTTTATGATAAAGACAACAACTGCTGCCCACAATAGAGCTAGTGAAGATCGAAGTGTGGCCTAGTTGGAAAACTCTACCTGTTCACCGGCTATGCAAAATTCATCTCTTAATGCTACAACACTTGGTTTTCATCGCCATAATTCCCATGTCCTTGGAAGGCCAATCACCTTTGCCAATAAATGGTCAGTAACCACAAATTGTAGCCCCTTAATGGTAGCTACACCATCCGTTAGGGTTTCTGCAAACTCTTTGGCTATCTGCACATCATATCCCACTAGTTTCTCGAAGTAACTTAACCATCCTGCATTTCTAATATGTCCATCGGATCGTCTCGTTTTTAGCATCGTGAGGTTTGTCGGCACCCTTTGAAGTACATCTCCACCCATTTTTGCTCGTTTCCTATAGCAAAGGAAGGATCTGCTAGTTGCAAAACCAAAATGAGAAAGTTGCAACTTTGGATATGCTTGCTATGTTTTTTGTTGTTAATATGATGTTCGTCAGTACTTATCTATCCATCATTGCATTCTTCCCTCAACATATTGCTCGCATTCCTGCAACAGTTATGACAAGATATCTCTTCCACCAATTTTATTCCTTTCTTGCTCGTAGCATCATGACAAGTCATTCCAACTCCCAACCATCAAGTCACTCGTCCACAAGTGTTGTTTAATAACAATTGGTATGTGTGGAGAAAGATGAAGTGCGAATGAGAATGATTAGGGATGATTGGGTTTGCGGCGGAGTGGGTAGATTGATGTGAATTTATGTCAAAAAGAGAATGTTTTTCCATGGATAGGGCCTGTAGTTTAGGAAACAATACTTAATAAAAGAAACTGACATAGCTTCAAATGTTAATATAAAAAACATGCTTACTTTATAAAAAGATAATATTATTACCTATTAGTAATTGGTTTACCAATGAATCCGATTTTGTATGGTCTGCTTTGCTAGTTCTATTGTTGATGTCTGGTTAGTCTTTGCTACTTTTTGTTGATCATGGAGGATGATATGAGAATTAAAGAAGACTTATTTGCTAAAATAATCTTCTTTAAGATCAAAAACTGAGAGTGCTGATTCTACTAGGTGATTGAGCTAGAATTTTGGTGGGAATGTTCGATTGAAATGAATTTTAACTACCTGTAGCAATTAGTTGTTATCCTCTTTTAGAAGGGCTTACAACTTCTTGTAGCAGGGAGCCAACAAGCATGCACGAAAAAGAGGAAATAAGAATTGGTTGGTGTGTACCGTGGATGAGTGCTTGGAAAGCAACACTAATCTTGGTGATGATCTTTGAGAGTGGTGTTGCTTCTGCTTGGCATTCTAAAAGACGTAGGTAGAGGTCTTTAAGCAGTTTGACAGGGGCCAAGTACTTGTGTTGATCTTTCTTTAATGATTGCAGTTGTGTACTTACAGCGCCGGCAAGTTAGGTAGTTGTATGTTGTTGCCAGGGGCTGTTGGGAGTTTGTATCTTCTGTAGGTGAACCCTGCGATAATTTTTGAGAGCCTTGCAACACTTTCTAAACAACCCGTAGCAATTATATGTTGATTGTAGCATCTTTCCTCATCTTGTAGCAATTGCATACAACTTGTGGTAGTTGCATACAACTCGTAACAATTCTATTCATGCAATCTGTAGCATCTGCATTCATTCTATAACATTTGCATTCACCCTGTAACATCTGTCTATAGCTTTTAGCAATTACTAGTGCCCTGTAGCATCTGCTTACATGTTGTAGCAACTGCTACCTTTCATGTAACAACTACTATATAGCCCATAATAGCTACTATACAGCCTATAGTTGCTTGCAAACAACCTTCAACCACTATGATATAGCCTATAGCTGTTTGTAGACAACCCGTAGCAACTACGCTACAACCCATGACAACTTTTATGCAACTTGTAACTACTTGCAGACAACCCAAAGCAACTGTACAAAACCTATAGAGGGCTATGGTTGGGTGGCCAAATAAGAGAACAACAAAATTATTAGATTTTTTTTTTAAATTTTTGCTCTTGATTAGTCAACAAGCTGGTTTTCCAATCAAGGCTTTTTATTCAACACTTGGCTAATTGATAAACTAGTTTTCTAACCAAGACCATCAACAATGTTTCAGGGTTTTCATTGTTGAATTTTTTTATGAAATTTTTAAAATTTGATTGACCAAAAAATTGGTGTTTCAGTTAGAATTTTCATTCAGCGATTAGCTAGCCAACAAGCTAGTTTTTTTGTCAACGCTGTGAAATGATGCTCATCTCTTATTAGAGGGAATAGAGGATGAGCTGTAATGCTCATCTAGGACTTGAACAAAACCCTTCGAGGGGTCAGATTTCGAGGGACAAACTTATCCAATATTCTGAATAGCTGCATATCCATGCAAAGTCTTTCTTCCTCAATGATTTTTCTTATAAATTCATGTTTTTAGAGTGGTTTCTTACACAAGTTGAGGCAATGACCATTGACTAATAGGGAAAATCTTACCAGGTCGATTGTTCATAGTTCAAATGTTTCATTTGTGAACACTTTCTCTATCCTATAAGGACCAAGCCATCTTAGAGTCATAGTTCAAATGTTTCATTTGTGTTTGTAGGTACCCTTTGTGGTCTTTGTACTTAGAGTCATAAAGCATGGTCTAATCTTCGGGCTGAAATTCCCATGTTTTGATGAACCGATCCTGCCACTTGATTCACTGTTGCTGAACCATTTTTGTGTGCTGCAAGGCTTCCCTTTAGAGTTCGTCTAAGTAGTTGAGTTGCATAATCCTCTCTTTGTATGCTTCTGACAAGTTTATGTCAAGTTTCAAGACAACCTTTAGAATTTTGAGTTCAAACTCGATGGGGAGAACAATTTTCTTATCATAGATTAGTTTATAGAGTGTAAATCCTGTTGTGGTCTTTCATGTAGTTTTGAAGGCCCATACGACCTCTAGAAGGTGTGCTTCCGAATCCTGAAGGTGCATGGCTATTGTTTTCGTAAGAATGTTCTCTAATACCTTGTTTGTGACCTTTGCGTGACCATTAGATTGTGGATGCTACAGGGCAGACTTCTTATGCCTGATTTCATATTCTCGAACAAGGGCTGCAACCAAATCAGATGTGAATTGCGGTCTTTGATCTGCAACTATTTTCCTTAGAACTTCATACCTTGTAAAAATCTCTTCATAGAGGAATTATGTTATTTTCTTATCCCTTGCATGTGTTAAGGCTCTTACTTATGATCATCAGGCCAACAAAGTCAATTCCCCGTTTGTCAAAGGGTTTCAAGAGCAATTGGAGTTGGAGAGGCTTTTCGTCAGAATGTCTGGGTTTACTCATGCATTGAAATTTATCGCACTGGCAGGTATATGTGACAACATCCCTGTGTAAAGTGGGCCAATAGTGGCCTATAGTAAGGATCTTGGAGGTAGGTCATTTTGCTACAAAATGGCCTTTTCAGGATTCATCATGATATGCTCAGAGAATGTTAACTACTTCATCCTCCTTTATGCATTGCATAACTAAGTTCGGCCTAGTGTAAAAGAGGCACCTTGAGATCCATGAGTATGGAAGGCTTCTCTCCACCTAGTGGTGTTCCTCTCTTGGCGAGAAATGTTTTGGGATCTGTCCTGCAGCCAAATACTTAGCAATGTTCGCAAACCAAGAAGTCTTAGTGGACAAAACAAAAAGATGTTTATCAGGAAATGAGTTGTCTTCCAATGGACTATATTCCTTAGATGTTAGTCTTGGTAGAAAATATGCAAATTCACTGATCTATTTACATTAGTAATGTCAAATTCTTGAAGTTTCAACCATCTAATTATTCTACCACTCATTGTTAGTTTGTTCATTAAATATCAGATTGCAGCATGGTCAATGTGAATAAAAAATTGTATATCCAGTAATATAATGTCAGAATTTATTGATGGCACACACTACCACAAGGAATTCTTTTTCTATCACGGTGTAATTGAGCTCTGCTCCTTGAAGATTCTTGCTGATAAAGTAGATAACATAGTTCAAAGATCCTTGTTTTTGTTCTAGGACAACTCTTAGTGTTGTATCAGAAGCATTTGTATGGATGTGGAAAGGGAATTTCCAATCCAGGCCTCGTAGCACTGGAGTTGTTACTAGTAGATCTTTCAGGGTTTGGAATGCTCTCTGACATGCATCAGTTCATATAAAGTCAGTGTCCTTAGATAGTAAAACAAATAAAGGTCCTACTATTTTACTGAAGTCTTTAATAAATATGCGGTAATATCCAACGTGTCCTAAAAAACTTTGAATGTCCTTTTGTTTTTGGGGGGTTGGTATTTTTTTTATACTTAAATTTTGGCACGGTCCACTTCTCTCACTACATGTTATACATGGTGCCCTAGTACAATGCCTTCTATCATCAACATGTAACATTTCTCATTACTTAAGGACAGCGGATTGTCTTGATAGCGTTGAAGAAATTTCTCTAGGTTCTTAGTGGCTCTTCATAGGTATCCCTATAAATCGTGAAGTCATCCATATAAATCTCTACACACTCATGGGACAGGTCAGAAAAAATGCTCAAGACAACCCTTTTAAAAGTGTCAAGGGCATTACATAACATGAATTGGAGTACAAAGTGTGCATAAGTACCCCAAGGACATGTAAATATAGTCTTATCTTGGTCCTTAGGTGTTATTCTGATTTGACTGTACCCACTAAACCCATCAAAAAAGGAGATGTATTTCTTTCTTGAGAATGTGCCAAGTTCTTGGTCAACGGAAGGAAGAGGAAAGTGATCTTTCCTAGTGGCTGCATTAAGTTCCCTTTAATCCACACAAATATGCCATTTGCCACCTATTTTTGGCACAATGACAACATGTGACACTCACTAGCTACCAGAGACAGGGTAAACAAATCTTGCATCAAGGAGTTTCTGTAATTTTGTTTTTACTATGTCCTTAACAACAAGGTTTATCTATTGTTGTGGTTGTCAGATGGGTTTACATTCCTCCTTGATGTATATGTGGTGGGTGCATATAGGTCCGGGTATATGCCTCTCATATCATGGTAGTCCCATGCAAAAGCAGTTATGTGATTTTGGAGCATGGTCACTAGCTAGATTTCTTGTTGAAGGTTCAGCTTGTTGATATTGAGAGGTCGTCCAGGTAGGATTTCTACTTCTTTGGACAAGGACACCATGGACTCAATGTTACCCAATAGAGGACTGACGTTGCTATGGTGTGGTAGTTGCAATTGAAAAGTTGGAATGTCTGCCATGGGATTCAAGGATCCTTCTGTTGGAAAATTGCGGCTAAGAGGACATTGTATGCATTATAATAGGTTGTCTGTTTCTGGGTCAGCATGTTAAGTATTTTGCAGGATATTGGAATTGACCGTGTCATCATCTTGTTCATTCAAGGGTATGTTGTGTTCAATCATGAGCAGGGTTTGTAAAAAAGATTGCTCGTTGTCCTCATGTCCTAGACAACAGGGTTGTTCTACATTACATGAAGGTTGAGCTGGTGGGTATAAAACCAACTTCTTTGTGGTGTTGTCATTTGAGATCAACATGTTTCTTAACATGCAGCTGATGATTGCATCAACTGTAGCTAGCTAGGGTCTTCCTAGGATAAGGGGTATCCCCCTAAGTTGGCTTTTCGCTGTAATATCATGAAGTCTTCCAGGTACTATATAACTCCTTTAGGTTTAACCATTGATCTATTTGCCATTTGTAGAAGGGGGGTTTGGTGAAGGCCTTTAAAGCGAAATTTTTGCATAGTTTCTTTGGTCATCACATTAATGGCTAGCCCTAAGTCTATTAATATATTTGGAAAAAGGGTGCCATATATGTGGACGTCAACTATAGGTTTCATGGGTTAGAATACTTAAGTGCCACCATTATGTCCACAAGTTGTCCATCTACTTAGTTTTCAGATCCGTCATCTATTGGCTAGGTTTCTTTAGGCATAGTTTCTGTATAGTCTTGGTGTAAATGGGGGCATCTTTTATGTCTTGAAATAGTGGGATCTTGACATATTTTTTTGAGTTGTCCTACAAAATCAAACTCAGATTCTTGTTCTCGTCTTTGGAGGTTTAGTCTCTCGGGAAAAGGAGTTGTGTTAGGCACTCCTTGACTAGTAGATGTGCTTGTTTTAGGAGTGGAGACTTTATTAGATGGTTCTGGGTTAGTTACAATTTTAGGGACCTCTTTAGGAGGTTCCGTTATTATGGGTGTGGTAAGATTTGAGAGAATTTGTGTTGAACTAAGTTGTACTTCATCTGCTTCCATTGAATATGTTGGGTATGTCATCATTCATTAGTATCTGTCGGTTGAATCAACTTATTGTTGGGGTTAGGTAGAGGTTTGGGCAGGGAATTGAGGAGCTCTAGTTTGATTTGAAGTAGGATTGTTTGGCATCAGTGCTGGTTGTTGCTGTTGCATTTACGGTGGTTGTTAGTACATAGCATTTTGGTTAAACCATGGCTGGTTTCCTCTCCATGGTTGTTGCCATTGATTGGAGGGTGGGTACCATTGATAGTTTTGATTGTGTGGTTGCCGTGGTTGGTTTTGGAATTGTTGCCAATTGCCATGAGGTTGGAATTTTTGTTGTGGTCAAGTCTGGTTTTGTGGTGTTTGATTCCAATGGGTGGGTCCATACCAATTTTGAAGAGGGGCAAATGAAAATTTTGAATTAGAAAATTGAGGATTTGATGACATACCTGAATTTTGAGGTCTTTGTGACCAAGGTTTTCGTTGGGCCATGTAAAAGACTTGCTCTCCATCTCCTCCGATTGTGTGAAATTCTATTGTATCAGGATCCTTCTCTATAATGCTTGCTACTTTTATGCAAGTAGTCAAGTACCTACATTTCGCTTTCTTTCTACAGTAATCTAGGCATTGCACAATCAGAGCTTATTTTGCTTCTTGTTTTATGCATGTATGTAGTGTATCAAGTTGTGTGGCCAAGTAGTGTATCAAGTTGTATGCTGCTTCATGTCCTATAGCAGGTTACTGATTTGAATCCGTGAGACCCCTTTAGTGGTCTTGGAGGATGATGATGGAAATGCATTGTTGCTGCGGGTCTTCTTCATTGTAGACCTGGAGTAATTTATGCACAAAAGAATGATATCATCAAATTGTATTTGTGAAACATCTCCATTTCTCATGAGTTCCAGTGCTTTCAAGCATTTCTTGTTGATTCCTTTCAGATAAACTTTGCATCTAGTTTCTTATGTTTAGATTTTTAAAGGCTAAACATAATTCTTTCTGCATAGTCCTCCAACAACTTCTCTTTTTGTGACATTCGAAACATGTCATCCCTTCTAAAATCTTTCCCTCTACAGTAGTCTTGGTATTTACAGAGAAATTTATCCCTCATATCTTTCCAATCCATGACTGCATTCTTTCCCAATCCTATGAATCATTGAAGGGCTGCATCTTTGAGAGCAATTGAAAATAATTGCAGCTTATGGGCGTCCTGATTGTAGTCGTAACTACAGCACAAGATGTTGAAGTCAAAGAGTGACGTGTCAGGGACCTCACTTACCATTCCCTTGAACTTAGGAGAGCTGAAAGGGGAATGTTCTTCATGGGTGCGTTACTTATGGGGTTGTTAATGGGAAATTTAAATGTTGTGGCTTCATTGCCATGGGTTTCTCCTTCCATGTCTCCCATGATTCTTCGAACCACTCGTGCACCAGTCACTTTTGCAACTCACACTTCAAATTCCTTATTAATCTTCTTAGCCCAAGGCGAATAATGAATGATGGCTCTAAGCTTTGTTAATGGAGAGGAAAATTTTCAGAATGGGAGTGATGGAGTGAACTCTTTTGGGTATTCTTTTAAAAATTCAACAAAATATGTTGTCTTGCTTTGTTGGGTCTAGAACTGCAGTTTCAAACTTTCTTGTTGGGGCTAGAAGGTCTCGGTACTCTCTTTTGGAGAGAAGTTTAGGTGAAGGAAAAAGGGACTAAATACC
Source organism: Torreya grandis (assembly GCA_037957365.1). NCBI lineage: Eukaryota > Viridiplantae > Streptophyta > Pinopsida > Cupressales > Taxaceae > Torreya > Torreya grandis. The sequence goes on along the minus strand of JARHVA010001724.1, from coordinate 679,908 downwards.
AAACTCATGAGTATAAGGTGGCCAAGTTGGTACTGTTATAACCAAATATTGCACCCTTGGAGGAGGTTGTTCACACCTCTCCAAACTTGGTTAACATGGGATTACCCCTAGAAATGTGGGTTGTCTCTAATAGGGGTAAACCTCTAGTTTATGGGCTAGCTCCCTTGATCTATCTTTTAGGCTCACACACTACACTAGACTAATCATTGTTTAGAGTGAAAAGGGAAGAAGGAAACATAAAGTAACCTATACTAATGGAGGTGATCATCGAAGATAACTTTACAACCATACTTGCATTTGCACTAAGAAAGAAGCCTGCTAAAATTGATCTGAACTCAATGTTCTTCTAGCATATGTGTTTCGACATGGAGGCAAATCGCTATGCATATTCAGAGGTGGGTGAAAATGAGGTTTGATCCTAGACACTGCTAATCTCTCTCACACTGCAATATACACCTAACAAACACATACACTTCATGAGACCTGTTAGAAGAGATGCTACTACTCACACAATGCATGCAAGAGCAAAATGGAAGCAAGGAGAAGACATTCATCACTTATCATCCAAATACACTACTTGACATACTTAAGCAAAAGTTGCAGAGACAAAATCAACTTCAAAACTTTATTCAAAGACAAATTAAGATGTCAGACTAGCAGGGCTTCACCATACTAATTGTGGATTCCTTACAATGCCAAAAAGGCTTGAATATATAGAGCATAGGAGAGGAGAGAGAAGAAGTGAAGTTGGATAGTCACAATGCCAAATGTCAAGATGTGAAAACCAGTTACAATGCAAGAAAAGAGAGTTAGGGAACAAGTCATAAGGTCCTCTATGACAAGTGTCTATCTGAAGAATGACACCTTTTTGAAGTTGGTGTAGAGATATCCATGTCCTTTTAGAAACTGCCTTGATGATGAGGAGTCCACTTAATTGTTCAAAACTGTCATAGGAGTCCTTGACACATATACTCTGAATTGGGAAGTTGGAAACAAGATTGTGAAAGCCCTTATACGTTCCTCAACTGATGAACTTATCTGCACCACTTGTCATTCACTCTCTTGCAACTACACACTAGCCCTTTAGGCTTGATTCACACACTTGTCACTTAAGTGACCTGTAGATGCTTATGGAGATTCGTTGCAGGGGTGTGAGACACCTGTTTAAGACCTCTTTATTCTTTGGTCTATTAAATGGACCTCAATGAAACTCCAAACCACACTTATCATCTCCAATTTTGGCAGTCACTCACTCTTGTCACTGTTCTGTCCAAGACTGCCTGCAATGACTAACTTAGCAGAGGGGTTTACATGTATGATGAAGGTGAGAATTGAGTTTGAGGAGGTAGAACAGGTCTCTAAACACCTTCCACAATGATTTTCATTCACCTATTCCTTTCTTCACCTTTGATTCCACTCAAAACTTGCAGAAAACACAGTAATTGGCCAATCCGTACAAGTGAGAATACGGAATGACTGGATGGTGAGGAGCCTGGGAGAGTGTCAAACAATTCCAAATCATCTTCTTGGCCCATTGACCACTTTTGGATGCATCTCCCTTTATATCTCCTTCATCGGGTTCATATGAGGGTTTTAGGAGAGTTAGGTTGTTAACAATGATTCATAAAGGTTAAACGTTCAACCTTAGAACCAATCCCACTGAGATCAAGTATAGGACCCTCCTTAACTACCCCTAACTGCTTGAGGCACCATGCAAATCATCCGTACATATATGAGCAAAAGAAAATGGCTCTCAAACTCTTGCACTGCATTATGGATAGGCATGAGACAGGTTTAGGCCAAAAATGGTCAATTTGAGCTATCTCTGCAAACCAATGGGTCTTAACAACCCTCCACTCTCCCGTGAAGGCTCTCAAACTGTTTATGAGTATCATCTGGTCATGTGAATCAAGTTAGGCACCTTGAGGGTTTAGGCCTAGTTTTAGGCCAAATAGGCCTGGATTGTGTATGCGAGTATTTGACCATTTTTGAGTGGTCTTAGTGACCGTAGGGCCTCTTAACACTTTTTTCACCTTCAATCTAAACCTGTACATCTTCCCATAGTGCCTTAAGACTCTCCTTTTCATCCTTTCATCATGGATGCACTAAACCTGCAAGCTGGATTGACTGTGAAGTGCCCTCTGTCTGTGACAAAACAAAGGACACTTCCCCTGTTGGTATGACCAAACTGAGACCATGGAGGTTTAGCTTAGGTCATGAGGACCTTCTGTATCAAGTTTCAAAACTTGGTCATGCTCCAAGAGCCCTCAACATCAAATTATCTCATAACTAGCTAATGGGATTGTGATTATATGCACGGTTCTGGTTGACTGAGAATGGAGTTTGAAAACCCAGTCTATTAACCTTCTCCTTGCTTCTCTGCATCTGAGAATCATGTGGAAATGTGATGTCATCACTATAAGAGTGCTTTCAATGTGGTATCTACTTTACACCTCTGTTTACTTTCTTAAACCTGCAGTCTCCATATGCTTGAGCTAGTCTGTTTCCTTAGTCAAACTGTAGGTGTGCATATTAGAGGAGTTAAAATGTTACTGTAGGTGATGATATAGGTTTGACTATTGTACTTTCACTCTTTTGATTCCTCTTGAGGTCATTAGGGCCATATCTCACTTGAATGGGCTTGTCTCTGCCTTGAGATCATGTGACCATCTCTCACCATCAAGGCATTATGTGCCACCGTAAGCTACAGGTTTCTTTTGGAATAAAAGGCGCTGTGTTTATTGAGTGTTTCCAGTCAAAACTTGTCTAGGTTGAAAACCACTCAACCATCATCTCCCTTTGACCAAACAACCTCCTTTTGTGCTCAGAGATGATCTCTAGGCATACGCTGCAAGGATGAGACCATCAAACTTACATTGACCTCCTAAACATTCACCACAAGATGCTACTGTGTATGAGACAGGAAACCTTTTCAGAGAAGTTAAGGTAAGTTATCTCTTTTTGCAATTTTCTTCAACTTGCACCTGTATACGCTGCTTGAACTGGTCTTGAATGTGCTTGACTATGTTTAGGGCTTCTAGACCTTCAAGCCAATCTTGAAAACTTGTCAAAGGGTCTGTCTTGGAGTCCAAATCTCTCATCAACCCGCTGTTTAAGCACTCTTACACAGTCTTGTAGGTGACTGTTTCAGGGTTACTTGACTGTGCTTGTGTCTTAGACCTTGCACTCCATCAATGATCTTCTTGAAACTAAACCTTTCGTGGAGAACTGATCACCATGCTATGAGGAATTGAAAACATATCAGCCTTGACTTAAAGCCATTCACAGGAGGATGAAACTCTGCCATTACCTAAACATTGTTCTGCAGACTTCATTGACTTTCACTTCTAGCACGAGAGTGATCTTGCTTATCTCTCCATGTTCACTTGTGCAAAACCAATTGAAAACCACATGAGAAGGACGAAAATACTTTGCAAGAATATATACATCACTTAGTTCACACAGACCAATATAAGCAGATGAGAAAATCGAGGTGTTGGGGTTATGCAGGCAGTGTGAAGACACTAACAATCTTAGTGATTGTTCATGAAGCACAGACCATCAATCCAACAACTATTGTTGTGGAATGGAAGCACACAGGAACTACTTTCATCCACCAAGTGCATTCATTTCAACTCTGTTTCTCTTGTCCGTACCAACTGAAAACTGTTTGACCTTGTTGACTTGCCCAAGACAGCGATGAGAGAGAGAGATCAGTTTGCATCAAATTTGAACTTGTTAAAGCCACTTGAGCCTGGAAAAGCCTTGTGGAGATCTTAAGACACTCTCCGGAAGCCTCACACATGCTAGGTGAGTTCCCTCAGTCCATAGAATTGCCTTAAACTGACTTTTGCAGATGATCTTGTTCGTACGTTGTACCTGCAACTTTTTCAGTTTCATACTGTCCTCTGACACTTATCTGACATGTAGTACATTGAATTTCACTTTGACACATTTGTCCTTTAGTTGAAAAGCATACAATTCACTCTAGCATGACCAAAATGTGGCATAAGAGGTTATTAAGACAAGTGGATATAAATGACAAAGCTAAAACATGTTATGTGACCTTAAATGTGACTTAACCTCATTCTAGGACCATGGTTAACATTTTATGACTTAGAGGACCTTATGAAAACTTTGCACATGCAGGGGGGTTTATTTTGACCTAGGGATAAAATTAGTCAACAAGTACTTCTACAAGGATATCTTTTTAGGGGTATGAAGATCTTGTCCCTTGTCCGTAGATTGCTTAAGTAGTTCAGCCAAAAACCTTTCACCTGCTGCCTCTTTTGATTCAATTTTAGGTGATAGGGGTGGACTAGCTACAAGTGTACTTCTATAACTTGTAGTTGTTGAAGGTGATGCCTTTGCTTATGCTCATGTAGCAAATTTCAGTTTCTTAGGCAAAAATCTACCTAAGTGATCCCTCTTGCGCTGCATGCATTCAATCAACCTTTCTTTTGGATTTTTCTACCCTACCCTGCATAGGGTTAGTTTTAGGAGGGAAAAACATATTCTGGTTAATCTAATTTGTAGAAATTATACTTTTAACTAGAAAGTAGTAAATGTACTCTAGAAAGTAGGGAAATCAATTTAGAAAAAAGATTTCAACTCAACCTCCCAAGATACTAATGCTTGACACCTATCCCCTGAAATGGTGCCAAAATGATGAGCAGAGTCAAACCATCAATTAAACCCGACGCAACAATGCTCTCCTACAACTTGAAAGAGTCATCTGCGAGGCAGTTGTTTGATTTATTGATACTGCTACTTTCACTTTGTACAATTTTGGGCATGTATTTGGCAAGGTGTTGGCACTGTATATGCAACACTTGTCTCTTTCAAGGGTTGAGGTGTTTAAAGGTTGCATATAGGGAACCACACTTTTTAAAAACAAAGTAACACATTTGCAGGAATGAATTAACTTACTTGCATGGAAAATAAATAACAGGAAAGTAAATCTAAGGCTAACTTGGAAGCTTACTCACACTTTACTGAATTTAACTTGCAAAAATCAGAAATGCTTATGTAGGGAATTAGACATAACAATGAAGATAGTATAATTAGATAACAGAGAATGCATACACATAATGCATAAATAAATATAGACTAACATATGGGATCTTTACCACAATTCCTTTTGAGTGGGCCTTACCTCGGTTAGAGTTGTGTTACAATCCCCTCCTCTTGTTACAGTGGATTACTTCAGAACTACTTCCCTTGCATTAATGAACCTGTAGCAATGAGAATATTTCTACAACAAAATTACAAAGTTCTCAGAACAAAATTCTCAATCTTCTATCTTATCTTACTTGCTACTTCCTACTCGCTGACCTATGCCCTGTTGCCTGCTCTTTCAATAGAGAGGGCAGGGTCTTATTTAGATCTTTAAGTTACAACTAAAAGTTTAAACTGTTTTATGGATGATAGCAGAATTTAGGAAAAACAACTTGCATGTTGCTGTGATAGATTCACAACTAATAATAAGAAAACAACAAAAACTTGGACATAGGTGGTGATCAGTTTGTTCCATCGTTGCAACAATCTTGGAGGCATGGTCCAACAAAGAAGGAATGATGATAAGGCATTCTAAGTTTGAATTGTCCGTTTCCTGGAGTATAAAGACCACCATACACCTTGGACTGTGGAGGAAATCCACTTCAAACTGTTAACTAACCGTCACATTCACAACCAGGCATTAACAGTAGGTGCTACGGGTTAGTTTCCAGTTGTTACGAGTTAGTTTGATTGTTAGAGTTGTTGCTACCAGATAGCTTACCTAGTTGCTATGGATGAGTATGTGAATGATCCAACGGCGGTCTGTAGTTGCTACGGGTTCCTACTCCACTTCATAGTTTTTCCTTAACATCTGCATGTACTGTATTATTAATAAAGCCACAGATGCAATAACAATAAATGATACTATCTTATTAATAAAATGAACAGTTTTAACATAAAACACAAAAGATATATACAACATGTTCATTCAGTACTATATGACAAAAAGAGCTACATAAGATATCTTTAATATTTTTATGGGCTGATGAAAAGGGATCAACCAAGGGGTTTTAAAAGGTTACTCAGGGTTAATCGCTTAGCTCATCACTATTGACACCACTCGTGTTCCTATTCCTCCTTCGGTTCAAATTTTAGGGTTCGATGGATATGCCATTCTGTCAGCAGCTGAATTGGGCAACCTATTCCGCCTTCGGTTCAAATTTTAGGGCTTGATAAATATGATATCTTGTCAGCAAGCAAGTTGGGCAACCTAGGGGGAATCACCAAAACATGGATTGAAAATTTGCTTATTTAAAGTCCAAAGCTGGTTGATGAGGCTTTGAAAATTCATGAGAAGGTGGTTGGAGGATCTTCGAGCGTACGAGAAGAAATCAAAAGGTTTGAAGGCGAACTTAAATCTTTGCAACACATCATTCAGGGTCTGCAAGGGTTGGCTTGTGCTGATGTGAATTTGCTTGTCTCCAAAGGTATTTTCAAGGATGTTAATGAAGACGCATCACATGAGTGGTGGGAATCTGTTAAGTGAAGTTTTGAAATATTGCAGGTAGGGATAAAGGCTTTTGGAGAAGTCTAGGATAAAAATGCTGAAACAACTTTGCCAAATCAAGAATTCGTCTAAAGTATTCCTTGGGGATTTCATGATAGTTTAATCAGATCAAGTCCTTAAAGAAGTTAAAGAGCAATTGAGAAATTTGATCAAGGATGATCTCGCTAATTTGACAAGCCTCAATGTTGCAGCGATGAGGAAATTTGTCAGGCTGCAGACCTTGACCAATGACACTAAGAAGAATTTGGCTAGTAGAGTAGGTTGCCAAATAAGAACTTTTATGTGCAGGCTGCATGGGAAACCAGAACAATGTATACAGATCTCCCTGATGAAGCAACAATGAAAGAGGAAATCAAGAAATTCAGAGATTACAAGTTGAAAGTGGAAGCTCAGAGGACCAAGTCAATTGAAGTAACTGATGATGGGGCATCTCTCCTTTCAAAGGACAACACTTCTTTCAAAGGACAACACTTCTTTCAAAGGATCAACTTAGTTAAAAGAGATTATTATAATTGGCTACTTTTATATTGTATTGCTTGAAACTTGTAATATGTTGTATTTTGAAAGTGACTTTTAAGGGACTTAATAGTTACTTCGAGGGTGATTTCCCAAAATAATTCTGAATCCTTAAGGCTTTAAATAGATCCTTTGGTGTATGTAGTAAGGTTTTTTGACAAATAACACGATTTTGTTGGGAGTAGCTCTGTTTCAGAAACTCTTTCTTCAACGAAGAAGAAATATAGGAGGTCAGGACTGTGTCTATTTTGTTTGTATGAATGGTGTTATCATCTTCCTTATTTGATGATGCATGTTCTAGTTCTTTCATGGTTATTCCGGCAAATGTGTGATGACTAACTGTCATAACTTCTACAAGCTTTCTTTTTCTCTTGCATGCATACTGAACTCTGCATTTATTCAACCTTGCATGAAATGTTTATTGTAATTTCCATAAGAGCTTCATGCATGCAAACCCCTATATATAATTTTGACTGTACATTTGTAAAGTCATTTTGCTTGCAGTTTCTGGTTTTAAATAAAGGGAACCTTCTTTCATAATAGAAGAGGGAACCAAAATTGACATATAACACATCTTTGGTGAGAATAGCTCTGTTTTAGAAATTTTGTTTTCATCGAAGAAGAAATATAGAAGAAGATCATAATTGTGTCTATTTTGTTTGTCTGAATGGTGTCGTCATCTTCCTTATTTGATAATGCGTGTTCTATTTCTTTCATGGTTATTCCAACGAATGTGTGATGGTTAACTATCATAACTTCTATGAACTTTTTTTTTCTTTTGTATGCAAACTGAACTCTGCATTTATTCAGCTTTGCATGCAATCTTTATTGTAATTTCTTTATAAGAGTTTCATACATGCAAACCCATATACAATTTTGACTGTACATATGTAAAGTCATTTTGTTTGCAGTTTTTGGTTTTAAATAAAGGGAACCTTTTCTCATAATACAGGAGGGTCATTGTCCCACATGTTGTAGCAAAATCTGAATTTTGTCCAATGACAATATTCGCCAAACATACTCATAATGTTTTTGTCATTGTTGTTGACTTCTTTGTGAAGAATTTTTATATTAACACTTAATTAACAATGTAGATTGATATTAGACACTTTGCTTTGGGAATGGTTATAGGTTGCATGTGAGTTTTGACATTTATATATATATTTTTATTGGTCCATATGGTTTTTTGGGAGGTACCCATAACCATTTGGGACACAAACAGGGCCTAGTACCTTGGTAAATGGACACAACTGGACTCAAATCTAGCACAAACAGCTACTACCGGCCTCAAATGCCCAACAAGAATTGAGCCTGGATGGGGCTATGCACAACCAACCCACCTACATCTCATTGGTGACATTTATATTGTTGCTTCTTATGGGTCAAGTAAGATAAAATTGATCAAACATTTTAAGTTACGTTACCGGTTTGATGGATTTAGCAGAAGAACTAGGTTCGGATTCGTACTGGATCTTGGTGCTGGTCCAGTATGCCTCGGTTCTTCCAAGTTCTTTTACTAGAAGAACCTGGGCGGTGGACCAGGGCGAACCCGGGGAGAATGCAGGAATAAAATGTCTTTTTTATTTATTTTTCTCAAAATGGTGCCAGTAGAACCATTTGTAGTCTAAAGATCTAATGCAAACAACAAATTTATGTATGCGTAAACAGTACGCGTAAACAGTTATAGCAGACAATACACATAAACAGTATGCATAAGCCAGCCCTGTTGATTCCCCATGCTTTCAGTAGCTTAATGAAGTGGGTATTATAATATTTAAATATTATTTATTATGACTAAAATAATAAATAGTACCCAAAAATTCTGCCCTAGACTGCAAATGGTTCACGACACTGATAATGTTCATATTTTGTTTTTTCTATCAATATGCCTACTATGTGGTTAATGACAGTTCACTAATTTCCTATTTATTAGGCAAATACTTCATATTTTTTTGTACAGCCGAACCCAAGCTGTACTCAAGGCCAAAAAAATTGCCGTACCGGCAAACCCGGTTCTTTGAACCCAAACCAAAACCAAAAATGAACCGGTAATTTATATTTTATTGATGATGTTATATTGATATTGGTAACGAATGTGGTTATGAAAATAGATGATGTATACCATGCTTTCAAAAGAATTAAAAAATGCACTGATTAGATGTGGAAGTGTCCATTGCATTTCTCTTGCATGTTGAGAATCGGCTTGATAGTTTAGCATGTCTAATTTTGTGTTTCCTCTTTATCTCCTTGTGTCATAGGTGCAAATATTAATGCATCAGTCATCAAATGACAATTTTAATTTCATTACTGAGAACTTATCTACAACTATACGTCTTTATGGATAGCAATCCATTCAACTCATTTTTCACAACTATATGGCATGGCCAGACCTTTTAATTCAAGTTTATTGTCACAGGCATCAACTGATTTGCAAATTGAAGGGAATGTTGTAGGAGGTCTGAAAGATATCGATAGTGTACATGAGGTTACAAGATGGAATGGAGAGAGAATGATATCTGAAAACTCAGACACAGAGCCATTCGATTCTTTGAGAAACTCAGTTGAGGAGTTACAAAGAGAAGTGGACAAGTCAAAGGTGTCATTAGCGGAGGTATCGAAAGAGGCTACTGGAAAAGAAGAGGATAAACCTCGAGTGACAAAAAATGATCCTATTCAAGCACCAAAGAAGGCAGCAAAAATCCATGAGTTTTGTTTTGGAATTCCATATGGTATGCTAATAAATATTTCCTTCTTGAATGTTCATTCTGAGATTTCACTTTTCAGTCCTCATTATTTCCCTTTTATTATGTTGTTATGGTTTAGCTTGTGAAGATGACCATTCAAATATATTGACTACCATGAGGACTGTTTTGGATTTTCAGCTCTAGATGTCATTCATTCCATTGTAGGTGGCATAATTCTAAATTTCTAACTACAAATCCGTTAGGATGTGTACTTTTTACATGAACCTCACTAAATTCGATTCATTTACTGGAGCAAGAGATTTGTTGGCTGAAAGAAATGGAGTTACTGAAAGATTTTTTAGTTCACTTGTATTAAAGGGCTATGAATCATTTAATTCCAGATATGTAGAAACTTACTGCTATGTGTTTATAACGTCCCTTAACATCCTCATATTTGCATATTATACAGCCTTGTATACTTACTGGTTTTTGTTAATAGTGGGAAAACACAAATGCTTAACCCTGCCATGTTTTGGTTTCCTTGAGGGGATAAATATTAATAAACCCTTATATGAGATCAGCTCTCAACCCATTTTTTGGGCTCACATGATAGTATATGGACCTAATTACTTCCAAGCAGTTGTTTCCAGAAGACACTCACAATATAATATGCAATATCTGTGAAATCCTTTATTTTTTAATTTCACTATCCTATTTGATATTATTGTATAGAATGCTTGAAGATGGGTTTTCTATTGAGTCAGACATCCTTTCCTATCTTGCTTCTCATTTGTTGTTTTCTCTTTTTGGTTTGATAAAATGACAAGTAATTCGTTATATATATATATATGCGCACATACAATGTTGTCTAAAATTGCACGAGAAGCGTCAAAAAATAAGTATCTAAAATACATGTACAGATAAAAGACCTTTGCATTACAGCAAAGAAGAAAAAACTGTACGGCTTGTGGAGAACCAAGCAAACATAACAAAAACATCATTAAAGATTAAAATAAGGAGTAGTTTAAGCAACTACAATACAAAATTGTTGTTAGGTGCATGACTTGATTATGTATAACACACTGCCTTTAAAGATGAAAGTAAGTCGACCATACATGCTGTAACCTGACCTAGAACCCTAGCTTCATAGATGGTTCTTTACATGCTTTTGATGTTGATGAATGCTTCTTCTTTTTGTTAAAGGCAGATACACTGCTGTCATCTCCCCAGTCACCTTTTAACTCATAATATTGAGTTTATTTCCTTTTTTGGAGCCTGTATATTTATTACATCATACGTCACTAATACTACAATAGTGTATGAGTAATTTCCGTATTCAGAATTTTCCTGTGAATGAGCTCCACATAGAACTGCATGTGATTAAATTTCACATCAACTGTAATATGACCATAAAAGTTGGTACCATTAGACAGAAGTAAGGAATTACATATAGCCATGGGTGCCCTTAAAAAAAATGGACTCTATGAATTACTAGAAATGCTATTTAGACTCACTATTGCCATTGCCATTTTCATGTGCATAATGAACAACATGTTTTAACTTCATCTAGAGAAAATTTATTTCAGTGTTCCAAGATGATGGACTGAACATTTCCAAAGATGAGGTGGAACACATGAACCACCATGAATTAGTTCTTAAACTCCTCAGAGAACATAAGTTTTATACCAAACTATCCAAATATGACTTCTTTAAGAATGAAGTAGAATACCTAGAACACATAATATCAGCCAAAGGTATAGCAGTGAACCCAAGAAAATTCAAGCTATTTCCAACAGGAGATCATGAATAAGTGTACGGGAAATTAGAAGCTTTTTGGGTCTTGCAGAAATCTGTGAAGGATTCATCCCTGGGTTGTCTGAGACAACTTTACTTTTGCAAGAACTGCTAAGAAAGACCAAGATAATTATGTAATGTGAAAAACAACAAATATCCTTTGACAGTCAAAAGAAAATGCATACAAAAGCTCCTATACTTTCTCTGCCAAACCTTGTAAACATATTACCATCCATTCAAGTGATAGGGCTCCACCATAGGAACGCTATTATCCTATACTTGGAGCACTCACTCATGAATGTAAAAAATTAGATGATTCCAAATGGAGATACCGCATCTTGGATTAAGACCTTTTAGCAATTATATTATTATAGACAATGAAGTCTTGGTAATATTAACTCAAAGACAATAACTTGAAAGTTTATATGAGCCATAAGCCTTTATTTTATTTTCTTCTAATGAGAGAACTAACTAATAACAGGGTATGGATGGTCATCAGCTGATACCTTAGATCAAATATAGTCAATCTCAGCAGTCAAAGGAGATGAAATAAGAAGATAAGAAAGAAAATGATCAAGAATCAATAAACATTAGCAACCTTCTTAAGCAAAACGACTTAGTGCTTCATTATGAAATAGAAAATAACACTATCACAAATAGGCTATGTTAGTACTAACATTGATTCCCTCAACTATTAATATCCTTTTGTGAATTTCATGACAACTCCTTTGGAAGGGCATGCAAGAAGAAGTTAAACTTTTGAAGCTGCAAAACAATTTGCCTCTTGGAAAAACATGAAAAAGATATAGACAAGTATGCAAGTACTTTGATACATTTCAAGTCAATAAATCTGGGAGAGTGGGGCAGGCAAGAATCCTTATGCCTTCACTTGTACCTAATTATAAATGGGAGAGTGTATCCATTGACTTCCTCACCCATGTATCTTGAATCACCAAACAAAACATTTAAATCAGTGTATTGATGGGTAGGCTAACTAAATTAGCTAGATTTATTCCATTCTAAACTACTCATATGGCATTGAATCTCCTATATAATTTTGACATCGAGATGATTTAAAAAATGGGGTACAAAGAAGTTTAATTAGTTACATTGATCCTAAGATTTTTGGATCCGAAATTGGATAATGTACATCATCAAAACCAGTTGGTTGAGTTAACTGACTGTTAATGAGATTCAGGAAGTGGTTGTGACAAGTTATGACCTAATAAAGAGAGGTTTTGGTGCAGAGGCAAAAACAACATATGGAATACATACAAAGTGGGTTTAGATTATATATTTGGATTCTCTTGGAAATGTTATGCACTTTCAAAAAAATGCCATATGCACAAGTTACGGCCTCCGCAAGTTGCAGTACTTTTTGGTGGACGGAACTGCTAGTTAAAACAAAGTAACTACCGGTTTACTCGAAGTGGTGGCTTTTCCACCTTATGCGGTGTTTTTGCAACTGCCAGTTTTCTGAGCAGTTGTTTCACCCAAAGAGTTTGCACAAGTAAACTAAACCATAAGGAAACGGTTTCTCTTAATTTTTCATTACTTTTGGTCTCCCAATTCGGGCCTAAGGATTATTGGGAGTCGGGACTGTATAAATGAACCTGTGGAGGTTCAAAGAATGCAATGGGGGTTAAGGGGATCTATTATTGTCAATTCCAATTCATGGAAAATGGATTCAATCACTGTTTAGTGTGGTTGTGAGATTGTAGAAGGCTACATAGTTGAGAGGGCTGAGTGCAATAGTCGTGTTTGCTGAAAAAGTGATTGATCCTCCAAAGGATGTAGAGAACTTTTTCAGGTGTACGATGCTGTTGATTGATGTTGGTATCCTTGAAGGCCTCAAGCAGGTAGTGAACTTGTAAAATTTGGATGAAGATAGTGGATAAGTGAAGCGTGTCTTCACTCTTCTGGAGCTTTCCCACACTAGGTTTCTCCAGGGTAACTTTTTGTGTGTCTCTTTTGTTATTGTGTTTGATTCTTTGTTTGCATACTTTAAATTCATGCAACTAATTCTTTATCTCAAACACTTAAGAGAGCTTAAGAATCAATTGAAAGCATGAATACAAACATAACGATTGTTCATTACAACAAATAATAGTTGGATTGGTTCTCCCTTGGTTTTGCACTACTGTTTTGTGGGAATCACATGGTTTTTGGTAGTAGCATGGCTAAAATGTGGAACATGATATGCAATGAATGTAGCATGTAGGAGAGTACGTGAAGAATTGCATAACAATATGGATGTTGTAGATGGCAGTCACATAGTTGTATAAGACATTAAGTACGAACAGTTTATTGTTGTTTCAATGGCGTAGAACTTGGGAACAAAATATTGGAATATAAAATTCACGTTCTTGAATTGTACAATGGAATGTCCATGTGAATTACAGATCAGATGATTTAAGAGCAGGTTTTCCTTATGCATTGAAAGTGTTTGCTATCACATTTTATGATTTGTATTGTATTTGCTTCTATATTTGGTCATTGACAAGGAAGTGCAGGTTTTTGGTTGCATAAGTCCAACCATGGGCAAAGCTTTGAAGAGAGAAAGGCTTCAAGAGCTTGAAGATAAAAATCAGCAGATCCAAATGGAAAACATAGAAGTGAGAAAAATGTTGCAACACTTGGAAGACGAGAATCAAGAGTTGCAAGCTGGATTGATGAGCCATGGAGATTTTCTCATGGGCATCATTGAGGAGTTGCAACAAGAGTTGCAAATAAATGAAGAGATGTTGGAAAAGTTCCAAGATGATAGTTAGGATTGAAGAGTAGAGAAGAGATTACTGCACAAAGGAGACAATCCTATACAAAAGATGCACAAACCAGGACTGAGATATGCAAATTAAGCACTCCACTAGATGCTCTTTCTTTTCATCGAGATCTAATTGAGTCCTTTGGTATTTTTGAGAAGCATACTAAGGGAATTGGCCCTAAGTTGCTAACCAAGATGGGTTATGATGGTAAAGTACTTGGCAAGAATGGGCAAGGAATATGCAGGTTTGCTCCAACTCAGCTCAAGCAAGACAAGCTTGTAAAGGAAAAAAGCCCATGCCACTAGCTAAACCAAAACAGCCCATGCAAGGTAATAGCATCATTCTTTTTGTCAAAGTTAATGAGGATTTGAATTCTCTAAAGAATGGGCAGGTTTTCCCACATTGGGTTTCTCCAGGGTAATCCCTTGTGTATGTCTCTCTTTTGTTGCTTGTTTTATTCATTGCTTGCATATCTAATGCCTGCAACCAATCTGCTTTATTGAATACTTAAGAGAGCATAGGAATCAATTGAAGGCATGAGCCAAAGTACAACACTTGTTCAATACGGCAAACAATTCTTGAATTTATTCTTTCATGTAGTTGAGAGCCACAATTTTTGTGCTCTACTGTTCTGCAGAATTAATTGCAGTCACGTGTTTTAGTAGTAGCATGGTTGGAACATGATATAGCATGCATATAACATGAAGAAAAGCATGTGAAGGTTTACATAATGAAATGTATGTTGTAGATCTGTGTTACAAGGTTCGGCAAATTTTTACCCAAAAATTTGAAAAATTGCCATTTTTTAAAACCCTAAAAAGTTCAAGCAAAATTGTTAAAATTCGGCTAAAATACACTGTCAAAAAATTGTGGCCAGAAATGGTGTAAAATGTACTCTAAAATGGGGGTAAAATGTGTACCTTGTGCCCTAGATTTTCATTTTATTCTTGTGCCCTTCATTAGACACAGGGTGGACACAGTCAAGGGACGGGTGATGTAGGGTGGATGCAGGGAGAGACGCAGGCAGGGGACAAGAGACGCAGGGTGAAGCAAGCAGGGACGAGAGAGGCAGGGTCGACGATGGAACAAGTAGCACCCTTCCATGATATTTCCCCATACGGATTCAAACGTCTCCTCCCTCGCTTTGAAAACATGGCTCACCTTCAGCGACTTGTTGCCTTGGTGCAAGCTTATCTTATTGCCTTTACTCTGCTGGCTTGTAACACGAGCAGAAGTCAACATTTTATCATCAATATAAATATATTTGACCATAGACGCTCTTGTTTCTGAACATGAGGGTGGGTTTGTGCACATTTCATCCATGATGGGGCTCGACCCAGCCTTAGCCTGAACGATTTTTTATTTTAGGTTTTGAAAATTGTTTTAAATTTTATTTTACGTTTTGATTTTTAATTTATTTTATATTTTTAATTTGTATGTTTTTTAATTTTTTTTTTTTATGTTTTATAATTATAATCTAAATAGTTTGATTTTTAATTTGGCTTATATTTTTTGCCACATAACAGCGTTTGACTAGAGTGTGGACTAGTCTGGGACACAATCGGGGGCCCAGATCCCCATGTGATTTATTAAGCACCTGAATACATGTATACCAAATATTACTAGATGTATACCAACTATTGCCAACAACGGCCATCACTGGTCTCGAGAATAACCAACGGACGTTAACAACCCCGAGAGTACAACCAACCTCATATGCCGTTCCTGAGATTTGAACTTGGGTGGGGCTTGAAACAACCAAGCCACTTAATCAACTCACCCACATCTCATTGGCATTGGCTGGTGTGGTCATCAGGGCAAAATGGTTAGAGATCTTGGGCAAATTTTGAATGAATCTTAATGAGTCATACATGAAATTTGAAGGACAATAACTGCTTATGGTTAATGGGCTGCAAGCAAGTAAAAATAATTATATGCTTTAGCTCACAAAATAGGATGACATGGTTTGATTTTTGTAATCATGAGACAAGGGTTTTACAGGGTTCCTGACCACTACCCAAAAACCGAAACAAGGCAAATTACCGCAGGCCTCAATCGCTAAGATGCATAATAATGGATAAGCTTTCAGCCCCAAAGTATTTGTGCATCTGGTAAGGACTGCACTCTTTAAAAATAACAATAATCACTAAGTCATAATGCTAGGCCTAACAGAAGTTAGAATATTCAGAATCAGGCATAAGATTCCTTATCAAAAAATGCAGAGCCATCAAATTACGATTCCAACTGTTCCAACTTCATGCCAAAACCTTGACAGGATCAAGTCTCCTCCTGCAAGGTAATGTGTTTGCCACGAACTAACTGAAGACTCCCATCATCATCTGCAATCGGCACCTTCCATGTTGCATGTTCCTCGTATGCTTGTCTAGTTCATTCCAGCAGCATGTAGAGGACATTCATAGGAAGCCGAGGATGGTTCCTAATCATGTCCCTAACACCCACAAGTAGTGTCGGCATCAGATCCTCATCAAATTCTCTTGGCACACCTTGATCACAAATTAGAGTGCAAGCTAGGTCGTCCCTTCCATCTCCGGCGAATACTTGGACTACGACCCACATAAGATCACTCATAAAGATGATATTCTTTGACTGGATTTTTCTGGCAGGACCAAGCACCACATTCTCAGTGGTTTTTGTCTCTGAGCAAGTGCATACATTCAAGTCACAATAGTCCATGCCCATAGCCTCTATGTTAGCAAGCCCAACAAAAGGCACTCCCTCGCTTTTGTTTGGACTGCACATCTAATAGATGGACAGGGGCACCACCCCCTTTTGTTGTAAAATGAACTTTTTACACCAACACTTTTTAAACACCCTCCAAATTTTCTAGAATTGACAACCTGTCCATCGTGACACTTTCTAAGAAGGCTACTATGGCCTTAACATACTCTTTGCATTTATTCTTTACAGCACCCTCGATGAAATCTTGGAAAGTTCGTAGAAGGAACAAGCTTTCAATTTCTCCATGAATTTCCTCCTAAAATCTCCTATTGTTGAGTGTCCAAGCTATACATGCCTATATGCAAGTGTCTTCAAAATGAATGGAGATTAATTAATTTCTTAACTAGATTTGGTCTGTGAAGATAATGGTGTTTTTGATTCATGGAGCTCTTCTAGCTACACATGCTGGCAGATGGAGTGTTATTCAAAACCGGTGTCTCATCCCTCTATGACACAGCATTTGGCACCACATATTCTTTAGCCTTCTTATAGATGATTTCAAAATCATAAGCTGTTGATTTATCAATCTATTTCTGTTGCTCCTCCTTGAGAGAGCCCTGTGACAAAAGATGTTTAAGGCTAAGGTGGGCATTCTTAATGAAAAATCTGCTGCCCAAAAGAAACTGATGCCACATTGCCATTACATGCATGATCGTTAACATTTCCTTACTATATGTTGACATGTGCTTCTCTCTGTCATTAAGTTTCCTACTCTCAAAAGAAATAGGATGGCCATCTTGTGAAAGCATTGCTTCGATCCCAGACCCAAAGGCATTACATTCAATACCAAAAGGCCTGCAAAAATCAGGGTGGTTAAAAGTCAAAACTAGAGCAGAAACAATGGCCTGCTTGAGATCTTCAAAGGGCATCCTTCTTTGGGAGGATAGTCAAGGGACGAGCTATTGTAGATAAATTCCTCACAAACCTCTATTTCATGTTTTATCAACTTGATTAGGACTGTTGGGGTTTCCCCAACCTAATTATGTTTGTAAATAGGGACCAAGGTCTTAATTATAAATCATCACTTGTGGAATTCTATTATTTGGTTATTTGCATCTGGACGTTGTCCCCTCTAAGTGGCTTTGCTTTCATAATTCAATTATTCAACGTTTCTGCTATTTGCATTCATTTACATCTTAGACCTGTTCGATTTTGTTCTATCTATGCACACATGGTGTGAAATCACAACTACATTCTTTGCCATTCCTTTTGCAATATAGAAATATTATTACACTTGATGAATCATAGGTCTAGACATTAATGGCTTTTATCAGTGATCTACAGTAGAAAGTCTGACAATTATATATGTAGGAATGATTGTAATCATAAGAAAATTAGATTCAATATTTAATTTTTTTGGGACTTTAGGGACTGGTAGGTTGAGGTTCTCTATCAAGCTATCTCGATTTTTGACTACTTCAAACTCTCAAATTGTCTGGAAAGTTGGTAGATTGGTTGTAATGGTTCTAGTTCATACTATAATTGCTGCTTAGTTATTGATATATTTAACTTTTTGCATGTTTTTGAAAAACATATTATAAGGATATATATTAAACGGAAGGCTACACAAGTCATGTCTCTTAGGATTATATCCATTGAATATTATAAATATCTATCCACGATTGATGCAGATGACATCCTCATTTATTTTACATAATATATAAACTATGTTAGATTTCACATAATAGACCTTTTGGCTTTTTAACAAATTCTTTATTTGCAAAATCATCAAAACAAAATTTTCACAAAGAGTGAAATTGCGTACTTGGAACACATAATTATTGAGGAGGGAGACAATGTTGATCCAGTTCAAGCCATCCTTGACTGGACCAATCCAAAGAATGTGAGTCATTTGAGAGGATTTAATGGGCTTTACAGTTTTTTATAGAAAAATTGTCAATGGGTTACTAAGCCTCATGGTATCCCTCACAAACCGTACAAAGAACGGAAAATTCAAATGGACAAAAGCAGCAGAGGCTACCTTTGAAAAGAAGAAAAATGCCTTCCTGCCTTCTACTTCAATTTCCATATATCCATTTGTAGTGGAATTTGATCCATCAGAAAATGTCACAGGGGCAATTATCATGAAAAATCTAATATCAATTACTTTTCAAAGTAGGAACTAAACTTTAAACTGAAGTTACCATACATTTATGATACAGAAAAATTTCCTTTCTTGCATCTTGTGAAAAAATTTAGGTGCCATTTTGCAGAGCAACCCATCATCGGCCAAACAAACTACCAAAGATTGACAAGGACCTCACATTAATTCAATTGGAGAACTCAAGACAACTTGTGCACAAGTTGTGGTTGTTGGGAAAGACACCAAATGGATTGTTGCCCACAATCCCAAGGCGGTGATTCATGATTTCCCTTCTCCTGCGTGGTCATTCCTTTGGCCAACCAAATGGCATTCAGGGGGTCCTAGTAGGCAGTAACTTCTATTTCCTATTCAAATTGTAATGTTTCAGTGTGGTTTTCTACATTTATTTCCAGGATGTTATCTCTGTACAAAATCTTATATGTTTCACTAAGACCCATGAGAATTCAAAACGGGTCCTCACTTTTGTTATTGGTAATCATTGGGTCTGTTCCTTTATACTTGATACCTCATTGGGTATAGGATGCTATTTATTGATGTTGGTATCCTTGAAGGCTTCAAGCAGGCAGTGAACTTGTAAAACTGCATAAAAATAGTAGATGAGTGGAAGTGTGTCTTCACTCTTTTGGAATTTTCCCACATTGGGTTTCTCTGTGGTAACTTCTTGTGTATGTCTCTCTTTTGTTGTTGTGTTTCTAAAATTGGGCCAGAGCCTCAACCAACAAAAACAATTCATTACATTACTCAATATTCCGAGGCATATAAATAGAGACATGATCTTCTGATCACAAGGAGGCATCCTCATCTAAATCCCTATTATAGGGATGAGTTGTTTATCATAACTTATTACATACTTCAAATAATGCATCCGTATTAACAATAGTCCAACATTCACCCCCTTAATGCAGACATAGGGTGAGGAATTACATCACTCGAATCAGACACAAAAATGTATGTCATCATATACTCTAGGTATGCACTCATGGTACTCATGACAAGTGCCGCTGTGATCACCTACATATGTGAACTTAACTGTTCACATTTTCACTTCCAGTGAGTGCTGGGCTATTCATCGACAAATCACATATTTCCAGCAATAACCTACATATGTGAACCCAGCTGTTCTCGCTTTCACATCCAGTGGTGCTAGGCTACTCACTGGCAAATCACTAAGAAGCACTTGATAGAGGATACATAGTAGTCATTTGCTCTCCTATTCATCTGTTTACAGTAGTTTTATTTTGGCCACACACACACCTTTTAAAATCAGAACACATATTCTTCATCACTTGGATGGGAAGAGTCCTTATCGCTTGAATGGGGAGTATATTCTTCCCAGTCATTATCCTAAACAACCAAGGCCTTTTGCTTCAATTTTCCATTGATGAGAGCTTGTGCTCTCTGTTTATAGTTTAGTAGAACATGTCTTGGGTTTTTACAATAGAAACACGTGTATTTCTCATTTGGAGACTTGACTTCGTATGTTTCTTGGAAGACGAACTAGGCTTTTTTTTTGCAAACATTATTTCTTCATTTTCAAACTGATGACTTTTAATTTGACTTCCTTCATCAAGCAAAGTGGAAGTTAATGCTTTTAGACCAAGATTCAATTTTCCTAGAGTAGATACCATATTTGAGAATTTACTAGGCATACTATTCAGAAGTATGGCTTTTGCATCCTCTTTTATTGTTTCTTTAACAGCAGCCAATTGAGTTAACAGGGAGCGAAACTTACTGATGTGATCTGCCATCTTCACTCCCTCCTCCACATTCAAACCATACAATCTTTGTTTTAATGTGGTCTTGGTGCTTTCAGCTTCAGATCCAATTAGCTTGTTCAATTAATCCTAAACTTCTTTGGAAGACTTCTGAAAATCAACATGATGCAAATTTGAGTCTGACAACCTGAGGCCAATGATAGCCTAGGCTTTTTGGTCCTTGTTAGTCCAGAGATCCTTCTTGATCAGCTGTAGGTGCATTTTTACTTCCAGGTTTGAAATGCCTTGCCTTCAAATTTTTCAATTAAATGTAATTTGGCCATGACTATTATTGCCGTCCCTCCACAGATAGATTCAGGATGTCGGTTTTGACCAAAAATGCATCCTTTACAATACTGATATTTTGATTCTTGACTCTTAACGAAATGACATGATTTATTTTGACTATGGACTTAAAACTACCTAGAATCTAAAGAACTAATCTATTTGAATGACATCTATAGATATTTATAACAGTGTAAACCCTTCTTTTTCTACTCAACATGACATTTTATAAATATAATCTATAATTTATTCTCAAATGAAACCCACATTAGACAATAGATCACATTATAGGAAATTTATACTAAACAAAATAGTTTAATACTATAAACTAACAAAAAAAGTAACTCTCTAAAAACTTTTAATACGTTATCCCTGATCCTTGTCAGAGCACGTGGAGTCAGAGTTGACTGTCAACCAAATCAGGCGCATGAATTGCAGTGAATATCGGATCAGGAAGAGCCTAAGTTGTTGGAGCAGGCGTCAAAGCATTGACAAAGAGATCACATGGGTCTGCAAAGAATTCTGTCATGGTCTATGCATGCCATAACCAAATTATGCACTGAATTACTACGCTGAGGCTGATGCAAACTTAAGCGGTGTAGGACAATCAGGGTTGCACGAGGGCAGATCAGCTTTTGATTACTTAAGATATTGAGGAATAAAATAGACCACGGCCAAGTGAAGCTTGCAGAAGGGAACTGATAAACGATTGAGGAATAGATTAGAGCAAATTACTGTTGTATGAGCCTGCAGAAGGACAGAGCAAGGTCTGAGTAGATGCACTTATTAAATGGCTGTGCAAGACATCACTATATCAGGGCGGATCTTGTAACAGTCAAAACTCCCAACACCTCAGGGCGAACCACTCTATATTATGCCTTTAATAGCTCTACTATTTGTATATTGTTGTCACGCCCTTCCAAAACAGTAATTTCTTCATGCTGAATATCTCAAATCTTCCTTAGTGTGAATTTGAGATTAAAGATTTACAAATAAGCTTTTTCATTCTCTTCTTTCTCTCACATGACTGTCATTCGGATTGACTCTGCTGCGAACCAACAAAAACACTTGGTTGGAGCTTCAACCCACAAAAACACTTCATTACATTACTCAATATTGTGAGGCATACAAATAGAGACATGATCTCTTGATCACAAGGAGGCATCCTCATCTAAATCCCTATTATAGGGATAAGTTGTTTATAACAATTGATTACTTCAAATAATATGTCCATACTAACAATATTCCAACAGTGTTTGATTCATTGTTTGCATACTTCTAAATTTCTGCATCTAATTATTTATCTCAAACGCTTAAGAGAGCTTAAGAATCAATTGATCGCATGAGCACAAGCATAACACTTGTTCATGACGGCAAATAGGAATTGGATTGATTTTATCGTAAAGTTAAAACACAACTTATTCTTGTGCACTATTGTTTTGTGTGAATCTAGTTGTTTTTGGTGGTAGCATGGCTAGAATGTAGCATGTAGGAGAGCATGTGAATAATTGCATAATGAAATATATGCTGTAGATGACAATCACAGAGCTGTATAAGGTATCAATTATGAGCAGTTTAGTGTTGTCTCACTGACACAGAACTTGGGAACAACATATTGGAAAATTAAATCTATGCTCATGAACCATACAATGAAATGTGAATGTTGATTACAGATCATTTTTGGAAACCGTTAGGCACTCAACCAAATCTAAATAGTGGAGTTC
Organism: Torreya grandis; assembly: GCA_037957365.1. NCBI lineage: Eukaryota > Viridiplantae > Streptophyta > Pinopsida > Cupressales > Taxaceae > Torreya > Torreya grandis. Next base: position 656,978 of record JARHVA010001724.1, on the reverse strand, counting down.
ATCTCCAAAAAAATGGATAAATTGAAAGGTTTAACCAAATTATAGATGATGTGATAAGGTCAGAGGTTGTAGGCTATAGCAGAACAAACACTTTGGGAAGAGAATTTACTTTTTGTAAAATTTGCTTACAAAAATATTGTGAACTCATCCATGCAAATGGGTCTTTTCAATACAATTTATGGCTTCAAACCCCTCACATCAATTGTGTTAGACCTCTATCATATAAACGGAAGAAAAATGTTATCAAAAATCAGAAAAAGTGCACAAACAATTGAAGAAATGCAAAAGGATCATATAAATAGTTCCGGCAAAGGTAAACTATAACAAGATCAATTTCAAACCCCTGGACCCTTTGAAGTTCAAGATGAAATCTATTAGGGGTTTAAACCAATGTCTTCCCATCAACAAATAGATGCACTAAATTTTGGGCAATATACTATAGACCATTCCCAATTATAGTAAAGCTAAATGAGAGAGCCTATAAATTTCTAATAGGGGAAAAGATGAAATGAGAGTGTATGGACTCCATTTACCACCTCATGTTTGCACTGGTCTTTCATGCCAGTTTTCTAAAACAAGCCTTTTTGAGATATGACAATATTCTTCCTTCATACACAAATGTCAAAGAATCTGAAAAACAAAATCACGGATGAGTGAGAATACTAGTAGAAAGGACAAGAAACCTGATAAACAGAAGAATAAAGTAATATACGAGAATGGTGGTCCACTAAACCTCTAAATAAAGTCATAAGAGAGTCAACAGTTTTTTGTTAGAGGAAGAGGCTTCTTTCCAAGGAGGAAGAGATGTCATGGCACTAAAAAGGTCTATAATTCATGATGAAGCCATCAACTATATCTTCAAAGCCATGGAAAAGAACTTAACAGGAAATCTTAAAAAATTGTGTAAGTTCTCTCCTTTACTGTTGAAATTCCACATTCAATGCTGTTTTCATGACCATTTCTTGCAGCTATAGAAAATTTTGTTATATTTGGCTCTCTTTCCTTCAGGTCACTACTACCCGTGGGTCATTGTTTTTTAGCCCATGGGCGAAGCATGGGACTTATTGGTTGAACATACAGCCTACAGGCCAACCTATGGGTAAGTTTACTGAATAGATGGCCATCAGGACACCCTATGGGCAATTTATTATAAATAAAACTTAAGTGCCAGCCTATGGGCCATCTTATTGCCTTGGGGGAAAGCATTTATTATCATAAGCCTACATGCCATTTATTGATTATTTTAGGAAAGATGTGAGTGATGTGCTGGTTGTTGTCCAAAAATAGCGAGTCATAGTATCCCAATGGAAGAATGTGATGAGTGTCAAGGGTTGTTTGTCTACTGACTGGTTTGTTGATGGTTATTTGCAGTAATAAGACTATGTTTCCATACTTTTGAACATTATTAATCATTCTTCTTGTATCTTCATATTGTTTGTTGTGAACATTATTAATGAGTATTATTGTCATTGATGACTCGTTGGGGAGCAGTTGCTCCAAACATTGTGTCCTAGGTCAGTTGTTTGGAACATTTAAGTCACTATGGAGACTCAAATTCAATTTTGATTTATTGCTTGAGTATCAGTTTGAGGATTAGGATACAAAGAATATCCAAGACACTCAGATTGTGGGCATGAGACGCCACTTTGATTACCAAATGTTCCATGCACTTGTATAACTTATTTTGGTAAAAGTTGACATCACTACAAGTTTCATTCACCCTTATGTGATTTGTGTCATTCAAAATTAGGTCTTTATATCATTCACTTTATTTGATTATAGCATTCCATTGATTTGACTCATTTATCTGAATGCATTAATTGTGATTGTCTATGTTCTCTCTTCTCCATCACTGTTTCACTGAATTTGGACCTAAGAAATTTAGGTTGTAACTTCATGTAAATTTTTTTCTCCTTAGCTCCACGTCTTTTTTATTTTTCTTTTAGGCTTTAGCTAGAACCATTCAGACCTTGGCCAATATGTTTTTCAACTTGCTATTAGAGCATTTGTATTAGAAGACATGAAATGTATGGATTTTCCTTATTATAAGATATGACAATTAGGTGAAAAAATAATCAGGGGTTCTGTAAGCATTTTTCACGATGTTTAAAACATCTTGGATGGTTTTCCATTATTTAGATACAATCTATTAAAAATTTCATAACCAGTGCCGATATTCTTCTATTTATACAGTCTAAGCATGACTCTTATTATTCTTTGCAGGTGGATTGCTTATTGGCGTTGGATTGCTTGGATTTATTATTAATGGCAGCTTAAATTCCATTCTCTGTTTCGTATCAGGTGGTGCTGTGTTAGGTCTTAGTCTCACTAGCCTCAAAGTGTGGAGACAGGGGAAAACATGTACACCTTTCATTTTGAGAGAAGCTGGTAATTATTCTCTTTTAATGGCTCAAAATAACTATTTGCATTTTGTAGTATATGCTATGGAATATTTGGTGTCTTGTTAATTCTAAGGAGTTATCTTCCATAACACAATTTTGATTGGATGTTCACGTTTAACTGGACTATAATTGAGAAACAAACTGTTAATATGGCTGTGCTATATTTTTTGTTAATGTATTGAGCAACATTGTTTTCAAATTGTTACTCTATGCCGTGTCTTGAAAATTTCCCACTATGTTGTAGGTCTCTAGTGAAAAACCAAGTCTATAAAATGCAAATTCTACACTATCTAGGAAAGATTACGAATGATCTTTGGAGTTACTTTGTATTGGTAATTACTGTGGAAAAGCAAGCCAATGACAAATGAGGTAACCTATGCTTGTGTTTGGATGTTTTTAGTCTTTGTGGGTTTTCATGTGATAAAAAACGGAAAAAAATATTTGTATCTAGAAACTAACTATACTGATAATATTGCATTCTACATCTTCTATTGATGGGGTTTGAACTCTAAACTCTAAAATCAAATAAAAGTTCATTTGAGATTCATGTGAAGTAAAAAAATCATAATTAGTTAAAAATAGAAGAAGCTTTATGTATTGGTAAAATAGGTGTGAGATTTGATAGTGATTGTACCCTATCCAAATTTACATTTGGAGGAGGTGATAGACATGTAGAAATTACCTGCATTTTGAATGGATACATATACAGATTCAAGAGATGTGTATGTGTCAAATCTATATGCTCTTGCTCTCACACAATCCGAAATATTGAAAATAAACATAGGTGATCAATGTAGATCTGTTGAAACATAGATTAAAGGAAGCAAATCACATATGATCAATGTAGATCTGTTGCTAAACGATTTTAAAATTTGTTAATGAAATGGTAACCCAAATAGGTTTATTGACCTTTGAATATCTCTATTTTTTAGTCAATATATTTTCATGCATATACCTAATCATCAGTGCCCAGATATGCACACGAGGCACATGTAATAAGCATATGCTTTATTACATAACTTTGAAAAGTACAAGAGTCTCTCACCAATATGAACACCAGAAGTATTGGTAGGTGGCTATGGAATTGAGAATCCTTTTTAGGCTACATATATTCACATTGTAATACCCTAGGATTGGATCTCCCTCTATTAAGTTTTTCCTTGATTGGAAATCCTTTCATTTAGCAACATATTTAACAAAATTAGACGATCTTATGCTCCTTTTGACAAGTTGTTAGATAGTTACTCTCATCAGCTGAAGTAGTATTGGAATATCGTAAAGAAATGTTCTTGATGGAGTGCTTGATAGAGTTCCTCATTTTGTTTTATAACTATAAGTCACCTGCAATAACTGTGTTGCTTGAAATGCAATCTGAGTTTCTTGTAGTATAACTTGGCAGGGGTTGGGCAAGATTTGTCTCAATGCAGGCACTAGCGGGGACCTACAGGCAAACATACTTGTCTGACTCAGATTTAGATTAAAGAACCCTTTCAAGCCAGGGTGGAATGGCCCGAGGATATGATTTGGGCCAGGTTAAGGAAAGGGAACTTAACCCAAAATTGGGTATTTGTTGTGGTAAATAACAAAACCGTCCATGGGTCACCTATGTGGAAAACCACAATGACCAAGACATAGCTTCTTCCATGTTCCTCTAGCAGTCTCTTTCCCCTCCAGCGGTTTTCGTAACTTATTTGTGTCAATTTATAGAAATATGCTTCTATGGGAATCACTTGGAGGAAGAATAAAACAATAGATTGCAGTTTTTAGTTGTGAATAATGTGTGATTTCATCATGAGCTTAAACTCCAGAAAGTGCATACCTTGTCTAGTGCAAGCCCTAATAGGATGTTTTTGCTGTCTTCCTTGCGATATTTCCTCTTATTGCCATCTGATTCATTCTCACGCTTGTCTCCTGCTTCTCAGTCTCACTCAAGCTATTTCAGGAATGCAGAGGAGCAAACGAGGAAAACTGCCCTCATCAGTTCCAAAAGAGGATTGAAGCCCTAGGTCCCACGTCATTTTATACAAAATAGTGAAGTCATGGGCACCCCTTTTCCTCTGGCGCTAGTTTTCTGTGTTTTCTAACTTTGCTCCATCTTTTTTGCGGTTAAAGGACATGTTAAGGAAGAAATGAAAAGATAACAAGAAAATTATGAGTATCATAACAATATCAATCCTTTTAAACGTTACCTGTTTATATAGACTGAAAATGAGATCCTTAACCAGGCAGAAGTAGTCCCAAAGAACAATTCCTCAAGTATAAACTCCTCTATGAATTTCATGATTGCAAGCAAGTGGTATAAACAAAACATATGAAACTGCAAGATGGTACACCTATTGAAGGATAACGAACATCGAAACATGCATAAACACTAGCGATAGCTTTCAAGTAAACAAAGGGCTGAATGCTTATCTTCAGCCAGAAATCTAGTGCGCCTTTCACTACATGACAAGAAATCTCAAGTTATTTTATTACTAGATTATCAAAGGCATACAAAATGATTAAGTGATGTTGGATAGGCTAACAAAATTATTCAATTTATTTTGTGCTCCAAATTTATTCGAACCTACTTGAAGGATACTTTCCAATATTTAGGCACAAAATTGAAGATCAGAAGTGGAGATCATCAGCAAACACACTGTCAGTTGGAAAGGGGAAATAAAATCACAGAACTCATTTAGACACAGGTATGAGTCCCAAAAAGCAACTTAGGATTTGAACTGCTCACACTAGTCACATTAGGCAAAAGAAAAGTGTTATGTCAAATGTTAGAAGAAATGTAAGAGCAACTGAAAGAGTGCAAGTAGAATATGGAAAGCGCACAATCATGGAAACTATATCAAAACCAACATCTCAATCGTTGATCTTTTTTTTATATTAGACTTTACTTAGTAGTTAAACCAAACTGCTCCTTCCCAATAGGGAAGTGTACAACATTGTTCCCAAATTATTTCATTCTATTTACAATAATAGAGAAGATTAATGAGGTAGCTTATAGACTTTAATCACTACTTCATCTGAAAATGCATCCGATGTCCCATGTTAGCTTTTTAAAGGAAAAACAATTGAGATTGGATAAAATTCCCCTGGATTATGTGGCCATTGAAGAGATTAAACAAGAAATACATAATTCTGTAAGAAAAAAAAAAAAAGGGGGGGTTAGAAGTAGAGAAATGAAATAATACTGCAAATGGTAAGATAAATACTTAGATGGAGCTGACTGGGAGTCAACATCCTAAACTCATAATCTGACCTTCATTTTTCAGGTATAATTGATAATTCTGTGTTTTTTACAGAAGATATTTATCTGCCAATAGTTTAGACTGAAACATCCATCCAGCTGTATGTTTTTGATAAAGGCGGCAAACCAGGGGCCGAACCCTATACAGTCAAAAAAGACGAGAAGGCAAACAAACAAAAAATGCCTTCAGAGAGACGACAGCACAGCGGAGAACAACAGACATAAACAAAACACAAGCCACGGGAAGACCAGAGTCAAAGAGGTCTCCCCTTACATAACTATTGATTTGATAAGATCATTGAGTTTCTCATTCTCCGCGTTGTCAGCATACCCAGTATTACCCACCACTTCCAGCGTAGACATGTTCAGCAGAATTGTATTACGAAGCCCTTTGGCAAAGACCTTCTCCAGCTTCTGAATGCAGTCCTTCAGGGCCCAAATTTCAGTTTTCCAATCAGTCTCATTCTCAATGCCCTCACCAGCTTCCTCGACATACATTTTCCCCTTATTGTCAACAGTTCCCATAGTGTCAGCACCCTGCTCCTCAGTAACCTCAAAATCCTTAGTAGCCTGCTTTTCTCCAGTGTCCTTCAAAATTTCCTGGATTTCCAGCTCCTCAGACTCTTTCTCTTGGGTTGATTCTTCCGAAGCACTTTTCGAATAATCAATCAGTCTGGCCTTCGGGGCTGGTTTACCAGCAATCCGCCTCGACCTTCGCACTCTGGAGGGGAATCCTTATTAATTTTGAAAGGCTTGTGAGATTTGCCACCTTGGCCCCCCGTGGCCTTGCCCGAATTCCTGTGGGTCCCTTCCGTAGTCTCTTTAATATTTTCTTCCTCTTCATCAACCTTTCTTTTCTTGCCCTTCTTGCTCGCAAAGGAGCTGGGGGTATCAACAGGGGTCTTTTCAGGGTCATCAATACGCCTCATTCCTCACAAGTCATCTCCTTTTGAATGATCTCCCTAATGTTTAAGGGAATATGAACACCTTGTCGCCACACCCTCCAACCTGAAAATTGCTGCGCAAGGTTGGCACAAGCATCAACGACCCTGTTGCCTTCTCTGCAGGAATGGAAAATCTCAACTTCGGAAAACTTTTGTAAAAGAAATTGGATATTAGTAATGATGTCTTTTAGCTTGATTCCCACATTTGAAGCTTTATTAACAGCATCTATGACCATCTTAAAGTCTCTTTGTATATTCAAGTTCCTTATTCCTAGGGATATAGCTAACAAAAATCCCCATAGTAAAGCCATTGCTTCAGCATAGTTGTTGCTCTGGCATCCAATTCCACCAGCATAGACAACAGACATCCATCTTTTATCATTCCTTATAATTCCTCCTCCACTAGTTTTACCATCCAACTTGGATGCCCCATCAAAGTTGAGTTTCATCCAGTTAGGTTTAGGGGGGATCCATTTAGTATTAAGTCTCTGTAGTATTTTGGAATTATTATACCCAGCGATCTGGTTTAAAACCTTCCATTTGGTTGCAATTTGGCTTTCAATTTGAGATAGGGGTTTCTCCGCAACACGAATATGCGCTGTTGTAACACTTTCCATAATGGTCTTAGCAAAGGAGTTAAACCCCTGAGAAGCATTTCTAGCAGTGTACTTGAAAATTCTGTGATTGCGCTCTTTCCATAAAGTCCAACTTAAACATGGCAGAGCTTGCTTCCATAATTCCATAAGCCAGGGATGTGTGAAGGTTGGGTTCCAGTTGAGAATTACTTCTTTAAGGTCAGAATTGCAGACCCATTCAATACCATAGTTGTTAAGTATTGTGCCCCATAATTCCCAGGCAAACTCACAGTGGATAAAGAGGTGTGAAACTGATTCTTCCTTTGAACCACACAAGAAACATCTATTAACCAAAGTAAACTCTCTCTTTTGAAAGTTATCCTGAGTAAGGATTTTATTATGAGCAGCAGCCCACCAAAACATGTTAATTTTTGGAATAAGTTTATGATTCCAAACTTTTTTCCATACATCTTTATTCTGAGCTTCAGGGATGAGTAGATGGTAAGCAGATTTGACAGAGAATGATCCATTCTTATCTGGCCACTAGTATTGTTCATCCTCTCAGGGAAAGAGAGGGATTCTGATCTCCTGAACGCACTGCTGGATCTCTTGAACTCTTGATAAAAGCTCAGGCCGGTGCACACAACAATTCAAAAGATTTTCCAGCTCCTCATCCCATTGTTATTTTCCATATAATCACTGACCCTATCTCCAAAAAACTGGGTAGTCAAGTGTAGACACCGAAATCGTGTCTACTCCCTTGGTCATCCTCCTCGTCTCCCCCTTGGTCCCTTTCTAACTTCTAACCATGCCTAACCTATGTCTTATTAATTTAAAATAATTATCTTATTTTAAATTAATAATTCTTTCTCTCCCCTTGCCATCTCACCCATGCCACCTCTCATCTCCTTGGATTCTTTGCCCTTGGATACCCTCATTTATCACCCTATGACCTATTCCAACTTCCCCTCCACTACCCCTTGCCAAGTCTTAAATGATAAAAGACCCCATTTCCTTTATCCCACTCATTTTCCACGCCTATTAAGCCACTTTCGACCGTTTTTCCCCGGACCTGCTGACCCGACAGTTGGGAAAACAGATGAAAGGCTATTTTTAGCTTTTTTTCCTGCCTTCCAGCCGCTGACGTTGGTCAACTGTCGACCGACGTCGGTTGCCTTCAAAACTGCATTCCACCTCCGGAGTGCGGATCCCATTTTCTCAATCTTTGAATCGGACCTTTCGACCTTCAGCAATCCGATCTTTCACTCAATCCGTCAATCCTTTCAATCATCAGACATCTCACTCTCTCTCAGGGACACACAACAAGCTACAACAACAACAGGTACTTTGCATCAGCAAACTACAACAACAGGTACTTTGCATCAGCAAGCTACAACAACAACAGGTACTCTGCATCGGCCACTCCACCAGCAACAGGACTTCCACACCAGCAGCATCAGCAACAGGTACAACCAGCCTGCAACACTCTTTCCTCGGCAAACCACAGGTAAGTATTTCCTCTGTGTTTTCATTATGTTTTCAGTTATTGCTTCTAAGTAATATCACAAGCCCAGACCCAACCTGTTCTCCAGGAACCTTCTCTCATCCTTATTTTCCCTGTTTTCTTCTGTCCACTCCATTTGGTCCCTTTTCAGACCATACACTCTGTCCATTGTCCTTGCACAGACTCTCAGAGCATTCAAACACTCTCAGACCCTTACTCAGACCCGTCCACAGACCATAAAACCCGTCCAGACCTCGTCCAAAGACTACTGCCCCGACCGACACCGGCCACAAAAACCACTGCATCCACCGACATCGGCAGACTAACCGACGTCGACAGACCTTGACAACCGGCGTCGGCAGACTAACCGACGTTGGTGACTGTGACCAGACCGACAGCAGCATTCAGGTAAGCATTTGCTTCTATTTCTGTTTCAGTTTTTAATCATCTCAGTCTTTTATCATTCTGCGTTTTATTAGACATTATTTTTATCAATCAGTGGGTTGACATCCCTGAGAAGTCTTTGTACTTCTGGGATCAAGCTTTTGCTTAACAGCCCACCATCTCTTCATCTAACGCCTTCTTTGTTTTAGTCTCTTTCTTCTTCAGGGGTCATCTTCCACAACCAAAGAGGAGTTCCTTTTGTCGTCTGAATTTGGTTCGCAAGACCTCATCCAGGTATCTTCTAGCCCTAGACCATTTCTTTTAGTTTCTTACTTCTTCTTTTGAATGTAGAAAGCGAAAATCGTATAGAAACATTCTGGCACGCTCGGTGGGATCCTAGGGTCTTCCTTGGGTTCTTTTCTTTCTTTTTCATATAGGTGCATTAGGTTTTTCCTTTTCACCTCTTTCTTCTCTCTCTTCCAAAAGACACCATTAGTAGGATTAAAAAGAACTCTTCTTTTTTTTCTTGCATCTTAGACTAGTCAAAAGTCACTCTTCAACCCTTTCTCAACTTGTTTTCATTCGAACTCACATTTCGACTTGGGCTTAAAACACATTGCATTTTATTTTTGTTTGCTTGCATTTCTTAGTCCACATCTAGTAATTACAACCGCATCATGAATTAATCGTAGACCACTTATGTTACACAACCAAATCACTTGCACAAATCAAACATCAAAACTTACCTGAGACAAAGCCCGACTGAGATTTCATCACCCAGCGGATACCTTACCCGTCTCGGCAATCTCACTTGGATTTCATCACCAAGGGGAAAGCCCACTCTGTTCTCTGGCAGATGATAATCTCTAGGGGAAGTATATTTTGGCTAAGCGAGATCAGTTTATCACTGGGCTCGTGAAGTGAGGGGAGCTTGCTCCTTAGCACCAGGCCAAGTACGGAACCTAACACATACTCTTGAGCGCCATAACTAACTCGAAACCATCCATAGACTACCTCTTCTAGGTCCCGTTTTACAAGCCAACCTCCCGAACACATTCTAAGGCATAAGCCAACACGATCCTAATAATTTATTCTTAGGGATTTAACGCTTAGGATCTGCTTGTGTTCTTCATCTTTTCTGTTTTTATCTGCTTGTTTGAGTTAGTGAAGACGTTTTCTTATTTTCAAAAACTTTCAAATTTTTTGAGTTTCTGAAAAACACAGTAATCGACATTGGTTTTACCACCGATGTCGGCATCTTTTTTCGTCGGCATCGGTCATCTGACCGACATCGGCAGCCTCTATCACCGACATCGGTTTTTATACCGACGACGGTCACTGTCCAGAATTCTTTTCTTTAAACAGCAGGCTTAAACCCGACCCTTTTTTCTGCCAAAACCACATTCTGAGTTTCTGAAACTGAAAAATAATAGTTTTTGGAACCTGACCCCTCTTGCTTTGAATGGTTTTGACACAGTCAAACCACGACTTTTGTTGACCACACAAGGCAACAACCGCTTCCGTCTTCGCCCTCCATAACTAGTCCTTTAATGAAGTTTCATTCAGAGACCGAACGAACTCCTACTCGATCGACCCTGACTCAGACCCCCATTGTCTCTGAAGGGGACCAAGATTTCGAAAGATTCTTGGACTTCAATGTCAAAGCCCTCCAAAACTATCTCGCAAGAAACCAAACGCGAGACCTTTCGGGTGAAGCGGCGATAACATCAACACCATCCGCTACCCAGCCTTTTATGACTCAAACTATTGCCTCAACCATATCCTAAACATGGCCAATACGCAAAGTTTGGCCTCCCCATCTATTTTTAGACCGACCTCCATCGGGATTTCATTACCCCCTCAACACACACAATTCAACTAAGTTCTACATCATACCAGAACTTGATTGTCTCGACTCTACTCACTCTTGCACCTATAAATGCAGGAGTGTCTACCTCTCCTTTTGCCAATGCCGTCACGCAACCCCCTTTGGCGGTCTCTAGTCAACTTATGCCTTCTACCTTCATGACACAACCACCCTTGGCCTCCACTTCTGTCCCAACGACTAGTTATCAATACGTTGTGCCCGTACAAGCGCAACCAACTATGTCGTATGCCCCCTCTAGCACCTTCCAAGCGCCTCACAACTTAGGGGGCGCCCCATCTGCCAATCCGTCAGCAGATATCATCAAAATGCTAATGGACAAAATGTCTAATCTTGAGGCTTCTATTTCCGGTTCAAGCAATGTCTCTTCATATGACCAAATTTGCAACGAACCCATCCATCCCTCCGTCCCAATCCTATCGTATCCCAGTCAGTGGGAGCTTTCTAAGTTTACTCGCTTTCAGAGTAAGGAAGACCCGCAACATCTACGAGCATTTAGACATGTTTGTTATCTCATAGCCCATGATGATGCGTTGTTACGCACCTTTTTCATGTCACTTTTTGGCCCTGCCCTTGACTGGTATAGTTCTTTTACCAGACATTCTATCTTTTCATTCACCCAACTCGCCCAATTATTCTTTGACCATTTTTCAATCAATATAACCAAAAAAGTTCAATTACAAACTTCTACTCTATCAGGCAATTTGATGACGAATTTCTAGTCGATTTTGTCGCCCGTTGGAGAGGCTTGATTAACCAGCGTTTCTTTTCTTTGCTTCAACCTGAGCTCATCGAGCTCTTTTCTTGAAGCATGTTCCAGGCACATTTCTTCTACCTTGCGGGTTCAAACATTCCGCATTTTCGACGAAGCTTTCACCATGGCTCGAAAGCTTGAACTCCGCGTCATTGAAGAGGATAAAGTCAAATTGCATAATACCAACGCAAAATCTGATGACCCTTCTTCCAGACCTTATTTTGCCAATTCTAAATCCAAAGGAGTGGCCAACACTGTGGTCGTTAGATCACCATTCTCGACAACAACTGACCAATCTCAACCTTCAACATCTCAAAGCATCACCAAACAATTCCAACAACGGTACATTCAACGTTCATACACTCCACTTGGAGAATCATACGCTTCCGTTTTGAAAAAACTTGTCAAGCAGGGGGTCCTCAATCTCCCTCCAATCCAACCACCTCAATTTGATCCTTCAAAAGCCCTCCCTACATGGTATAGGGAGGTCGACTTCTGTCACTTTCACCGTGTCCAAGGCCATGACATCAACAACTGCCGAACCTTCAAAAACATTGTCCAAGACATGATCGACAAAGGGGATCTTGTTTTGGATAACCCGACCACGCCACCCAATCAAAATATCGAGATCTTCAGACGACCCTTTTCTAACCATTCTCTTAATCAAAACAATGTCCAAACCATGGCCGATAGCTCCTAAGAGCATGACATACACACGGTCAACACTGTCTCGCCTCTTGTCCCTGACCAACCTCCTCCACAGGATGAAGAACTTTCTTCTCCTATTAGTCTTCCATCCACCTCTCTTATATTGGGGGACGCCTTGACCATACCAACGCCATTAAGCCCACCTTCGCCCTTCCTCCTACCAATGGAGGACCCTACCTTGCCTACTCGTCAACTACAAGTAGAAGGCACGATCATCCCTGCCATCTATCCGCTTGAGGAGCTGCACTCTCCTATTTCTTTTCCACCAAGAGAAAAACCAGTCTTTTCACCCATTTTGACCGAGGAAGACCCAGTCATGATTTTCTCTTGCTTTTTGCCTGAGATTGCTACATCTCACTCACTTCCATCCACCTCTGAACCCAAACTCGTATCTAACCTCACTTCACACAATAGTGGCCCTCAACCCAAACCAAAGAAGGCCACTAAACCACACCGGAGAACTCCCCCACCTTCATTATTACCTTCAATTTTGGGCCCGCATCCGTCCACTTTAATAGGGGTGCTTCATACTCCCATACCTCACAGAGGCAAGTTGCCTCCATTATCCCCTCAACCCATCAGACATATATCTCCTTCAAAGCATCCAACACCTCTCATCACAAGAGTGCCATCTACACGCGTGGCTACACCACCCACGAAAACGATGGTACGACCAACGCCTCTTACGCCTCTCAAACCAAAGTCATCAACCCCTACTGCAACAAGACGTGCAGACCCATTAGCAGGTTCTTATGCCTTGCTGTTACGGCAATTGTTGCAGTCTTCTCCCATCAATCTCCCGCCTCTTAGACCATATCAATCTCTCGGACCAAAATCGCCCTGGTTCGACGACACTCAGATTTGTGCGTATCATCGCACTCCTGGGCATGACACTGAGCATTGTTGTGCCCTCAAGGTTGTTGTTCACCAATGCTTGGAGAAAGACACCCTTCTTCTTGACCATATTATCAACAAACCTTCAACACCGCCCCACTCATCAACTCTCAGATCAAGACCATCCTGGTTCGACGACTCTAAATTTTGTCACTATCATCACACTCCGAGACATGACACTGAGCGTTGTTGCGCTCTTAAAGCTGTCATTCGTCAACACCCTTAAAGCTGTCATTCGTCAACACCGAAAAATGATACCCTTCTCATCAAGGATCCTTTTGACCACCCCTTCGACAAATCATCAACACCGACCTATGCTTTTCAAACCTCATCACCTGAATCGGGATCTCCACGCCAGACTATGGTTCATTTGCCGCCTTTAACCCCCTTATTCGACACCAACAGAGTCAATCTGACCACCAAGCCTCAACCGACTTTGACCAATCTGTCAAACATTCTCTCTAGCCGCTGGGAGAATTCAACCTTCATCCAAGCCTCGACCAACCTTTCAACCCAGTCTCGACCAAATATCAATCACTCTTTTAATCCTAAACCTCGACCAAGCCTCCGTCAAGCATCGACTAGTTTCGACCAAACATCAACCCTGACCTTGATCAATTGTTCATCTAAGCCTCGACCAAACCTTGACCAATCATCGACCAGTCTCGACCAATCAGCAACCAAATATCAATCAACCAAACCTCGACCAGACATCGACCAGACATCAACAACCAATCATTCAATCGACCATCGACCAAAACATTCAACCAGTCTCGACCATCATCGACCAAACATCAACCAAACATTGACCAAGCATCGACCAATTTCTTCACATCCAACATCAATCAACACGTGACCAATTCGGATAGAGGCAAATAGGGCAAGTTTGCTCCTATTTGACTCGGACCTTATCATAAACGCACAAGTATGGCCCAGGGACTTATCAGAACCTGAGCCCCTTTTATGCCTTGCATCTGCGACCATTCTACTGTTAGTCGAGTACTCGATCACTTGACGTTTTACTTGAGCTCGTTCCTTGAGCAAATCCCCGTCCTCGTCATCCCTATTCCTTTCAACCCTGTTTCCCAACACTAGTCAACACTTTTTGTCAAGCATGAATGCTTTGTCCTAATAAAAGGGAACCCTTAAACCTCTAGAGGCTCGTCCATGGCTAAACTTCAGTCAACAAAACATATCAAAAATGGGATACCTAACATATACAAGGTCATAAAACTCTAAATGTAGACTGCTCCCTCGAAGGACAGCTAGGCCAAGACATATCAAAAGCAAAAATATAGACCACTCCCTCGAAGGATGGCTATGACTAAAATCTTGCTACAAACAACACTCTCTTAGAAGTTTTTCGCATCGATCAGCTTCACAATTGACCACCAAGCAAAACATCCCTACGTGGACTTCCCGCATCGATCAGTCCATCCAAAAAAAAAAAATGACTGACAAACTCTTAAGTCATGGACATGCCTATAGTCGTTCTTGGGTCACCTATAAAAGGGGCAAGGTTCTTCCTGCCACAAAATGGTTACCCTATTCCTCCCCTATCACATTACCTGTTCAAGGGACTTCGAGCTCACTTTAATGTCAAAAGTGATTCGATTACTTCTCTAGCACAACCACTAGTCAACGACGCAATGCATAAATGGGGCTTGTGTTCTAACAACTCCTATTTATGCTATCATTTTGGTCCTTGCCAATGAAAGAGTAATTCGCCTTTCACTTATTTTTCACACTTTGGTCACATTCAACCAAACTTTTTTTCAAACCAAGCCAACCCAAACATTTTCAGACCAACATGTCATCATGACATCAACATCATCATAGTCCATTTCACATAGTTTTTATGGCCACCAATACACATGGGAACTATCGAACAAACACAATTTATGTTAAGCATAAACCATTACTTGCTGAAACATAAATAGACCTCAATTCATTTTTAGCATACGTCCATCACGAATATGGAAACTTGCTAGGGATGAAAGACCCCTCGACCAATGTTGCAGAATACACCATCACACAATATGGAAAAGGCTGTAGCATTTTCTTTCCCCTCATCATTTCAACACATGACCAAACCAACCTTTCGACCTCTTTGACCCCTAGTCTAAACTACATTGGTCTGAGGCCCTAAGACCGGGGCTATGTAGACAACACTCAGATGACATGACGTCTTCTGGGGTTAGCTCGACCACCCTCGTTTGTTCGTCTCTATGATGGACAAACCTTCTTTCCTCTTTTGACCATGACTTGACTCCGACCAGTCCAATCAATCACTTCGACCCTTCCTCCCTCTTGGGAGAACTACATTGCCCTGAGGCCCTTCAACAGGGGCTATGTAGGCAGCACTCAGTCTTCTGAGGTTAGCTCGGCCACATTCCTTCGTCCGTCCATCCACTTCGACCAATGACCTTGGAGATCATGCCTATCTCCTTCGACCCTGACCACTTCCAAGACGACTTTGCCTTGGTTGTTTTCGCATGTATGCTACTTCACGACTGGTTAGCAAAATTGTCCGCAGACCACATTTTGACCCTCACAAGTATAAGATCGCAAGTCGGTTGATCCCCATTACTTGTGACATTTTTGTGTTTCCAAGAGCACTTCTTGAGCTCGGGATACTTGGAACACGACGACCATTGGAGCTACAGCTTGGATCGAATAACTCGATCAGCTACGACTAAATGCTGGGGCTCAGTTATTTCGATTTTGGCACTCTTCGACCTTAACCTATGACAATTTGACCTGACCATCTCGTGAAGTGGTATACGCGCAATCACGATTTTTGCAGCGTTCACACTTCATCTTCACCATATTCATCCATCTCTTTATCAAATCAGCACTCGATTCCATGTTCCCTTCCCTCGACTCATACTTTGAGGGGGAATACCTCATCCCATAATCGGGGCAACCAACCATACTTTCATTTTTGTCTTGCAGTTCACCAGAACAACTAACAGGCCAAAATCAATCTTATCCCACACTTGGGGCAATCAACTCCTATTTTTGTCTTGCAGTTCGTCCTAAACAACCAACAAGACAAAAAAGGGCAAATGTAGACACCGAAATCGTGTCTACTCCTTTGGTCATCCTCCTCGTCTCCCCTTTGGTCCCTTTCGAACTTCTAACCATGCCTAACCTATGTCTTATTAATTTAAAATAATTATCTTATTTTAAATTAATAATTCTTTCTCTCTCCTTGCCATCTCACCCATGCCACCTCTCATCTCTTTGGATTCTTTGCTCTTGGATACCCTCATTTATCACCCTATGACCTATTCCAACTTCCCCTCCACTACCCCTTGCCAAGTCTTAAATGATTTAAGACCCCATTTCCTTTATCCCACTCATTTCTCACGCCTATTAAGCCACCTTCGACTGTTTCTTCCCCGGACCCGCTGACCCGGCAGTTGGGAAAACGGACGAAAGGCTATTTTTAGCCTTTTTTCCTGCCTTTCAGCCGTCGACGTCGGTCAACTGTCGACCGACGTCGGCGGTATTCCCGACGTCGGTTGCCTTCAAAACTGCATTTCACCTCCGGAGTGCGGATCCCATTTTCTCAATCTTTGAATCGGACCTTTCGACCTTCAGCAATCCGATCTTTCACTCCTCAATCCGTCAATCCTTTCAATCATCAGACATCTCACTCTCTCTCTCAAGTACACACAACAAGCTACAACAACAACAAGGACTTTGCATCAACCACTCCACCAGCAACAGGACTTTCACACCAGCAGCATCAGCAACAGGTACAACCAGCGTGCAACACTTTTTCCTCAGCAAACCACAGGTAAGTATTTTCTTTGTGTTTTCATTATGTTTTCAGTTATTGCTTCTAAGTAATATCACCAGCCCAGACCCAACCTGTTCTCTGGGAACCTTCTCTCATCCTTATTTTTCCTGTTTTTTTTGTCCACTCCATTTGGTCCCTTTTCAGACCATACACTCTGTCCATTGTCCCTGCACAGACTCTCAGACCATTCAAACAGACTCTCAGACCCTTACTCAGACCCGTCCATAGACCATAAAACCCGTCCAGACCTCGTCCAAAGACTACTGCCCCGACCGACACCGGCCACAAAGACCACTGCATCCACCGACGTCGGCAGATCAACTGACGTCGGCAGACCTTGACAACCGGCGTCGGCAGACTAACTGGCGTCGGCGACTGTGACCAGACCGACAACAGCATTCAGATAAGCATTTGCTTCTATTTCTGTTTCAGTTTTTAATCATCTCAGTGTTTTATCATTTTGTCTTTTATCAGACATTATTTTTATCAATCAGTGGGTTGACATCCCT
The DNA here is from genome assembly GCA_037957365.1 of Torreya grandis. NCBI lineage: Eukaryota > Viridiplantae > Streptophyta > Pinopsida > Cupressales > Taxaceae > Torreya > Torreya grandis. The sequence continues at coordinate 639,370 of JARHVA010001724.1, read as the reverse complement.
GAGAAGTCTTTGTACTTCTGGGATCAAGCTTTTGCTTGGCAGCCCACCATCTCCTCATCTAACGCCTTCTTTGTTTTAGTCTCTTTCTTCTTCAGGTGTCATCCTCTACAACCAAAGAGGAGTTCCTTCCGTCGTTTGAATTTGGTGCGCAAGACCTCATCCGTGTATCTTCTAGCCCTAGACCATTTCTCTTAGTTTCTTACTTCTTTTGAATGTAGAGAGCGAAAATCGTATAGAAACATCAAGTCTGCAATCTCTCCATAGTTTCCCTGTGTGATGAGAGCCTTGTCCTTTAACCAGATATCATCTCAGAATTTAATATGTCGGCCATTTCCAAGTTTTCATCTAATTCCCTGTTTGAGAAGGCTTCTACTTTTTAGCATTTTATTCCATATCACAGATCCCTGGGGTAATCCCGTCTGTTGAAGAAAGTTGGAATCATCAATGCTATGCATGTATTTGGCATACATTATTTCCCCCCAATCATTGTTTTTATGGATTAGGTTCCAACTAACTTTTTGAGAAAAGGGCTTTGTTCATGTTCCTGATGGACCTAATATTAAGTCCACCATGATATTTTAAAAGACACTTTTTCCCATCTGACTAAAGACATTTTCTGTTTGTCTTCCACTCCCGTCCATAAAAATTTCCTTTGGATCTGTTCCAGTTTTTCAGCAAAATACGCAGGAATTTTAAAAAGAGACAGGAAGTATGTAGGAATACTTTGCAGCAAACCCGAAGAAGTTGCAGTTTACCAGCACTGTTGAGTAGTTTCCCCTTCCAACCAAGAAGTTTCCTCTGCGTTCTTTCCACAATTCCATTCCAAAATTCAGGAGATACCTCTTTGACCGAGAGTGGGAGACCTAGGTAGGTAGCTGGTAGGCCAGCTTTAGCACATTCTAATATATCAATGATTATATGTCTAAGTTCATTAGGAGTGTTGAAGAAATACACATTGCTTTTCTGAAAATTTATCCTTTGTCCCGACTCTCTGGCATAATTATTTAAGATATTCTTTCATCTTCTAGCTTCAATCACCGATGAGATGCCAAAGAAGATGGTATCATCCACAAACTGCTGTACCACCATAGGATGAAGGGAGGAGGCAGGTTTGATGCCCACTAGTTTTTTTGAGGCTATATCTGCTTGTATGTATCTTCCCAGTGCCTCAGCCATAATGATGAATAAGTACGGGGAGAGAGGGTCTCCCTGACGAATTCCTCTCGAGGACGAGAAAAACCCTCTAGGAACACCATTAACCAGCACTGAGAATTTTGCACAAGAGACCGCGTCCCATAACAAGCGAGACATTTTATCATTAAACCCAAATTTTCTGATCACTTGGAACAGAGAAGTCCATGAGACTATCATAAGCTTTAGAAATATCAAGCTTGAGAGCCATCCCAGGGATTTTGCTCTTATCCATGGAGTGATAGTCTCATGTGTGGTGATCACAGCATCAAGAATCTGCCTGCTTGGGATGAAACCTTTTTGAGCAGGAGAAATAATTTTGTCTAGCAAAGGTTGAATCCTCATGATCAGCATTTTAGTACATAACTTATACACAGTGTTGCATAGACTAATGGGCCTGAAATCAGTGAGGTGTGAAGGTTGTGATTTTTAAGGAACAAGTACTATGAAGGTATTATTAGCTTGTTTCAAAAGCTTATTTGATTTGAAAAAATCACGCACAGCAGCCGTGAGGTCCGCTCTTAATATCTCCCAATATTCTTGAAAGAATATAGGAGGAAAGCCATCAGGACCCGGGGCTTTAAAAACACCCATGGAGAATAAAACAGCATGGACTTCTTCCTCGGATATAGGCTTTAACATCTCCAGATTATCTTCTTCCGTTATCAAACAGGGGATTTTATCAATAAATTGATTCATAGGTCTATCGATTCTATCATTATTATTTTCTTCCGTAAGCAGATTCTGAAAGAATGCCCTGGCTTGTTCCCCTATTTCATTATCCTCGGTAATAATGTCGCCATTATCTAGGACAAGCTTAGTTATACTCAGTGGGAAACCAAGGGAAAACTATCGAAGCATCTTATTAACCTGATCATAAGCATCAGTGTTATTAAGTAGGAGAAGTTGGGTATGTTGAAGATGTCAGCCTCAAAGTAGATAGGCTGAATTTTAATAGAAGGTGATGAATGTCAAGGGACACCTATCTATTGGTAGGTTTGGTATTGGTCATCCTCTATACTAATCCTCGCAGGTGTGGTGAAAGTTGATATGTACGCATCCCCCAAGGCGTATCTCATTGGGATTTTGTTACTAACTACATAGTTTTTACCAATTTGTACCTTAATGTTGACAGTGAGGACTGAAGGTGGCACCATAGTTCAAAAACTCAGACTCAGCAAAAACTTGGCAACTCAATTTGTGACTCGGACTCAGACTCGGACTCGGACTCGGAAAAATATCTGTAAATAAAATATGTAAATTCATAAAATAAACTTGAATAACATATAAAATACTTGTAAAATTTATAAGAATTGAATTTAGAGAACACAAGTCTATCTTCTATTTTAAACAAAAACAAGTATAATGCATCATAATATCACAGCAACTGAAAAAAAGTTAAAGTGTGTTAGCAGGCTTCTGTAAAGCTGAAAATGTCAAAAAACAGTGGTTTTATTTTTTTCGTGTGGGGTGTGTTCCAGCGGTAAATCCTTGGGATTTTACCAATGCTGGTGCATGTTTGAGTCACAACCTGATTCTTCAATATTGACATCCCCTCCCAGTTACCATAGTAAGGAAAAAACTGAAAAAAAAAAATTCTGCTGGTTGCTGAGTTTTCTATATGGACTTGCAAGTTTTTAGAGAGTTTTCCAGCGAGGGCTGTCCAGGGACTTGTCATGTCAGTTGTGGGAGAGTTACTCGCCGGATTTAAAAACCAGCTATTACTTGCTGAGTTTTTGATCCATCGGTGACATGATCTATAGCAGCTAGACCCTATAGTTGTCACAGTCAATCCTTTCCAGATTCAATCCAGATCTCAGAGCTAGGTCTGCATGATTAGTTTTGTCAATTGTGGCCTCTTCTTGCAAGTTTTTTTTTATCATTGGGTGTTAGGAGAATGCAGAGTACTCTAATACCTTTGGGGATAACTCCCCAATTTCCTATTAGCTAGGTCACTGTAAGGATTACATTTTCAATCTTTGTATTTGTGACTACAGTGGTTTATGATTTTGCAGATCCACTTTTGGCTATAGACCTTCCCTCCATTACCCTCCATTACTGTTAATAACTAGGGGTTTTGCTTGTATATTTTAAGGACAATTTTCTTGTAGGTATTGCATATTCACATGAATTCTAGATATTTCTCAGCATCTTCGGATTTGTGTCCTCGGTAATTTTTTTAAATTTTTATTATCTTGTTCAGTTTCTTGTGGGATTGGCTGCTGCTTTTGGCATCTTTGTCTTCTGCTATCTTGGTTGTCTGTACTGTAGTCACATTGACTTATTTTTCATCAATTATGGTTATTATTATAACTTCATTTCATTTATAGTTCTTTATTAAACAGTTTTTTAATTATATTTAACATCTTTTCTTATTTTATACATTCTTATGTTTCTGTATTCCGGATGTTGGAGTGTGATGTATAGACCCTTCTGGTTTTCCCATGGACGTATATAAAAATATTCCTACGTTACCGGATATGCCTCCCCCAGGCCCTGGGAGTGCGGGGAAACGCTCCCCGGATATGGGAGCGTGGGGATATGCCCGGATATGTCTGGGTGCCATATCCGGCCGTATCCTGCAGTTTCCTGCAAATTTTTTTCTTTCTCAATTTTGTTAATAAAAAGTCAAACACAGACTTCAAAAAACAAAAGAAAGTATGAAAACCTCTCCGCAGTTTCAATGGCTGGCTGTGTTTGATTGTTTTCGAAACGTGAGCCTCAGTCGATTCATCTGTATTTTCTTTATTAGCTCTGTATACAACAGCTGTGAAGGTTGCAGAGCAAGTCAGCAAGTCTTCCAGTTGTTGGATTGCGTTTCAGCCTTGCCAAAATAAAGGAAATAAATGTCTGTAACATGATCAAGATGAGGGAGAGGTTGAAATCAATTATGTCTTTTTTTGCTTATCCTTTATGTCCCAAAAATATGTTTCTCCAGGACTCTTTCTGTGCAGTACATACAGTAAGAACATTTGCACAGGTATAATACAAAAACTCAACTTGTGAATAAGCTCAAAGAAGAGAACAGGGCATCGTCTTAAGTTTGATTTAACCCCAGGTTATCTCATTGTAATCTTCACCAAACTGCAGAGAGGGGATTTTCTTTTGTCTTTAGTTTTGTCCATACTGGTAAGTTGCAACATTTGCATTATGTACGTGTAATAATAAACAAGAGTAATCTAAGTTCGACAATTGAATATTATGATATTTGGCATTGAATTATTAGTATGTTTTGTGTTATTTAACTTATTATGTTTCTTCTATGCATATAATGTGGTTAATTTTGCTTATATGTCTATAATTTTATATTTTTTAATTTTTTATATATATTTTTGTATGGCCGTATCCAACCCCCCAAAAAAAAATTGCCATATCCCCGTGTCCGATTCTCTTACCCGTACCTATACCCGTACCCATATCGGCAACTTAGAAATATTCTATTCTATTCCATTAGTGAGTGCATGTACTATAGTCATATCTATGAATTAATTGTGTATATTAGTTTCAAGATCCTAAGATCCAGGTTTTCCAAGTTTTTAAAGATATAATGGAATTTGAGACTGGGATAAATGAACATGAGCCAAACATTCATCAAGCAAATTGCACATGCACTTGACAATAATGGGTTAGGGGTATCCTTTATTTATTCAGGATCTCTCTAACAGCAGCAGGAGAACAAGATTATAAGCTCTTGACAAACTTTGATGCAACACGCTACCCATGCCTCCAATATATAAAATAGAAGACATTAATGAAAGGAGGTATAGTAGATGAGATAGTTGAAGAGATAACCATCTAGAAACATCGTAGAGGCTACTAAGATAAGGCTGGTAGCAACAACTTTATTAAATGCACATGAGAGAACATGTGACTTAATGACAGGTGGATATGTACGTGGGACCACATACATGAACCATAATCTTACCTACTACTAGCTTACATAAAATGATTGTGCTTACAAGAGGCATATGCATACATTAACTACACATGTACCACACGTCTAATCTCATCCTAACAGATAATAGGATCATGATTTGAAATATTGTACTTGTCATCAATGTCACTCTACTAGGGTTCTATGTTATCTTTCTGATCTCAATTTAAATAAGAATATAAAAACGCATGATGATTAGGTTTGAAACCATTTGATCTAAGTTACCGGTTCGTTTTTGGTTCTGGTTCTAGTTCAAAGAACTGGGTTCACTGGCACTGCGAATTTTTTCTTTTCTTGGGTTCGATTTGGGTTTGTCCGTACTATATATATATATATATATATATATATATATATATATATATAATAGAAATTGTAGCCTAATGCAAAGGAAATTAGTGATATTGTCTTTAACCACACAGTATGCATATTGATATTAAAAATAAAATATGAAATACTTTAATAATCATTAATAATTAATAAATAAAATTTTAAAAATAAAAATTTAAAACTTTAGCTATATAATTATTTAATATTAATACAAGTATTAGAAAATAAAAACTTAGAACTGTAGTTATATATTTAACATTAATATAAATATTATACAATGAAATAAATATTTAATTTTAATAAACAATGACTATTTTTAAAAAAAAAACAAGTATTTTATTAGTATCAAAAACAATATGAAAAATAAAAATATTGCAGAATCTCTGTGGATGCCCAAATATTGTTAAACTGCATGATATGGTTCGGGACCAGCAATCAAAAACACCCAATCTGATTTTTGAATATATAAACAACTCAGATTTCAAAGTCCTGTATCCAACATTGACAGATTATGATATGTGATACTACATTTATGAACTTCTCAAGGTGAGTTATGTATTTTAGTTTTACTGCATTTTTCCACTTTGGTATGGATTTTTAAATACACTGCCGTTCATGGCAGTGCCCTGAACCCAGGAAGTCATTGGTTTTTGTGAAAAAATGATAAAAAATTAAAACATTCCTGTCATTGTCCGTTTTCCACGGTTTTAGCCAGCAAATTCTGCTCCCCAACGCCCATTGTTCCACCCGTGTGCCTGGGTTTACTGGGGTTCTTCTGGCAGAAAAACCCGAGCGAACCCAGGTGCCCAAGGACAAACCCTGGGCGTTGGGGAGTGCGTTTTGAACCTGCACCAGAACCTGCTGCGAAGCAGACCCTCATACGTAGGCAAAAACTCATGAACCAGTAACGTAGGGTTTGATAGTCAATATTTTTAGAGTAAATCCATTCCTATATTACAAGTTTATAGCTGAAGTTCAGTAGTGGAATTTAACGGCAATTTCAGTATGTAATTTGAGCTTAATATATGTTTTTTCCCTCCTCCGGGGATGAAGCCAAGAAAGTAAAGAAGAAAAGAAAGAAATTATATTAATGTCCATGAATGAGTACAATTAGGTCAATGGGACTTGAGAATACAACCAATTACAATATAAAGTGCTAGGGTAAAAGGACCCTAAGATCAACGACTAAATAAATTAAAAAAGGAAAAAAATATAAAAATAAATGAGGGTAAACTCAAAGCAATAAATCCCCCAACCCATGTGGTTAGGGTACCAATGCAAATAGCCATATGGGGTGGGAGCAAGAACCCCCAAAGAGCATTGGCTGATGAAAGTTGGAAATACTGGATGGTAGTCCTGTCAAACATCTCTGACTATGCCTGGGACACAGAAATCATTTGTGTTATCATCTATCACTGTGAAAGGGCCAATGTAGGATCTAATAATGCTCATCGGAGGGTGTCTAGGGCAGAGGGGGGCAGGTTTGGTAATCCTAGGAGGAAGAAAAGCACTCCCACTACAATCCTTTCTATCATCCAAGGCTGAAGAAACTTGCATGGCAGCGAAGAAACTAGTAATGTGTGTTTGTCCCTACATCCCAAGCACACATTAAAAGAAACTCATTAACGTGTTTGCTTGTTACCTTGAAAAGGTCGATTACAACTAGATATTGTGTATGCATGTGTAAAATGGTAAAACAGGATGAGGGATTTTAAATCTTGATATGATATTTTTATTTTCACACACAATTGAATTTGCACTCGCTAAAAGTTCATTTTTAAAAATAAGTTAAATAAAAAAAGGGACACCAGCTCCACTAATATAATAATTATAAAAACCTGATTAAATCAGGGAAGTTCAGCTTAATTGAAACAGCCTAAGAATACAAGATGCTGATAGTTATTGATCATACAAACAAAGGATAACAAAGACTAAGACAACCTGACCAGCAGCTGCATAAACATCCACACTGGGTCCCCTGAGCCACAATTTCATCACTAGACTTTGGCACTACGATAGCCAGACCATTCTCAAGCTCCTTATCCTCTAAAATCAAATCTGCAAGAACAGTGGCAAGGGCAGGGACATTCCTGTCCACTGGCTCTAAGGGTGCTGATATTATCCCCAGCTTGCTCCAGATTGCATCAAGCTTTCTTCCTTGAATTACCTTATCAGCTGCCTCCGCCTTCTATAATTCCCACATTTTTTCCAGCCTGCTCATCAAACTGAACTCCAACTGCTGGACATCTTCATGTATGGGCAAAGTGTTGCTGGCACCGAACAAGACAATGACATTAAGATTCTTAGCGTTGTCAGATTTATGCGTTCTTGGTAAACTTTTTTTAAATTAAGAGTAATACTATTTCCACAATCCATGTAGAATGTATTGAGTGCTTCTGGATACAACTGTGTGAATGTTTTTGGATCGACGTTTTGGATCACACTCAGTGATCTATCATCAGGAAGAGAATAGAATGATTGGTGATTGCAGGCTCGGGTTCTTTTTATATATAGAAGATGCCAGGAAGAGAAGGGAAGGTAAGTTTATAGTTTTAGTTAAGTAAGAAATAGTAGAAATTATATTAAAATACAATGAGATAAAAATAAAAATAAAAATAAAAATTATAAATTATAAATCTATTCTATTACTTTTTCAACAAGTACAATTAATGATTACTGTGAAGGAAATACAAATAATAATAAAATAAAAATCATAATGAAAATAAAAAATTAAAATTAAAATAAAAAATTAAAATTATCTTGGTCAGTTTCTTGTGGGATTGGCTGCTGGTTTTGGCATCCTCATCTCCTGCCATCTTTGTTTTCTGTACTCTAGTCGCATTGATTTTTTTTGGGTCAAATTATGGGCATTAATATAATTTCATTTCATTTATAATCCTTTATTAAACATATTTTTTAATTATTCTTAATATCCATTTTTATTTTATATATTTTTGTATTGTTGTATTCAGGATGCTAGAGTGTGATATATAGATCCTGCATGTTTTTCCGTAGACATAAATAAAAATATTCTATTTGATTCCATTACTTAGTTCCTGTACCCTAGCCATATCTATGATTTTATTTTGAATATTTAGATTCAGGATCATAAGATTCAAGTTTGCCAAGTATTTAAAGATATAATGGAATTTGAGACCAGGATAATATGAACATAAGCCAAGCATTCATCACCCAGATTGCACATGCACAAGACAATAATCGGCATGGGGTATCCTTGATTTATTCAGTATCTATCTAACAGCAGCAGGAGAATAAGATTACAAGCTCCTGACAAATTCAGACTCAACACACTACCCATGCCTCCAATATATGAAGTAGAAGACATAAATGAAAGGTAGGCACAGTAGGTGAGTTAGTTGAAGACATAGTTACCCAAGACTCCGGAAGGGGGCACGGGGTTTCCGGGATGGCAAAAAATTCCAAAATTTTGGGGACGGTGGGGGGATGGATAATTAAAGTAATATATAAATATTTAAAATTTTAAATATACAAATTAAAAAAAAAAGGGTAGAACTAGATACATTAATAATAGATCAAATGATCATACATTATAGTTTTAAATTTTTTGATTAATACATCAACTACTTAACACGCTGCCTAAGGGCCAAAACAAAATGAAAAAACATAGTTCATGAACATCCCAAGTAAGTATGCAACTTAAAAAATTAGAATCAATATCTGAAACACCATCCATGAACTCCTCTTTGGAACTGTTGTCCTCATCCTCACCCTCGAAGTGGATCACAAATAATCCATGTTGTGCATTATGCTCCTCTACAACTTGGCTCAGTTCCTTAGGATTTATATCCCATCGTAATGCTAGTGTCTGCATATACTGAGGAGTTTTGCGTTCCATCAGACGCAAGGCACTATGTACAACAAGAAGCTTCTCTACTCTCTTAGAGGTAAGTCCGTTCCTCTTAAGAGAGTGGATCCAATCATATGTCGATCAATTCCTCTTAGCAATAGAGGAACTAGAAACTTGTGAAAGGAGACGAATTGCAAGTGTTCGTATTTGTCCTGGACGCCCATACAGTCACCACCAACTCGGCGATTTCTTTTGTGCCAATGTTTCCCCATCTATTCTTGCTGATGTTTTGTAGCCATCAAGTTTTGTAAGCTTGATCCATTCGATATTGAGATGGGAAGCTTTCTCTGCAGTATACATTTTTTTCATGGCCTTCGTTAAGCCCCCCTTCACCTCGTTGTCCTCCCAAGGGATGCATCTACTATGTCTGTCCATATGCCATTTTGGATTAAGGGCATATGCAGCCATATGTAGTGGAGTGTTCATCTTCTCCCAGCTCTTTTGAATGATGGGATGAATATGCTCATTGTAGACATCCAGGCTGTCCCTAGGATGTCCCTCGAGAGTCCTGGGGACTTCGCAAGCTCCAAAAAATATAACGTTTCCAGAACTTTTAAAAAAAGGCCAGAACGTCCTCAGGATGTTTCCCAAGATTTTCATTTTTCTGGAAACACCATGGGGACATTTCCTAGGAGTCATCAAGTCCTGGAAGCATCTAGCATGTCTGGGACTTGCCAAAAATGGGGTAAACGTGTCTCCGGGTAAGACTGGTTGAAGAGATAACCATCTAGAAACATTCTAGTGGCTCCTAAGATAACCAACTAGAAACATCCTAGAAGCTACTAAGATAAGGCTGGTAGCAACAACTTTGGTAAATGTATATGAGAGAACATGTAACTTAATTACATGTGGGTATGTACGTGCGACCCATAGTTACCAGCAGACAAGTATGGGTGCAGGCATGAGGAGAGGGGAAAGATATATATATATATATATATATATATATATATATATAAAATAGAGAAAACAATATTATACAGCCTAATGTAGCCTACGAAAAACATTAATAGCTCTTTAGAGTAAAAAATTACATGTTGACAACAGACAAGACTAATTATATTGATTTTTTTTTTTTTGATATCTCATCATATATGGGATATATTTAAAAAACAAACACTGAAATGCAAGTCTTCAAGACACATCTCTGGAGGTAGGAGATGAGTCTTAGTGCAACACTGATGTGACCACATACATGAACCATAAGCCTACGGCTTACCTACTACTGGTGCACATAAAATGATTGTGTTTACATGTGGTATATGCACACATTAAATGCACATGACCCGCACATGTCTAATCTCTTGTCCTAACAGATATTAGCAACTTGATTTGACATAATGTATTAGTTATTATTGTTGCTCTTCCAGGGTTCCATGTTGCCTTTCTGATCTCAATTTAAATGAGATTAGAAAAACACATGTTTTAAGAGATGAAGCTAAGTGAAGCTCGTTAACATGTTTGCTTGTTACCTTGAAAAGGTAGATCACAATTTGAAATTGTGTATCCTTGTGTGCAATGATAAAACAGGATGAGAGACTTTAAATCTTGAAAATGATATTTTTATATTCATACACAATTGAATTTGCACCCAATAAAAGTTTTTATTTTATAAGTTCATTAACAAAAGGGACAGCAGTCTTGCTAATTAGTAATACTAATTATAAAAAACCTGAATAAATTAGTGAAGTTCAGCATAATTAAAACATAGCTTTCATCTTCTTCTACAGCCTAACCATACAAGATGCTGCTAGTCCTTGATCATAGATATGATCATACAAACAAAGCATAACAAAAACTAACATAGACAACCTGAACAGCAGCTGCATAAACATCCTTACTAGGCTCTCTGAGCCATAACTTCATCACTAGAATCTGGCACGACAATAGCTAGACCATGCTTCAGGAACATTGGCAAGTGCAGGAACATCCCTATCTTCTGGTTCAAAGGCTGCTGATCTTATCCCCAGCTTGCTACAGATTGCATCAAGCTTTCTTCCTTGAATCACCTTTCCAGCTGCCTTCGCCTTCTGATATTTCCATATATTTTCCAGCCTGTTCATCAAATTGAACTCAACTGCTGCACGTATTCATGTATGGCCAAAGTGTTGCTGGCACCGATAGGGTTTCGTAGAGATTGTTGCCACCCTTATTCTTCTCAGTTGCCCAAATGAAAGAGAAGGGTGGCCAAGACATAATGTCTCTCACGGGCTGTCTGTCTCAATTGGGCTGCCTGTCTCAATTGGCCTTAGGCTATCATGAAAGGGTAATGGGGAAATTTAAAGGTGATGGGCACCATGGGCATTTATGCTCATAGTATATTTTTCTATTAATTCAATAATTTTTGAATTAAAGTTGGGAGATGACAAAGTCTGAATCATGCCCCCTTGGGTGAAATTTAACTGAACTGCCAAATTCGCCATAAGTTCAGCCACTTTATTCCCTTCTCTCTGGATGTGAGTCATTAAAGTCACTTTGATTGCCTTTAACATCTGTCTGCAATCCTCGATGATGGAGCTGACTTGCCAATGTTTACTGGTGTTAACTTTAAAGGATTCTATGTTAAATTTAGCTTTGCTCTTAACGTCAACCTTTAAATTTATAGCTTTGCTCTTAACCTCAACCCCCACCTCTGAACAACCCCTTGGTCAATAAAATTCCTCTCCATATGGCTTTAACCTCCACATAGTTATTGGGTACTTTCCCTAAGATTTCATTATATGCAAGAACTGGGTTTCCTTTTATGTCGTTGAAGGTTCCTCTACCACCAGCCCATCCCTGGTTACCCTTTGCTGCCCCATTAAAATATAAATTTAAGGATTGATTTTGTGGAGGGGACCAAGTGTAATAATCCTTTTTCTTTCTATTTTTCCCTACCCCAATATCATGTACACTAAAAGCTCATTTTATTATGTAAAGCCAAAATAATTTGTTAAATATATATGAAATTATTTTAGAATCATGAACTGCAATGCCTTTCCAAGAACTTCGTTTTGAAATATTAGTTGTTGTTTGAAGTGTAAGAATGTAGTAATGCTCAGAGTTGACAAATTTTTCCTGTATTCCTTTGCAGCTTTCTCGTTTATCCTGTTGGCAGGGCATCTTCAGGAATTTTCTTTGGTGAGTTTCTTTTCTTTCACAAGGTTCTTTCTACATACCATTTTCACTGGACAATTCATGTCTAATGCAAAAAATTTAATGGAATCTATAACTTTCATTTGTTATTGAAAATTCAGATATTAATTCATTAATCGCACTTGGATTTCATTATCAGTTACAATATCATATACTAACTATGAGATCATCATCAAATCAATTAGTCTACTGACTATTTTTTATCTCGCTTGGCAACCTGGGAGACATGACTGCACTAGTTACACCTCTCAGGCTGAGTAGAGCGAGTGGTGCTATCTCAGCCCTTCATTTCCTCAAAATTTGAATTTAAATGTAAGAAATGAACCTCTTTGATGACATCATTTAATACAATTTTTTAATCTTGAATAGTTATATTTTGGACGGAGGGTAGTTTTCTAGCTGCTTTCCTTCAATAAACCCAAAACCATTAGTTCTTCTGGTAATTCTATCTCCTAGATTCTTCTTTCCTAATCTGAACAATGGAAACTAAAAAAATTCAGCACAAAGGACAATTACATGTGAAGCAGGTTTGTTCCCTCCTAAATTCTCCATTTTTATTGCCTGCCTCTGCTTCCTCCTAGCAACAGACCATTTGAAAGCAAGTGCAATGCCCAAGTAGGGCCACATTATTGAGTCTGTTTATTCTGAAATTCTCTGTTTTGATTGCCTGTCTCTTTTCCCTCCTGGCAACAGAGCAATTGAAAGCAAGAGCAAATGCCCAAGTAAGGCCACATTCTTCAGTATTTTGAGAACAAGGAGAAGCTCTTCAAAGTGTGTCTAATCTATGATCATTGCCTCGCATGCTGGGCCCGAATATGCTGAATCAAGAGCCCCTACAAAGAGTGTGAAGCGTCTTCCTTTTCCATGATCTTCAATAATTGCCACGTCAAGTTTGTTGAAGCTGCGGTATTATCAAACTTTATAGTATTGAATGAGGGAGGCTTACTCTTCAATATGCATACAATCATAGTTTATTTAATTATTAACTACCATAAGTCCGTAGTGAAGGGAGGATTAAAAATATTAGCCATGGTGTTGAATTCATTAGGCAAGTTGACCCCCATGTTGATTACCAGATCAGCCAACCTATTGCCTTTCCTTTGACATACCTGATTTCAATTCTTTCAAGGATTTCGGAGATAGCTAAGATGACTTGAATTAAGGAACTTATTTACTGGGAATGATGACCTCCTTTCTTTATAGCCTGAATGATGATATAAATATATCCTTCGACTATCAAAGATGGGCATCCTTGATCCTTGGCTAATTGAAGGCCTCTTAGCAAAGGCATACCTCCTGCGATGTTATTGGCAGGAAAACCCACGTGAAGAGCATAAAGAATAATTGATTGGCCCATTCAGGCTGTAAATATTCCTCCACCACCAGTGAGTTGTGGATTCCCTTAGTTTTTCTGTCTTAAGTTTAGCTTACGAAAGCCTTTTGGGGGCAGCTTTGATTTTATCTCAGGCATTAAAAGCCTTTCTTTACGAATCCCATCAGCAGGGCTGTCAAAATATATGTTAATTTGGATCTTTGATTCTTATTCTAACTTTAGACTGAAGATGTTGTCATTGGAATCATGATATGATATTGTAATGCTTATAACAAGTTCATCTAGGTGTGTGGGTGTGGGAATCCGCAGCACCCGGTGTGAGCTCCCTAAACTTTAAGTATGCTGGTGCGATGGTGTGGGGGTATGCAGGTTTCGTACTGCTAAAAATATGGGTATGCTATGCCATTAGAACTCAAACATTGACTTGAAAATTTAAACTCAAATGCTGAAACATAATATTATCATAAAATGTATCAAATTAGATTTATACTGTGACATCAAAATTATATCATATTATTATTGAGCTATAGAATTTTTATCATATTATAATTTATTTATTTACTTATATCACATCATCATTGCTTTACTGTGTTGCAGGAAACGCCCATCCCCCCCCGCCCCCCCATGTTTCCCCTCTGGAAACATTTACGATATGGAAATGCTCCGAGTACTCCCTGAAAATTTACCAAAAATGGCTGAGTACATCCCATAAATGTGCGGTATGTTTTCTGTGACGTACCTGGGCATTTCCGGGGTCTTTCTGGGCATTTCCTGAGCATTTCCAGCAGGAAAAAAACAGTCAAAGTCAACAAATTAAAAAAAAAAATGTAAAACCAACCCGAACCAGACAGTATATAAATAAAATAAACATTAAAGTATAAGTTTATTTAAGTTATATTTTAGTTATATACTTTCAGGGTGTTTGAGAGTGGTTTCAGACCCTCTAGGAGCTATAATGCAAATTCTAGGTTTTGGAGGATCTTATCATATTTCAGACTTAGTCAGATTCCAGGGTTTCAGGGTTTCAGGGTTTCAGACAACCATATTTCAGGGTTTCAAGATTTCAAGGAGACATCATAGGACGTATGAAGGCTGCTTGAAGGGATGTAGGTATGATAGAATAGTATGAGAACCTCTCTCCCAAAGTGCCACAAGCCGATCCCACCCCATTCCTTATGCACCCCTTAAGACATACACTCTGGGAGATTCAACGCATCGGCGAGCCCCTGTGAGAGAAAGCATCAGTAAATGATAAAGTTGAAAAATAGTGGGAGTGGCATTCATGATTTTGAGGGCAATCTAGAATATTTATTCTAGATTTGAATGTACGGTTTGTTTTTGAAGTAATGAATGAATGAATACTATATATTTTAAAGTGTTTTATATTTTATAGACTAATATTTTCGTACCATGTATTTTCAAGTGTTTTACTTAAAAAAAAGAGTAATATGCATTGTTTATATATATATATATATATTTAATAATAAAATGTATGGATGTACCCATGGCGTTTCCAAATCAAGGTTTTCGAAAATGGCATTTCCGCATTTTCAAAACGTACCCATACTTGTACCAAAACAACATAGTTGCATTATATAATGTATACTATATTATATAAACAACCCATTCATCAATATGTGTCATTAGCCAATCACAAAACATGAAAACAATATTCAAAATGTTCATAAATTGCTTATTACTACATAGTACAGATGGATCAAAATCCTTAGTAAATATTTCTCTATTACTACATGCAAATCTCAGTGATACGGTTTAAAATGAACTCTAAATGTATTAGTCAACTACAATGCAATGCGAATGGTAATAGGCACCTAAATTTTTAACAAAAATTATGTTTTGAACTCCTCTTTTGACCATTTCAATGTTTTCTTAAATTTTTTTTCTATGGAATGTGTATGAAATTAAGGGAATGCACCCAGTGCACATAGGGTGTGTTAGACTGCCTTGGGTGCATCTTAGTTGCAAATACAGGTGCCGTGCACGTATCCAATGTGGGTGCATCTCCGGTTCAGCTCAAATATGGTCAGGTGTGAGTACCCAAACAAACTTGGTTTATAAATTTTAGACATAGTTATCATGTGACTCCAGTATAGGGACAAGGACCTCGTGATACCTTTTTATGCCTGTTCAAATTCAATTCCTTAACACAAGGAAATTAGCCATCACTGACAAAATATTTTCAGGCTTTCCATTTGAGGAGCTGCAATGGCTTTTAAGTAATTTCATTTGTCAAATGTCGATGTTTGGATTAAATATTAGATAGTTTGGGTTTTTAGTCATATTTTTTGAAATTATGCAATGTAAATAATCCTTTTCTTATCTCTTATAATATACATAACATACGGAGACCATGATTTACTTGGCCACCCCCACCCATCGATTGGGGATTGCCTATAGCCGGGCAAGTTGGTTTCCTACCTATCGATTGGTGATTGGTGATTGGGCCACATTGACGGAAGAAGGGAGAATAGAAAGAACAGCGAAGTGAAGTGATTGTTCCGAATTGAACCTCTTGACTTTAGGTTGGTGAACTAAAGTGAGTGTGAAGAGAGTGATGGGCACTAGGGGCTCACCCATCTCTATCTATCTGTTGTATATCAATTGCCACTTGAACCCCCCGCTGCCCACCCCCGCTGCCCCATATATATATGGGGTATATAGGGCTTACAGATAGATAGGGCCCTATTTGACGACATTGGTGTTTGATGCTTGGTCGGTTTCTATGCTAGCAACGAAGACTGACTAATGACTTTGTGGTTGTGCCATAAATCAAAGGTCGCGACATAGATATAGAAAAGCCCTCCCCTAGGATAGAGGGGCCTGGTGTGGATGGATAGAGGAGAGGGACCAACTCCCAACTTGTCTATCCAACTATAGATAGGGAGGGTGGGCATTTGTTTCTCAGGAGCTCACTGTTGGCGGAAGCTGATGCCCTGGGTGGGGTCTAATTCAGACTGAAACAAGGTCAACTGCTTATTGAATCGATTGGAAGTCCCCCCTCTATATGGGCAGATAGGGGCCCAGCAGCACTATTGATTCATTCAAAGGCGGGAACCACGAATCAAAATAGGGGCGGGGCATCAGTCATGGTGGGAAAATTGTGGATACTTTTGCCTATTTTGTATCTGGGGTACTTCACTTAAGTTCTTATAACATTCTTAATGAGTTTTCTGCCGTTATTAATTTTGTGAACATATGGAGCTCACTCAGTAGGAAATGACTATACGCTTGTATTATTAAAAACATTCATGTCCCTGTTTTTCTATCAATAGCTAAATCCAAATTAATTGTCGGTGGTATACTAAGTATAGACAGCAGAATTTGTGTAACATGTTTTGTAATCTAACTTTATGCCTTTAGTATATGATTTTTCATAATGTGTTTTTCTTTAAAGAAGCCATACTTTTTGATGCAAGCCTGTCAATGTGCATGAGGATTGATTTTTCCAATTGAGATGTCCAGTGAGGATTGATATTTGTGTATCCAACATCTTTATACCCTTTTGGAAGAGGTGTTGACTGTTAATATCCCAAGAGCACTCCAAGCATTTTTCACATTCCATAAACTATGAACTATAATATGCATGCAATTTTGGGTAAGAATGCCAAACAGCAAAACAACAGCATGAGTGAAACAAGATAAACTTTTTAAATCAAACATAATTTTGAGCACTTTGACATATCTAACAAAGAATTTTTTTGTTTTTGTTTTTAATACAGACACACAAGGTTTTTCCAACAGGGTTTACCGCTGTTATAAGGTATGTGCATGGATGTATATATATTTTGTTTATGATTCTTATCTGATGACAGATTGTAATTCTATTCTTGAGTGTATACTATATACTTAATTTCTATTACATTGTTCTTTTGTTGATGGTATATGCCAAATCAGCCCATATATCTTCATGGAGATATCGGGTTACTAGTAGTCTATATTGAAACAGCTAATGCTATGGCACCTCACTAAATTATTTTATCAAAATGCACATGGTTATCTCCAGCTTTTTTTTTGCTTATTAGGTTGTTGCATAAAGTCATCTGAAGGTGGCTGATACTTCTGTAGTTGTAAGTTGTATTTTCATTGCCCAAAATAGTTATAGCTTTTTTGTGACTCAAGAATATCTTCACAGCTGCCTTTTGAATCATTGATTGCTTTTACACTTATCACCACAGATGTGATCTAGGTGCAGCCCTCTCTGTTGTTTATCCATGCATATAGTCAGTGTTGGACAAGTTGCAATCTGCGTAGATAGTCGTGTTTGTGTAAATGTGACTTCTCTTCGTTTCATCTTTGTTCTTCTGTGAGCTAGTTTGATAATTTTTTTGAAACATGTATACAATTAATATAGAAATTATAATAAACAAATGGTATGCAATCATATCATGTTATGAAGGCATAATTACCAAATCCGGATGGATCTGCCCAAAATTCATCCGGTTTCAGATTTTTTGGCCGGCCCGGATAAATTCGTCCGGGATGGCCCTGTTTTTTTAGGTTTTCTGCACAAAAAAAAGCCCAGAAACCATAAATATTATATAATATTAACATTCTATATTATTTTATTAATGTTTTTCATTGTATTTGTCAGTTTTGCATATTTATCAAACCATGTTCACATATATATATGTATATTTTCTGGATCGGATTTTTCCGAACTTTTTCAAGAATTCTGGATTTCAGATTTTTTTTGCCCTCCTGAATGGATCCGGATTTCGGAACTTGGTAACTATGGTATGAAGTACCTTGTAATTCCTTAAAGAATAAATACTTATACCTTGTACTCAGATATGAGACACTGACTGATTTTAATTCTATTATTTGTGCTCATAAGTACAACATGCAATAATTTCATGTAGCTAAGAGACTTGTAAATTTTAATTGGATATTCCCAGAGATAATTTGAATTCTAGATTTTCATTTCCAGGTTCTCTGCAGCTATCGTTGCTCAACATTTCATCTTTTTCACCAGATCATGAATCCCAAACAACTTAGTTATTGTTGATCATCTTTATCTAGCATATTAGTTCTTATCACTATTGAATTAGACAAGTTCGATAACAGTGCTAACTGTTGAAGCATATTCAATACATTTCTTGTTTTTTTTCTTTTGTACTTTCAACGTAGGACCTAATTAATATCAATGCATAAAAACTTGGTTATGGTTAAAGGTATGACATTCGGATTATAGTTTGATGTGATTAGTGTTTGTTGGTTTCTGTCTGTACAACCTGCAAGAGATATGTCTAAGGACTGGTGATATTTGTATATAGTTTCTTATATACTTTTTTGTTTGTTTTCTAAACAGCGCTTTGATGCTTAGTTTCTACATTTATGTCTATGCCTCTGGAGGAAATCCGCCATCAAAGAAGTTGACAGCATCCTCCGTAAGCCAGGTATCATAGTTCTGGTATGAATAAATATCCAGTGAAGGATATTTCTATGTTCTACAACATTGCTGACTCATGTAAAGTGATTCAAGAGGACACATACATCCCTATCCTGCTCCATCACTTCAAAATAAAAGGAAGGAGCGAGGAGGAAAAATAATATTGTGGTTTGGTCACCGGCATGAGCCTTGAGATCTGTAATATTTATTACAAGATATTTAATCTGTCAACCATATGCCATCTTACTCCGTTTTGTCAAGTTTTATTCCAGGGAAATTCTAAGATGTGTACTGTATTGATTAATGCCATAAGCCGCTTAAAACCCTTGAGCCGGTGCTGTATCCATAAAATAAAGAAGCCAATGTATTTATATGAACTGTATTTTTCATTTATTTTGGGGTATGTTCTGGTGTTTCTTGGTTTATGGGATCAATGGGTTGGCCGGCTCCAGATTGCCGCTTTTCATCCAGTAAAATAATCAAGTCTTACATGTCTGAGTTTGGAATCACTTTCTTTTCTTTGTTTTGCTTCGTGGTTTGTTTAATATAATATACCGTCACAATTATTTCTGCTGGCAAATATATTTTATTTTTTGCGAAGTTGGGGAGACTACACATTTTACTTGTGTAAGAAATTACATCTAACCTGGCAATTTTAGAAGCTGAAGCAAGCCTTTCCTTCCATCTAGAATCCAAAAGAAGTGTGAGATAAGAATCTCTTATTTGTCAAATCATCTGGCATGCCTATACTGAGTCTTGTCTTTTTTGTTCAGGGATCTGGTTTGTGAAGAATGGTGCAACATTTTGTTATTTATCACGAAAATACTGATATGATAAGACCATCAATTTGTGCGTCCATGTCCAATACTAGAACCTAAATATATAGTTTGGAACACCTACAAGATAGTCAGTGTCTTCAATACCACAACATCAAGGGATCATATTTACTTATTGCATACTTACATGGGTTCTTCCAAATCATCTAAGTCTATAAGTTTTTTAATTTATTGAAAGCATGCATTATATTTCTAAAGAATAAAAACATATTACATGCTTGACCAAAAAGGCGCGTGGTATGAAAGCACACATTGAGAAAAAATATGGGTGGTATGAAAGCACATCCCAAGCAAAAAGCATAGTTATCACACTGAGACTAACCCTGGGAGAAAAATAGAGTTAAGACCGTAGGCCCACAAGGACATCAATACAAAATTACATAGCAAATGACATCAATAGAAAACCATAAATAACAAGAGACAAGATATTAAGCCACCAACACAATCAGCCCATCATCTTCCTCAGTTTGCCGACGAGGGGGTGAAATAACAAGAG
Organism: Torreya grandis; assembly: GCA_037957365.1. NCBI lineage: Eukaryota > Viridiplantae > Streptophyta > Pinopsida > Cupressales > Taxaceae > Torreya > Torreya grandis. Next base: position 618,822 of record JARHVA010001724.1, on the reverse strand, counting down.
ATAATATAAACATTTTTTCCTGCCCATCCCAACTAGAAGGTACAAAACTAGAAGGGTCTATAACTAGCTTGTGGTGAAGACCACCCTCCACAGTCCCCTGATTGTGAGAATTGGTGACAAGGATGAGGCAAGGTGGACAACATAGAGCAACTCCTTGACCTACATTATCTCCTACCTCTATCCCTTCACTCTTGATTACTTCTGGGAGGGTCTTGGCGAGAGGGATGTTGAGGCACCTTGCTAACAGTACAAGGGGACATTGCCCCAGTGGTCAATGAGAGTGCGGAGATGCTCCACCTCAAGCAACACTTTTTCTGCTTGCCCTTGAATTTATAGCATGACATTTGATAGTGTAGCAATTTTGTTAGCAGTAGAGAAATCCCTTTCTAAATATTATTTATTAAATATAACAAAATTTCTATCTTCTCAAAGAAGAAAGAGAATCTTAATACAAAAAATATGCCAAAGTTGCTTTTATCTCATGAGGAGCAGCACATTATCCTCGAATAGAACCATGTGCTAATAAAAGGGTTTTAGTCTAAAGGGAAGAAAAAAATGAATGAACCCACCTCCATGCTTTTTGGGCTCTTAACACAAAACCAAAAAATGTGTTTAAGAGACTCAGTTTGTCCACAAGCAGGGTATTTGGAGATAGAATCCCCATATGAATCATTTTGTCACCAAATGGAAGACTTTGGTAGAGAATGCACCATGTAAAAAAGGCCTCTCTTGGCTTTACAACTATAGACTAGATGGTTTGGAATCTTTTGCTCCAAAGACCAACAAAGCTACTAAGATGCCACCACCATATGTTGAGTATTTCCCAAGCTAAAACGTTGGGAATTAGCCATTGATAATTACGCTGAGGTTTGTACGGAAGCAAAGGAGTGGACAAATTCCAGATTCAATCTTTCCACCATTTTGAAGAGCGTCTAATTCCAATTTTATGTAAGGCATAATTTGATATGACCATCTGAATCTCAACAATGGATTCAAAATCTTGGTTGTTGAGTTTAAATTTGGACTTTAAAACTTGCCAACTACCTTAGGTTCTAGATTGCTTATCAAAGACATCCCCAATGACATAATGCCTTTACGAAAGAATTGAAGGGCTTTGATTCTAGGGACCTTATCGAAGGTTTTTCCATTAACAACAATAAATGGGGACCACTATAGGGAGTGTGAATTAATAGAGACCTAATTTGAAGCCATTACCCCTCCAACCCATTGAAGGTTTAACATTCTTCTAGCACTTCTAGATGCTTTTATCCATGAAAGTGCTTGCAATCTTGATAAGAACAAGAGCATCGAATAATGTTTGAAAACCCAAGTTCTTCTATGTTCCTCATCCATAAGGACTACTAGAGGAGATAAGTCCTAGAAAAGAGCTTTCCAAGCTTTTTGCTCTTCAGTGGCCTTGCGGATCCAACAGTTCTCTGCATGGAAAAATTGACAAGCCCTAGCCCACTAACCTCCTTGGGTCTGCAAGAAATGTCCCAAGCAATTCTAGGAAAGCCTTTTTGGCTTTTTGAGTTGGTCTAAAGGAAGTGTCACGATAATTTTCCAAGCTTCTTGTAGGTAGCATTAGGAGCCCAATAAAGGAGTAATAAACATGCATGGCACCCAAAACTTTGGAACAAACTTGAAAATTCCCTGTTAGAGAGAGAAGTTTAGTAATCTAATATGAATGTTTTTTCTCCACTCTCAAGACAACATAGTTTCATAGCTCAACTTGGAAAGTTTGAAAAGTAAAAGGAATGCCCAAAAATTTAAACATTTCCCCATGAGAAATCCATTTCTACTGATGAGCCTCAAGCCAACTAGGTTTCAAGACATGAGATTGCCTATAGTACTAGGTCTTGGCCCACTAGATGCTACATCCAAAGGCCATGCAAAAAATCTGAAGACATTCCATGGTGTTGTGAACCACCATTTCTTCTTCCAGAATAGTAAGGAATCAATAAACAAAACAACCATTAAGAAGTTAGTCTTGTGTCGAATGGGAGAGAGTAATTCCCTTAACTAACCCTTTGGAAGCATAATCCCCCAATAAGCAGCTGAACCCTTCTGTAGTTAGGACATGTAGAGGAGGAGCTAAGGGGCAACCTTCCATGATGGATTGGAACAAAGAGAGTGATTCCCTTAATTAACCCTTTGGAAGCATAATCCCCTAACAAGTAGTCGAACCCTTTTGTAGTTAGGACATACATAGGAGGAGCTAAGGGGCAACCTTCCTTGATGGATTGGAACATGCCAAAAATCTCATAATGATGACCACTAATAGTGAGACAACTAGAAACATCTTAAAAGAGTCTAGATAGGGTGAACAAACCTATGACTAAAATCAAGGACTTGCAACATGGTACAAAGGAAAGGCCATTCAATCTTATCATAGGCTTTAAAGTCAATTTTAATAAACAAAGCTTTCGCTTGGATGTGTGAGCCCGTTCCACCCTTCCCAAAAACATTGATGTTATCCATGATATAGTCTATTATATCTAACTTGAATGAATCTAGTTTGCTTTGGCTTATCCACCAAGGGGACGAGGTACCTAATTCTTAAGGCTGGAGCATTGGTAATAATGTTATAAGAAACATTCAAGAGGGTTATAGGCATCCAAGTGGTGATTAGCTTAGGGTTGCCAGTGTTGGGTATGAACTTGATATTGTCTTTGTTAATGAGCTTGCCAAGAGAGCCATTGGCCATAACTTCCAAATAAACTTTGTGCAAATCAAGTTCAATAAAATCTCACTAGGTTTGGTAGAAACACACAAGGAAAGTCATCATCCTTGGGAGTTTATCAAGAGCCATATCAATCACTACATTATGAAGCTCTTCAATAGAAAGGGGCCTTTCTTAGTCCATTATTTGGCTTGGAGTGAGATTACAAGGAACTACATTAAGGCATTTTATTAAAGTGATGTACCTATCTTTTAAAGGGGTCTAAGCTTGGAAAACTTGTTTATAGTGTTGAACAAAGGCTTGTATGATGTTTAGCAAACCAGTGAGATGGTCACTAGCTTCCTTGATAGCCTTGATTTACACGATAAACTGTCGAACTCTCATCTTAAAAAAAATTCTTGAAAACTCTATCCCTAATCCTTAGCCAGTGAATTTGAGCCCAAATTTGAGCACCATGCGCTAGGGGAATCTCAACGTGCTTGATTTTTTGCCTCAGCTTAATAGTTTTGTTTTGCAAAGTCTCATTGATAGGGGATTGTTCAAGTTCTTGAGAAATTCTACTAAATTCCCGTATGTGTGCAACATTGGTCTTTTTCTTGAACATGGCTAATTGTTTGTCGAATACCCTAAGGAATGGCGTGTGGTGAAAAATGGCCGCTCCCCACCAATCAATCCAACTAGAAACACCATTTGGTTGAGGAACTAAATTCCAAACCTTTCTAATACATGAATGGGCTCCCTTATGTTGTAGATGCGAGGTGTTAAGATAAAACTATTTATTGAAAGCTCTCATTGATATTGCAAACCATTTGATGCAGAATTTGATGGGGTGGTGGTCTGACAAAAGAACATCTATAAGCACATTGACCGACCTATCAAAGCATTGGGCAAAGAAGAAAATGTTATGCTCTAAGAGAAGGGCTCTATCCAATCTCTTAAGCACTCTTATCGTTTCCTTGACAAAGGTAGACCAAGTGAACTATGGGGCAAACAGAGAGGTTTCGTGATGATGGTTACGGTAAAAAAGCCCACTTGTTTTGCATATAGAACCAAGTCTCCCATTCACCGATACACCACCTCATGGGTAAAGCTCCTTTGTCATCAACAAACTCCACCATGATGAAATCTCCACATATTATCTAGTTGGCGTGTAGGAGTTGCTCCACTTACCATTGATAATCACTCATTTCATGGTGTCATTAGAGGCGTAGAGATTAACTAACCCAAGGGGATTGCCCATCAAAATCAAAGATCGTCCAAAGAGCATAGTTAGACAAGTCCACTTCCCAATCCATTACAAATGAGGCAACAAGCGGTGCTATCATAGTGATTACTCTGGCACATCCAATGTCAATGTGTAACATGTGCCAAGTAGCATTCGGGAAATGGTTTTTGCTGCCATCTAGAGGGCAAAACCAGTGAGTTTTACTTCCTGCAAGTAGAGGATGTACAAATTTGAAAAGTTTTGACAACTGGTCCTAACCATGTACTTGTTGGTTGGGTCATTTAAATCGTAGACATTCCATGAATAAACATTCATTGTAAACTATTGAGGTGTATAGTTTTGTCATCTTGGTCTCTAGTGTCACAAAACAGTTATTCAAAAACTTTTACTATTGACCTTTAACAAGAAATTCTGCAAGCAACACAGGTCGTCGCTCACTTTGCAATAAATCCTCCTCATTTTTACTAGGGAAAGGACCCCGTGAGTGTTGCGTCACCTGATGGCGAGGAGAAAGAGGGGTTTCCCTAGGCTTTGGAGCCAAGATAGGGATTCTTTGAGCTAAGGATTCTTGTGATTGAAAAGATGAGAAACTGGGAGTCGAAGACTTGTGTTTTGAAAATCATATCAATTGCTTATGTAGTTCTTGCCACAATTGCCTTAAAGTTTGCTTGATGAGTCGGAGGGCCTTGTGGCACTTGGATTTGGATATTTGGGGGTGGGTTTGCCATAATGGTGGCTATGGTCGGCTTAGGGTTGGTGGCAGGTGCCCTATTATTATAGTTATTCTATCCACCCATGACTTTCCAGCTGTCATTGGGTCACGCAAGTGGGTCTATGTTGCTTGATTTGTGGCTTTGGCCGATGGATTTTGTGGTCTGACAATTGACACTAGAAACAGGGGTTAGGAAGGTTAATGTACATTGTCCATTGGGTGAAGTGTTACCCTTCAATTTGGATGTCGATGGTCTCACAAAGGTCTTTTATGGGATCAATCTCCACACATATGCATCTTTGTGATCTGGTAGTGTAAAACTTGTTGATTTCAAAGCAAATGAACTAACTTGAAGGTTTAACCAATTGTTCCTGCAATGGCCAAAGGGCCATAGGCAAGCCTAGAAAATCTATGCAGAATGGGACCTTGAGCTTAGCATTCTTAGAGATGAGGAAGTCTCGAGTCTAGGGGGAGAAAACAAATAGCGAGCTTCTAACATAGCAAGGATTGTGCTTGTGAATGGTTGCACAATGCTAAGAGGTTTCAAGCCTAAAGAGAAGAAACCCATGGCCAAGTTTTAAACCCCAACAAGCTTGAAGCCATGAGGTTGCGATTGCATTTGAGTCAATTTTTTTAACATAGACTCTGGATATACTTCCAACAAAATATTCATTGAGGGTATGAAATTCAAGCTATTGGTAGGGTTTATCAAATTCAAGGACATCCAGCTAAATGTCAGGAGGATTCCCTTGAGAAGGAGGTACATTACGTCGTAGAATACCTGGGGTACGAACTTGCATACTTTCTTTGGCATCATTACTGCTTCCTCCAGAGAGTTGCATTCAACAATGCAAGCTCATATGGGGAGTTCATTATATAAAATAAAAACCATCCAAAGTGCAGATCCCCAAGCTAGAGGCAATTAAATGCTAATCAAGGCTAAGGAAAAACCCTGTAGCGCTGAGTAAGATGACGGTGGTGTGACAACATCAAGAAAACCCTTGGGCATGACAGACATGACAAGTACTATAGAGAACCAAAAACGCCCTAAGTTTATCGTTTAAATACAATTTTTTTTTTTTTTTCTGCGGTGTCCCAAACTAAGTACATTTAACCATGTATTGTGAAGAGATTATCTAATGCCCGTGTTTATTGTTCACATATCTAAAAGCTAATTATTAATCTCATTGCTTATTTTTACTTGATGAAATTTAGGGGAATGATCTGTTACTGCTAAACAACAGATTGCATTGTAACTAACATAATAACAATCACTATATTTGTTAGTTTAATTTGAAGATCAAATATCTTCCTCAAGAGTGCTAGTGTGGAGATAATATGCATTGCTACTGAAGATTCACATGACAAACAATGACGAAAGAAAAATTCACATTTTGATCTTCATTAAACAAATCTATGACCAATGGAAAGGTTTGTGTTGGGCATTAAATATATATTCCATTTCAAATTTTGTTGCCAACCTTATGGTCAAATGCATCAAGCTATTATGATAATTATCATGTACTATTTTTATGAAGTATGTCAATTTGAAACTAGATATGATAGTTTTTATGGACTCGATAAGGTGAATAAGAACTTGTGCTTACTTCTCAGTCATGAATGATTTGTATAGTAACTTAAATCCTATTCTCAAAGAAAGCCTTGCAGTCAAATAGAAAGTACTTGAAATAGCTAGTTGAAGATTTAAGTGATACAAGTTACAATACATCTTTTGTTCTCACAATACATCTTTTGTTCAAATATATAAGTACATAAAATAATTACATTCTTTCATGCATACAACCTAATACAATAATGGATACTAAACTCCTCGGAGCTTGAGTCGTGTCGATTTGTGTATCGTTGATAGTCACAAATGTCATTTGCAGGTAGTATTGTAGTGGCAGAAGGAGAGCATCATCGGATTGCTTTACCACTCTAATCATGAACCAAAAATCTCTCGCATAACTCCCTATTAGGGAATGACCCTCCCTTCACGGACAGGTAGATAAAATGGTACGACAATTCATTGAGACATGCTAGTCCCCTGTGTGGGTGTCAGATTTACTACTTATTACTACATGATGTGTATCATAAAGAAATAATACGATTCAAACATGACATTGCACAACATGCAAAATCAAACATAAGAAATGACAATGTACATCTAACATTACTTTGGCCAAAATTTTCAGATAATATACGATTTTTAGATCGATCAATTTCTTCCACACCATTTAATCGGACTATCTATTGAGGGTGCTATCCAAGCTAGTAGAACTTGTCTCACCACCTATTAGCAACATCAATACGTTATTTATAATAAACATATTTATAATAAAGAATGAATTTCAAGATTCATACATATTTTCTTCAATATAAAGAATAAAACAATTTTGAACACTTTATTTGTTTCATCGATACATATTGAATCTGGACGCACTATTAATACAAAATTAACATTCTGACAATAATGCAACCGCATACAAAGCCACACTTTCTAGATATATTCTATCTAAAAGCTATTTATACATGTTTGTTGTACAGAAATTTTAAAATTATTAATTGCATTAAAAATTTCATTAAAATACTCATAATAAAATATTGGTAACCAATTATAGAAAAGTACATGCATTATTATTTCTTTTATTTGGCGTGCATAGAATTCTAAACTTAATTAATTAAATAAAATTAATCTTACTCCCAAATAAATGTAAACACTCGTGCTCCTTTATCAATGTTAGTGATCTATTAATTTATTAATATTTCCACCTTCCATATAATAATTAAAATATAAACCATATGATGTTCGATTTATCCTTTTAATAAACTTTCTAAAGTCCATTTCACAGGAAAAGTATAAAATATACTTTAGACATAGCTTATTTTAAATGCTTTATGAAAACCATTACCATGATAGATATTTTAACACTCATTCAAATAAAAAGAGATGAGTAAGAAGATGATGCTAAGACCCCAAAATAAGACGATTTCCTTTATCGTTGGGGATACACAGACATCAGTATAAACTTGGCCTAAAATAAGTTGGAACACAGTCATACAGTGCTACAGTAAAGAAGTGATGCAGGGTAAAACCTCCTCACTAAATTCAACATTATTTCCAAGGGAAATATGCAGGTGACAATAATTACAGTCAAGGGATAACGCTAGATAAGAAGAAGAAAAGTGTTGGTTACCAAATTACAACATGAATTTACAGAGAATTTTGTATTGTGCTGAGAAAGTGTGATGCGGATGAGAAAAACATGGATTTCTAAAAACACCTCAATCTCATTTAATATTCAAGCTGCTCTTTCAAGACTCAAAGGCAAATATGTGTTTCCACTGCACAGGGAAAATATACATGGGATGCAGCCAATAAAAAGTTAAAACACATATTTCAAACATTGAATACCCAGTGCTAAAAAGAAGAGATTGCAGTCTTAAAAAAAAAAATTCTTCATAGTAAAAATGCAGTCCCAACTACAACACGACCTTTCTAAAACCAAACGCATCCTCTCTCAAATCTCGACGTTGCCACAAAGGAATATGAAAGCTAATTACTGCACAGGGCTCTCTATATAGAGAACTCTGTCAGAGTTTTAAAAAAGAGACGCAGCTACTGCCCACCCAGAGACTCAGGTTACTAAACATGACGTAGTTGCAGCCAATAAATAAAAAAAACCTTGAAAAATAACGCAGCCTTGGATATCATAATATGCAGGTCTCTAATAAAACACATCACTCATATATTAAAACTCAGTGCTATAAAGAAAAAAATGTAGCCAGAAAGAATAAAACCAGTTTTCCTTAACCAAACACAGATCTGTTAAAAAAACGACGACGCTGCCACAAAGGATGGATGCAATTATTTTTATTCACTAACATACCGAAAGATAATAACAGAACCTACTTGAGTAAAACATCATCTCTTGCTGATCTTTCTCCTTCTCTCCTTAATTCCTTCGCTTCTCTCCCATTTTTTGTCCGTCTCTCTGTGTTCTATTTCCCCATATTACCTCTTTATTTATAAATTAAACTTTCTAACTTTCAGGCTGTCTATGTTTTATGCAAACTCCCTCTAATTTTCTAATTTTATATTTATTACCATTAAATCATGTTCTTCAATTGCTAGGCCAATCTTTGTTTTATCTATTTCCACTCGAGTTTTTTCAATAGTTAACTTGTATCTTTATTTTCTAATTTTAAGTAATATTTGCATGCTAATCAAATCACATTCAACTCAAGTTTTACATTTATTAATCTCAGTTGATTTATTTTTCTTATCTAGAACTTATCATGTTAATTTTAACAGAAATAATGATATTTAAAATCCATTTCCTAATTTCTAAATAAAGATAATTATGTGATTAATTAATTTTTTATTTGCTAAATAATCATATTTAAGACAACATACTTCAATTGCAAATAAATAATTATTTTTCGAATTTAATTCAAAAATCAAGTCAGTAAATGATCTAAAACTCAAAAGCTTTAGTTGAAAGATAATTTAAGAAACAAGAACAACACAATAACAATATTGTTATCTCTAAGAAGAGATATTTTATTCATCAAAATTTGCAGATCCAAACATATGCTTATCTCTGAGAAGAGATGTCTGATTTCCCTTTCGGGTTACATCTTTATTTATACATATTTGGAAGGTAGGAGGAGGATGTGGAACTCACCAATTTTGAGGGAGATCAAGTGGTTCGACTTCTATGATTTACAACAATACAGAGTTGAGGAATTACTATTTTTAGAAACTTACTATTTTTAGACTGCACTACTAAAATTAAAATTTAGGAAAATTCCATTGAGTTTTTTAGAGTCAAAATCCATCAAGCAAATCTCCATGCTAACTCATTGCATTCTCCTTATTTTTAGCTCTCCAACGGTTCAAACAACGAGTCGATTGGAGCTACAGTGCAAAATTATGGTTCCCAGAAGTTCCATCATCAATTACAGTAGAACCGTCCCCTGAATCATTGCCTAAAATGTTGCTCAGATCATTCCTCCCTTGTTGAGAATCAATGGTCCTCATTGCATCAAGATTTGTCATCAAGTGTGGTAGTTGTGTTTTGATTTGATTTTTAATGCATACTTGGAATAGACTGTGCTATGTGGAGTTGTGTAGGCCCTGATTGTTCACCATTTCTATCTGACCATTAGTCTATGGATGAAAGGCTATGAACTTCTTTAGCGTGTTATCTATTTGCTTCTGTTGTTGTGTTTTTTTATGTAGTTAGGGCTGTAACATTGACCCTTTTGAATTCCTATGGCTTGACCACTATGAGAATGAATTTCTTGGCACTAATTAGGAAGACAGACATAGAAGGTGGTACCTCTAGTACCTTGTAGCACCGCATTCCAAGAGTGAGGGTGATCATTTGAATTCTTGATTCATAGATGCCATGTTGATCATACATGAATCGCTGACCAAAGAGTACATCATAAACATCTAGATTGACCACATCACATAAGACCTCATTTTGGAAAGGTTTCATTGCATATGAGAGAAGACATTAGTGGGTGACATATAAGTTTCTCCTTGGACTCAACCATCCAATAATGTATGACTTTGGGTGAGGCTTCATGGACAAATTTGGGCTTTTCACAACATTAGTAGAGATCAAATTCTTTTGACTCCCACTATCAAGAATGAAATGCAAAGGCTTACCTTTCACCCATAACTTAGAGTGAAACAACCTTTCCTTATCATCTAGCCTCTCCTCATGGTTTTGTGATGAAGCAATGATGGCATTGGGATTAGCATCTACAATCTCTTCTTTATCCTCTTCGATTGTAGGTTGTGTATCAGGCATAGTAGTATATGTTGATGATTGTGACTCAAAAAGCAGGGACTTAATAGCTCGACATTCTTATTTAGAGTGCATTCTAGATTTGTGGTAATCACATCATTTCTCAGTCTTCCCTTCCTTTTGCTTCCAATTTTGGCCCCATTTTTTACCTCCTTTGTCACTTTTCCATTTTAAAGGTTGACTCTTCGTATTCATTCTTCCATGCTTTTGCTCAATCTTCATCACGAACTTGTATGCCTCATTGAGGGTTTTCAAATTGAAGAGTTCCATCTCCCCCCGTATATACCATTGTAGTCCACCATGATATTTAAGAACCTTGTGTTTCTCACTTTCCTTGATGCCCAATCTTGCAGATAGAGAATGAAAAATGTCAATGTAATCTTGGATAGACTGTTCCTTACCTTGGTGAAGTTGTTGCCACTCCATATACAGATCATCATATGCTCCAATGGGGTAGTATTCTTCCTTTACAACTTCTATGAAATCATCCCAGGTAGGTTCCACCTCAAGGCCAATATCATTCGTATTGAATCTCTTCTTATACATTTCTCACCAATTTTTGATAGGCAATGATGCTTTCAAAAGAGTAAAAGTGATCTTCTCTTTATCGGTGAATTTATTTACTAAAAAATATGAAGACAATTGATCCAACCAAATTTCTACTACACCAGCATTAATTTTGCTTTCAGATCTAGGGATATCAAAATTCACCTGAACCTTGAAGGTTGTTGGGGCACTAAAATGATGTGGAGGTGCAGATGAAGAGCCATAATTTTCCATGGAGATTTGTTAAAAAATTTGGGTAAATTGTTGTAGCATCTATGCTTGCTACTATTGGAGGGCTTCATTCACCATTTTATTGAAAGGATCAGATCTCTCAGTGTTGTCTGCCATTTGAGGTTGTTTGGAGTGAATAGGTGGATAGTCTGCTAGTTCTATTTTCTACCCAAGCTTTCTGTAATCTGATCTTGTCCTCAAGATCATACACTCTAAAGATAAATTGATTTGATACCACTGATCTAAAACTCAAAAGCTTTGGTTAAAAGATAATTCAAGAAACAATAACAACACATTAACAATAATGCTATCTCTGAGAAGAGATGCTTTATTCATCAAAATTTTTATATCCAAACATATGTTTATCTCTAAGAAGAGATGTCTGGTTTACATTTTGAGTTATATCTTCATTTATACATATTTTGAAGGTAGGAGGAGGATGTGGAAGGTCACCAATCACAAGGGAGATCAAGTGATTCGACTTCCATGATTTACAAAAATACACAATTTGAAGAATTACTATTTTTAGAAACTTATTATTTTTAGACTACACTACTAAAATTAAAATTTGAGAAACTTCCATTGGGTTTTTGAGAGTCAAAATTTATCGAGCAGAGATCCATGCCATCTCATCGTATCTTCCTTGTTCTTAGCTTTCCAACGGTTCAAATGGCGAGTCAATTGGAGCTATGGTGCAAAAGTTATGGCTCCCAGAAGGTTTGTCATCAATTAGGGTAGAACCATCACCCAAATTATCACTTGAAATATTACTTATATTAGTAAAACTTAAGAAATTAAATGTATATTAGATATAATTCTACCCACACCTTTTTAATCCCAAAAAATACACACTAACATCATTACGCTAATATCATTGAGATTCTACTGTGTGTGTGTATAGGGTCATTAGCATATTCCACTGATATTCCCCCATTCGCTTGATCTATTTGTTCCTCTCTAATAATGCCCTCCCTCATCAATATTTGAGGGTAGGACCTATCTTACATCAACATCGCAACAAGTAGTTAGTTAGTCCTAGTCATAAAAAATATCACTTATGATGTACAACTAACCAATACATATCCATATTGTGCAAAATATAACCTACAGTTATCACATCATGTATTTAAATCAACAATGTTACTATTCTATCATAGTATATGTCATAAAAATAGATAACAAAGCAATATTAATTAGATATTAGCCATACTAATCATCAGAGTTAAGGGTTTATTTGTCTTAGGGTGAAATTGAGTAATGACTTTGTTAATTGGCAAGTATAAGCACACTACAAAACCCAAGTTTCTTAGCTTGGAAATCGTTTCAACCCATTTTGGAAGTAGCTTAAATTTGAACAAAACCATTTGTTAGATATTAAATTTAACCAAACAAACATTATGGTAACAAAATTAATTACAAAAACTACAGAAAAATCTTAATATGCATAATATATTTCAAAATCTAATGTTACAAAGTAGCATGGAAACACTATTTCTCAGTTTTAAAGTCATGTTGAAGAAAAGGTAGCAAGCATATTGAAAGACAGGATATCTGTAAGGGGTTTGACACCAAGATTCCTTATAACATCCATCAAAGAGCATCATACTCAACTTCATCTAGTGAATAGATGAACACTTTCCATTTTGACAATCTCCTACAACCTCCTGTATTGGAAGTCCCTGCAACATCTAATGATATCATTTGTTGGGGCAAATATTTTTTTAAATGCCTTAATTTGATGAAAGTAATATTTTCAGTAGAGACAACACATTTTTCCTTGCAAAAAAATGAGAATGGTGGGTAAATAACTTAAGTTACAAGATTATGTCATTGTTTTGATCTAAAATAATTTATTGTCCTATTCCTTTAATTGAAATAAGTTTTTGATTATTTTATCTAAAATTATGTTAAAATCAGTAATGATTTCATCTTTTTTGTTATATAATGGTAAGACAATTAGTTTTGCTCACCTGATAGAGCTAAAAAAGTTACAGGTTGTTGGGATATACCTTGATCTCCAGTTATTCAAAAAAAAAAAATCATTATCTACTTAAGTTGTGTAAATGGTTTATGGCGGGCTACATTCTTTTCTCAAAGTATATGTTTTTTTGGTCTATGAGTAGTAACTGCATATTCATGTTGTGTATATTACTTCAATTGAACTAGGTATTCATTTTTTGAATTGAAGTTATGTTTAAATCAACAATGCTTTTATCAATTGTGTTACATAAGGACAACACAACTTGTTGCCCATCTAGCTTATTATTGTGTAAATGGTTTAGAATAGGATGCATTCTTTGTTCATTGCATGATATTTTATTTTGTTTTTAGTTTATAAATATGGACCACAAATTACTTCAATTGAACTATGCTTTGATTATTTCATTTGGAATTATGTTCAAATCGGTAATGCTTTTATTATTTGTGTTCTATAAGGACAACACAATTTGTTGTCCATTTCATTTATTGTTGTGTGAATGGTTTATGGTGTGTTGCATTTTATGTTCATTGTATAAAGTTTTTTAATTTCTTTGTCTAAGAGTATGGATTGAATAAATGTGTTATGCATAGTTGCATCAACTATTACGAACATTGAGAACTTCAAGTAATCATATATTCTATATATTCCTAGCAATGAAGCCATAGATTTTAAGGCCGTTCCATTAACTGATGGAGACAAATTGAATCTTACATATTACATGAAATTCATTCATGGTCTTATTGTTGCATTAAATCTTGAGGTAGAGTGGTGTAAGTTGAAACAAATTTAGAACATATATATAAAAAAATGAGTGGTGATTATAAGTTAAAATATGGGGAGTTCATTGAATTGAAGAAGAAGATAGTGACACTAGTTCAAAATTTTAGCTAAGTGAAGGTAAAGTATGTCAAGGATGTTTGTAATGTCAAAGAGATAAATAAGTGGGGTGAATCACTAAGTGTCTGCAATGCACTAAAATTGGAATATGTAAGTGGGTCTTCTATGTAGATTAGGGAGACGTAAGTTAGTCCAAGTTAACCACACCTTCCACCATTGACTTTATTAGAACTACTAGAATGATATTTTGTGTAGGATGTCTAATATGATTTTTTAAATGCACAAAATGCAACATCATTTTAGAATTTAGGAGGAATAAAGAGGGTGTGTGAGTAAAAGTTTCACAAAAAATTATTATTGCTGGTGTTATTTGTACATTGTGCTCTTTGTGCATATTATTGGGGTTTTTCTTGGGGACTAGGAAAGTGATGAAGATTCATAGAGGATACATCATGGTATTACTTCCTATAGTTTATAATTCATCTTATTTCATTGATAATAATTGTAATTGTGGATATTTGTATTTCACATCATCATGACTTAGACTTCTGGTGAGTTAAGTCATCTAATTAGTCACTTGGTTAGTCTTCTAGTTTGAAGCTTTATTTTAAGTAATTACCTGAATCACCATAACACTTGTCATATAAGATGACATTTGTGTAGTTAGTTCCTATTTTTTAGAGAATTGTTAATAGTTTGGGTTTGTTATCTATAGCCATGTATTTGAGTCATTTGTAAGCAAGTTTTAGTCATGTAATTGTTATTGGAAACAACTTGTGATTTTCATATGCATTTATTGCATAAAGGTTATTTCTCATTTATATGCATTAGTATTTTTTTTACATATTATTTACACCTTGTTTCCATATCATTAGTATCATATCAATTTTTGATCTACTGGGTTTGGGTATATTCTGTTCTATTTAGCGTTTGGGTTTTTATAAGCTTTTTTTTGCAATTTTTTTTCAATTTTGTTGGGATAATTATGATGGCTCCATTGTGTTTGGAGAAATCAATTTAATATGGATGGCCTTTTATTTCATCACAAATGAATTTATAATACTCAAGTTATAACCCCTAAAAGTTTACATGTTTTCTTGTATAGGTCAATTGAATTGTAGATTTGTTACATATTTTGAGTAAAATTTGATGTGCATACCACTAAAAATAACATATACTATTTATTTTGTGTATTATATTCATCATTTGTGTATATAAATATATGTGTGTAAAGTTATATTCACATGTTCTTAATATTATCATATGAGTCCACTTGAGAATATTCCTATGTTTCGAATATTGCTATATGTGTAAAACAAAAACATATTCTCATATAAATATTATTCCCTGTGATTTTTTAACAAAGTTAAAAAAATTAAAGTTTTTAATACTTGTTATCCAGAAACTTTGGATGATGAAATTGTTTTCTTTCATTTTCCCACATACAAAGACAAATTCTAATGTATAAATAGTTATTGGAAAGCTTGTTCAGAGCACTTTCACATGATACACTCCACTTTTACAGATTGAACATCTATCTCATTTTATTTTAGAGGTTTACTCTATTTTTAAATTTTTAACCTGCAACAAGGTGAACACCACTTTAGAAAAGAGGATCCCTTAGCTTGCCATTGTGGTGAACAATGTGTTTATCAAGGTCAACAACATAACCACTAATATCTCCTCTCTATATGAAAAATTTTAAGTCAAAATCTAAGATGGCTCATGCAACCAAAAGGTTCTTTATATTTGGATTCTTGACATGGAGACTTGGTTTGAATACATTGGAATTGATGCCCCTGACAAAGTTATGTTTGCAAAGTTAAAGTTGTGTAATGTCTCTATGGTATTCACCACTGAATAATTGGATACCAATAATTTTGTCAAAATCTTATTATATATTTGTAATGTCACTATTGTCTTCACCACTGAGTAACATTTGAGAATTAAATTGTTAGGGTGTGGAGCTAAAAGCTTCACTAAGGAGCACACTTTAACAGGTTCGGGTCTACACAGACACCGGCGTCGGTCAGGAGTGACTGACGTCGGTCAGATGCAGTTGGAGAGACGCCGACATCGGCAGAGGATCGGCCGACGGTGGTCACAGGCGAGCAGGCAAGAATCGGCGTCGGTTACCTGTGCGTCCAGAATCCTATTTTCGAGGACAGAAGCGAGTGTTTGCATGATGAGTTTAAGTTGTAGTCTTAAGCTCGTGTCTCTATTATTAGTAATATTATTTTTAGAGCCCTTGTTCAAGTGGCTTAACTGTTTGTTGTAAGTGCATGCTCAAGTCTCCTAATTCTATATGTAGAATTAGATCTTCTTAGCTTATTGTAGTAAGTCATTGTTTTGGTATGTTGAAGAACAGTACAGAATTGAATCAATCCAGGTCTGTTGGAGTTGGTTGTTCTTGAGAGAGATAGCTCTTGAGGAATAAAGATCTAGTGAGAGATCTATACATCTAGGAGAGGTGTGGAAGAAAGAAGTTTCTTCAATTGTATTCCTTTTGTAAAGAGTTTAATACAAGTTTTCAGGGTGGTTTCTTGTATCTCATGTTCTTGCTATTTATCATTCTAGTTACTTGTCTATCTGATTTAATTCCGCGTTTATTGCTTTCATAAGTGTAATTTATTGTTGGTTGATCCCCAACAAGTGGTATCAGAGCTCAGGTTCACTAACAGGTGGTTCAGATCTGTGTAGTGTGTATTGATTACAGGTTCTCACAGAGGTTTCTGCAGGGATTTCTGTTTGAGTGGGAGAAGCAATGGCAGATGAAAGTAAACTTAGAATGGAAAAGTTCAATGGCAAAAATTACCAACATTGGAGAATGCAGATAGAGGACTATCTGTATAAGAAAGATCTCTACTTACCGTTAGGTGGGGTTGCAAAGAAGCCCAAAGACATGGAGGATGAAGAATGGGAAGTTCTTGACAGAAAGGCTCTGGGGTCTATAAGACTGAGTCTAGCATCCACTGTGATATCTAATTTATCACAAGCAAAGTCTACGGTAGAGTTGATGACTACGTTAGCGAATTTGTATGAAAAACCCTCTGCTTCAAATAAGGTATATCTTATGAAGCAGTTATTTAATTTGCATATGAATGAAGGTGGATCTGTTTCTACTCATCTGAATGATTTCAATGGAATTGTGAATCAATTAAGTTCAGTCAATATAGTGTTTGATGATGAAATAAGAGCTCTTTTGATATTATGTTCTTTGCCTGAAAGCTGGCATGGCTTAGTAATGGCAGTTAGCAATACTACATCTGCATCAAATATTTTGAAAGTGGAGGATGTTGTTAGTGTTATCTTGAATGAGGAAATACGCAGGAAAAGGATAGAAGAGACATCTGGGAACGCTTTAAATTTTGAGAGTAGGGGAAGGCAGAAAGATAAGAGCAAGAGGAGATCAAGATCTAAGTCTAAGGTGAGAGGAAGATCCAAATCCAGGAATGGCAGGAAGCCACAATGCTGGAATTGTGGAAAGATTGGGCACATAAGCAGAGATTGCTGGTCAAAGCCTAAGGAGGACAATCAGCACGAAGGAAAGGAAGAAGCCAAGGTTGCAGGTATTGCACAAGATGCTTTAATATTCTCTTTGCATAATAATATAGAATCTTGGGTATTAGATTTTGGTGCATCTTTTCATGCTACCCCTAACAGGGAATATTTTTGTGACTATATCCATGGAGATTTTGGAATAGTGTATCTAGGGGATGATGAACCCTGTAAAATAATTGGCAAAGGTAAAGTGCAGCTGAAGATGCAGAATGGCAACACATGGGTGTTGAGAGATGTGATGCATGTTCCTAGCTTGAAGAGAAATTTGATTTCTGCAGAAAAGTTAGGGGATGAGGGTTGTACTGTAACTCTCACAGCAGAATCTTGGAAGGTGACCAAGGGTGCACTTGTTATGGCCAGAGGTAAGAGAGAAGGTACTCTCTATTTGTGTAATTGTGTTACTAACAAATCTCCTTCTGTATTATCTACTTCAGATGTGGATGCTAAATTGTGGCACTCAAGGCTTGGCCACATGAGTGAGAAGGGGATGTCAATTCTTAAGTCCAAAGGTATGCTTTCAGATTTAAAAGGCATAGATCTAGAGTTTTGTGAGCACTGTGTATTTGGAAAACAGAAAAGGGTTAGTTTTCTCAAGACTGGGTCTACTAAGAAGAGGCATAAGTTGTAGCTTGTTCACACAGACGTGTGGGGACAGGCTCAGGTTGCTTCCATTGGAGGATCACAGTACTATGTATCTTTCATAGATGATGCTACAAGGAAGGTATGGATCTATTGTATTAGAAGAAAATCTGATGTATTTGAGACTTTTAAGATTTAGAAAGCTATGGTTGAGAATGAAACAGGTAAAAGATTAAAGTGCCTGAGATCTGACAATGGTGGTGAGTTCTACAGTCATAAGTTCAGAGATTATTGTTATATGCATGGAATCCGCAGGCAAAGGATGGTTCCAAGGACACCTCAGCATAATGGGATTGCTAAAAGGATGAACATGACAATAATGGAGTGTGCAAGATGTATGAGATTGCATGCTGGTTTGCCCTTACAGTTTTGGGCACAAGCTGTTGACACTGCAGTGTACCTGATTAACAGAGGACCCTCTATAGCTCTGGATGGTGGTATTCTAGAAGAGGCATGGATAGGTAAAAAGGTAGATCTCTCATATCTCAAAGTTTTTGGTTGTGAAGCCTTTGTGCACATAGATACAGAAAATAGAAAGAAGCTTGATGCTAAGTCTATGAGGTGCACGTTTATTAGCTACGGCTCAGATGATTTTGGTTACAGATTGTGGAATCTAGAAACTAACAAGGTAATCAGGAGCCGTGATGTTGTTTTCAACGAAAGAGTGATGTATTGTGATCAGCTAAGAAAGCTGAATCATTCTGAGCAGAGCAATGGTGAATTGGACGAGGTGAAGGTCCAATATGAGCTCGCGGGAAAAAGAAATAATCACTTGCAGGAAAACACAGAGACCGACGTCGGCAGGGTAGGAACCGGCGTCGACAGTACAGAGACCGGCGTCGGCCATACAGAGACCGACGTCGGTAGGACAGGCACCGAGGTCGGTCAGGCAGAATCGATGTCGGTCAGTAACAGGTCTGGAGGTGACCGAGGTCGGTCACTGTCAGAGAATTTGGGTGGACAGCGTGTTGTAAACGAGTCTCAAACACCCATCAGGAGGTCAGAAAGGGTGAGTAAGCCTCCAATTAGATATTCTCCTTCTTTATTTTATTTATTGCTAACTGATGGTGGAGAACCAGAGAGTTTTGAAGAAGCAATACAGGTAGAGTCCAAGAGTCAGTGGGAGCGTGGCATGGTTGAGGAGATGGAGTCTTTAAGAGAGAACCAAACATGGGATTTGGTTGAATTGCCAGCAGGTAAGAGGACACTGAAGAACAGATGGACCTACAGGTTGAAAGAAGGTGAGAATGGACAGATGAGATACAAGGCCAGATTGGTAGTGAAAGGTTTTGCACAAAAGCCAGGTATTGACTTTGGTGAGATTTTTTCTCCTATTGTTAAGATGACTTCTATAAGGGTTGTATTGTCTTTGGTTGCTTTTGAGGATTTGCATCTTGAGTAGCTAGATGTTAAGACAGCGTTTCTTCATGGAGATTTGGATGAGGAAATTTATATGGAACAGCCAGAAGGATTTGAGGTCAAGGGTAAGGAGAAGTTTGTGTGCAGATTGAAGAAAAGCTTGTATGGCCTCAAGCAAGCTCCTAGGCAATGGTATTTAAAATTTGACAGGTTTATGACTGAGCATGGCTACAGTAGGTGTCAATCTGACCATTGTGTGTATTTCAAGAGATTTGATAACGGTAGATATATTATTCTATTGTTGTATGTAGATGATATGCTGGTTGTAGGATCACACATGCAGGATATCTCTGAGCTTAAGGTGAAATTAGCTCAAACGTTTGCTATGAAGGATTTGGGAGCAGCTAAGAAAATCTTTGGTATGAGCATTAAGAGAGACAGGAAAAATCACAGGTTGATATTGTCTCAAGAAGATTATGTGGACAAGGTGTTGAAACGGTTCGATATGCAGGATGCTAAACCGGTAAGCACACCTTTGGCTGGACATTTTAAGTTGAGTAAAGAACAATGTCCTAATTCATGTGATGAGGTAGAGTACATGAGTAAGGTTCCATATTCTTCCGCAGTAGGGAGTTTGATGTATGCAATGGTGTGTACTAGACCAAATATTGCCCAAGCAGTGGGAGTGGTAAGTAAGTATATGGCCAATCCAGGTAAGGAACATTGGAAAGCAGTTTAGTGGATCCTTAGATATCTGAGAGGAACCAACAGTAGGCACTTGTGCTATGGAGGTTTAGATACTTCTCTACATGGTTATGTAGATTCAGATATGGCAGGTGATTTGGATGGCATGAGGAGCACTACAGGTTATGTTTTTACTGTAGGTGGAACAGCGGTTAGCTGGATATCTAAGTTGCAGAAGGTTGTAGCCTTGTCAACTACAGAAGCAAAGTATATTGCAGCCACAGAGGCTAGCAAAGAGATGATATGGATGACACAGTTCATGGATGAGCTTGGTAGGGAGCATGAGAGTTGCAGATTGTATAGTGAAAGTCAGAGTGCAATCCATTTGGCTAAGAATTCAGCCTTTCATTCAAGAACAAAGCACATACAGCTAAGGTACCATTTCATACGACAGGTATTGGAAGATGGCGAGTTGAAGCTGGAGAAGATCCATACAGATAGGAATCTGGCTGATATGTTTACCAAGCCAGCTACAAAGGAGAAGTTGAATTTTCATTCAACTTCTATTGGTCTTCATGATTGAGTTGAAGATGGAGGAGCTAGAAGATGTTGCTGTATAGGTACTGGTGCAGCTGTTTATCTCCAAGTGGGAGATTGTTAGGGTGTGGAGCTAAAAGCTTCACTAAGGAGCACACTTTAACAGGTTCGGGTCTACACAGACACCGGCGTCGGTCAGGAGCAACCGACGTCGGTCAGATGCAGTTGGAGAGACGCCGACATCGGCAGAGGATCGGCCGATGGCGGTCACAGGCGAGCAGGCAGGAACCGGCGTCGGTTACCTGTGCGTCCAGAATCCTATTTCCGAGGACAGAAGCGAGTGTTTGCATGATGAGTTTAAGTTGTAGTCTTAAGCTCGCGTCTCTATTATTAGTAATATTATTTTTAGAGCCCTTGTTCAAGTGGCTTAACTGTTTGTTGTAAGTGCATGCTCAAGTCTCCTAATTCTATATGTAGAATTAGATCTTCTTAGCTTATTGTAGTAAGTTATTGTTTTGGTATGTTGAAAAAAAGTACATAATTGAATCAATCCAGGTCTGTTGGAGTTGGTTGTTCTTGAGAGAGATAGCTCTTGAGGAATAGAGATCTAGTGAGAGATCTATACATCTAGGAGAGGTGTGGAAGAAAGAAGTTTCTTCAATTGTATTCCTTTTGTAAAGAGTTTAATACAAGTTTTCAGGGTGGTTTCTTGTATCTCATGTTCTTGCTATTTATCATTCTAGTTACTTGTCTATCTGATTTAATTCCGCGTTTATTACTTTCACAAGTGTAATCTATTGTTGGTTGATCCCCAACATAAATGGCTTCACTTACATCAATGAACTCAAATTCTAGCCAAGGGCTATATTTATCAGTTCAATCATTTAAGGATATTGCTCAAGATATAAGAAAAATTTGTATCTCTCATTCCCAGATTCAAGAGTGGTTTACAAGAACACATGTTTCGTGAGTTGAAATACACTCATATTGAGACTGTCGATGTTGTTTTCAATCAAACACAACTAAGCAAATGAAATCTTATTGCACAAGTTCAAAGGGTCTCATCCTTCAACTTATAACAACTCCAAATGAATGAATTTAAAGTCTCATTCATATTCATTAATAGAGAAACAAACATATTGTTTTTATTCTTCTCACACTTATCATTCTCATTCTCTTGATCACAAATATGACAAATTTTCTAATTCTTGTTAAAAGAAGGGACATAATAACTTTGAATATTTTATGGTAAGGAGGCATTGTTTGTACAATATTTTACTGAAAAATGAAATGATGTTCCCATTGAGAATTTAGATGAAGATAAAGCCTACCATGACTTGAATGTTCGCCTTAACAAAGCTACCTTGATACATCATCAGCAAACAAACTATGATAATTTGTTTGCAACTAGGGCACATATCACACATTACTTTTCAGTCAATTGTATCATTTATAATGACTCACAAAATAATTTAATTGCGATAACCATAGTAAAAAAACTACACTTTCCCATGGACCCTCATCCTCATCCATATTCACTTGGTTGGAAGGATATTGGTTCATCCTCAAATATCATGCACACATGCACCATGTCTTTTGTTTTAGGTCCAAATTTTTTGGACAAAGTCACTTGTGATGTGACTTTTATGGATTTTTTAAATTTTTTTCTAGTTAACCTATCAATATGCTAAGAAAGCACAATATGATACATACAACACTCAAGACACTGAATAGAAATAACAACACCTATCTAATCAAAGGCACTACTATAATAAAAAATATACCTCTAAATTGCAAAAAAGCACACAAAGCATTAAATCAAGCATCAAAACTTGCATTAATATTTATTAGGCCACAATCTAATTCAATTCCAACAAAGATTACTATTTAACATGTAAGTCTTGATAAAAAAATGGAGTCATATTCAGATGTATTTCAATAATCTAAGTCACTACCTATTGACAAAGTAATCGATTAAAAAATGATCTTTTTCTCAGTGTGCCTCTTCCTAATGCACCATTATATCACCAATATATTCTACAAAGTGATGAAATAAAAGACAAGTTCAATAATTGTTAGATGTTTTACCCTTTAATTTGGATTAAGATGAATTACTTAATATAATTAAGATAGAAACTAGTACGTGAATTTAGATTATTAAATATGTCATTTAAGCATGAATCCAAATGTAAAAGCTTGAAATTGATTGCAATGATTTGATAAGTGGCATATGTTAAATATAACAAGTACAACAAAAATACAGGTACTTAGCTTTTTTGATTGAATGCCTAATAATGATTAAATTTTGGCAGTGAAAAATAGACTAAAGTAGGCATATGATTTGTCATGCTTAAGAATAGGGTCAATTTTGTTAGATCTAGGCTAGTATTGATTACTAATACTAACCTGCAGTGGTCAGTAGTGACATGTGTTGAAAAATGGATATTTGACCATATAATCACCTTCACCTCTCTTTAAAAAAAATTTATGTGTGATGTCGAACCTTGATGATGTGCACAACTCTAGAAATCAACCTTTTTCACCTTAAAACTTTAGGTTTAATTCTGAGGGTTAGAGACCTACAAAAAATAGGAAAGTGTAATGGGCTGAATTGAATCCAATCACCCTCGTTGATGATTGACAATTGCTTATATATCCGACATTCCAAGGAGGAAAATCAAGCCACACATAGTTATCCCACCTAGTGTGATTTTACAATTGTGCTCCTTCACTATATGAATATGACTAATGATTTGTCTTTGCTTTGACTTGCATTTTATATGCTTCAGACTTGCCTTGTAATATTTCCTAGTGATTAGCTTTGAATTTTGAAGGAATAAGGCAACTTTTCTCAATGTGATATATTGTATAGATGTGTAACCAATAAGTCCCAAGTGCCCTATCAAATGAGGCCATGATTTGTATATATATGAGTCCAATTGGGTATTTTATCATGCCACTAACATACTAGGTGGATGGACCATCCATAAATAAATATTTGCATTTAAAAATTAGTTGTTGCTAGGAGAGGGTCATTATCATCAACCTCAATTTAGTATTAACTGGTGATATTGATCTAGTTTGAAAATAATGACTCATGCATAGAAGGACTGAAATGAAGATATATGGATGCCTATATAGGATAATATGTTGGTTTGGTACAAACTATAAGTATGTGTTTGGAAAAAAATGAAGAGGGTCAAACTCATAAGGTAGCATGTAGGTGTGAGATAATGGTGGGCTAGGACCATACTTGTGCACGTAATTCATGCATGGTAAATCTATGTAAAGATTGTCATTTTCAAGTACTTAATATCGAATTTTAGTGTCTAAAAATACCCCCATTTTAGTTTAATGATAGAATTTATAGAGTAAAAAGAAAAGGTATACCTAAGTGTGTATAACACACTTTATCTTTTATAGGAACCCTCAATTGTACAGGTCACTCCAAAGCAAAACCGACAACAAAAATATGGCAGTCAATGTCCATAGATTGAAATTTAAAATTTGAACTTCAAATTCTAAAATTAAAGAGCAAGGAAGGAGTAATTTGTGCATTGGTGAAAACATTTTTTCCCTTGTAACTTGTTGGAAATGAAGGTTCCTTGTTGGAAATGAAGGTTCCTTGTTGAAGCATTGGATAAAGGTGATTTTCAGTAAAGCCCTTGGAGATTGGTTCCTCTTATTGAACCATGTATAAATTAAGGGTTATCAAACTTCACTTTTGTGTAAATATTCAAGCCCTTGGACTGGGAAGACAACATGTCATAACCGTCATAAATGTGGGGAGAAGTACGTGAAGTACCAACCCAAATAATTACTCATATTGGATAAAGAATGGGAATGACATGATCAATTTGCTAGAAATAATGCCATGGTTGATCTGTAAACATCACTAATAAACTCAAAGTAAAATTTTAAAAATATGGATTCTGAATTTCTCAACTTATAAGATGTTGGAATGATTAAATCTAATTAAAATCTAATCCAAATCAAGTTTCAAAATTGAAATAAAGGTGAATTGATAAATCACATCAGTTATCCATTGAAACCGTCAGATTTTCTAAATTCTTGATTCTATCCAATTTTTCGTATATGATCAAATGAGTAATTTTTTCATTCTGATTAAAATCCAAATTATAATATATAAATTAACTAAAAATTAAATGAAAAATTGAATTCAAAGATCAAAACACACAAATTGTTTACGGGGTTCAGAATTCCTACGTCCCCGAGTTCATATCGAACCGATCCATTAATGTTGCTCAAATTTACAAGTTAAAATATACTTACAATCAACAATAAATCATTTCTTTCTGAGAAAATAGTGTTTCAGACCTTTGAAAGACCTTCGCTGACTCAACACGTCCTTCACCTTCTTGAATCACATGCAGAGGCTTCTCCAAATCAAAATTGACAACTTCTATAGCTAAAAATGGCATCACCAATTCTCCAAAATGGGAAAATGAATATACTACATAGAGCATATCAGAATTATAAACAACTTTGTAGTTTACTCTGAGCTCTGATTCAGCCTCTAAGGGCTCTAAAATGACCAAATACAACAAATTGGTCTATATTTTTCAATACACAGTCCAGAATTTGATAACTTCAAGTAGAAATTTGTGCCTTTAATAGCACTTAGACCTCTGCAGCACAAGCGGTCAAGGCTAATCAATTTTGGGTGGCAGATCAGGGGTTCAAAACTGCCTCCCACCTTTCTAGGTGCTTTGCATGCATTTGAAAACTTCTTTCCCTCCTTTTTAGGCACTTTGACTTGTCCTCCCTCCATTTTTGGTGCTTAGACTAATTCATTATCCCACATGGGCTATGTGGAAGGTGGCTACATGTTTTTTAAGAAGCTTAAGTGCCCCATTGAATGTGTCAACGCCCCTTTTTGTGAGAGACTTGGCGCCTAGTTAGCATGCACATTGGATTTGGTCTCCTTCCTTGAAACTCGCCACCTTGCTCGGTCTTGCACTTATCTCACGCTGCCACGTGGCATGTTGATGATGTGGCATCATCGAACAATTTTTTTCAAACCTTAGAATTTTCCAAGTGTTGACTTATGATAGGTCGAAATGTCGAAATGTCCTCGAAACACATGCAAAATGTCGTGACATTTTTTGACAAATCTTCAAATGGCCATAACTTTTGCATACAGTGTCTGTTTTGAAAACCATAAAAAGCATCAAAAATATCTAAACAAGATATACAATGTGCCACCACTGAAACTCAAACTTGAAACCATTATCAAAATTCAATTTTTGATCACACCTCCCCAATGGAGGGCTTTTGGTCTCCAAAAGTCCAATATCCCCTGAAATCTTATAACTGGTCTATTGCATTCATGAAAACATAACCCAATCATAGTAAGGATATAAATAATTACATTAAAATGATTCACAATTAAACTATAAAAATGCCTAATCCAAAGGCATGAGTAAGTGAATCTGCAACTGCAAAAGTGATTACAACATATCAAACTGCCTGCCCAAATGTCACATCCTGTAAAGTGGTGAATTGCCAAAAACTAAAACAACTCCCAATGTAACTGCGAGACAAGTTTATAATTTTGACAACATACAATAAATGTTGTGGACATGTTGCAATTCAATGCCCTAGTATGGGACTTATATGCTAAGCAAATGCAAACAACCAAAAGTGTATGCTGCCTAACATCTAAACATGCCCATAGGGTCTTAACAATGCATATATACATCAATGTGCCAAAAATAGATACATTAAAAATAGCAGTCAAATAAGTGTTGTAAGGAATCAATTCAACCTACAACATGCATTCTGCTATTATCTCCAACTGATCAAATGAGTTCAAGTCCTCTAGACAACTCATACAGCTTAAATAGGAGATCAAAAACTTAGAGCTATCAAAAAGTGAGAATTGAAAAACTTCATGTGATAAACCTGTCTTGAAGTGTTCCCACCAACTCTAATTTACATCTATCAAAGCTTGTTCATTCCCTTAGGTGAATTCTTAACCATGCTTTGTAAAAAAAAATGTAGTGATAATCCACTTAACCATTTCTTTCTTCCTAGTGAAATTGATTGTCTTAGTGGATTCCTTAGCAATTGCATATTGTTGACTTAACCTCTTTTATGGATTTTCACTTGTAGGTTTTACCTTATCCTGGCTTGTATTGTCAACTGCATTATGGATTGAGTTAGCTTCATTAACCTTAGTGAGAGGGTTGTAAATCATCTTAGTTTTAACATTACTTGAATGTGAAAATGCATGAAGCTTAAAACATCTATCAATCCTATGTCCACTCACTTTACAATGAGTACAAACATCATTCTTAGGTGAGGGTCCCCTTTTGCCAATTCCCATCTTATCATGAGAATGGTCTTTCAAACATGTAATTTGCTTCAACAAAGCATGTCTCTTCCAACAAAATGCAACACTGTGGTTATGCATCCCACAAAAAGTGCATCGAAATGATTGCATTATCTTCTAAATGTTAAATCCAAATTTTTTTAAACATAAAAAGTGCATCAGAAGATTTAGTGATAACTCTAGTGTAGGAACTAGGAGGTGGAATCTCAATACATTGGCTACGTGTCCTCTTACACTGCACATGCTCTACTAGTGGCCTTGGTCCTTTGCTATTAGAAGTTTGTCTTCCTTTAGCCATGGAGGAAGTTTCTCGAATTTCCACCTGCTCCCTAGTGTAACCCAAACCTGCATGAAGAGATCTATGCTCTACTTGTATTGGGTTAGTAATTCCTTGGCCATCTCGACCAAGACCTCTTCCATTAAATCCCATTTTTATCAACAATTTGGATCCTATACCCTTGGTGTGTTGTTCAAAACTACCAAAAGCATCATTACTTAAATCCGAATCTGAGTGGAAAGAAGAAGTAGATGAATTATGTGGTGAATAAAGTACACTGCACTCAGTCATAGTTTCTGCATCTAAAGTTGAAGGCTTTACCTTTTCACACTCACCACATTGCAATCTAATCAAGAGCTCATCCTTGGATTCAAGCTCCGATTTCAAACTTGCAAATTGCTCTTCAAGGGAATAGAGCTTACATCTCAAGAATGCATTCTCATCCTGAATCTGGCTATTGATGCTTTCAAGCTCTTCCATCTTGGTTTTATGTGACAACTTGCCCATGGTTTTCTGCAAACACACTGATTCCACACTTGCACACTGCAATATAATCAAGTGATATGGATAACCAATAAACTGAAAGCAACTGTCAAAACCCAATCAAAAGCTCACCCAGCTTTTTAACTGCTCTGATACCAACTTGATTCGTAAACATCACTGATAAACTCAAAGTGAAATTTTAAAAGTATGAATTTTGAATTTCTCAACTTATAAGATGTTGGAATGATTAAGTTTGATTAAAATCTAATCCAAATCAAGTTTCAAAACTGAAATAAAGTTCAATTGATAAATCACATCAGTTATCCATTGAAACCGTTAGATTTTTCAAATTCTTGATTTTATCCAATTTCTCATATATGATCAAATGAGTAATTTTTGAATTTTGATTAAAATCTATATTATAATTTTTAAATTAACTAAAAATGAAATGCAAAACTAAATTCAAAGATCAAAACACATAAATTGGTTACGGGGTTCAGAATTCATACGTCCCCAAGTTCGTATTGAACCGATCCATTAATGTTGCTCAAATTTTTAAGTTAAAATATACTTACAATCAATAATAGATCATTTCTCTCTTCAAAAAATAGTGTTTCAGACCTTCGAAAGACCTTGGTTGACTCAACACGTCCTTCACCTTCCTGAATCAGATGCAGAGGCTTCTCCAAATCAAAATTGACAACTTCTATAGCTCAAAATGGCATCACCAATTCTCTAAAATGAGAAAATGAATATACTGCATAGAGTGTATTGTAATTCTAAACAACTTTGTAGTTTACTCCGAGCTCTGATTTGGCCTCTAAGGGCTCCAAAATGACCAAATACAACAAATTAGTCTATATTTTTCAATACACAGTCCAAAATTTGATAACTTCAAGCAGAAATTGGTGCCTTTAATAGCCTTTAGACCTCCGCAGCACAAGTGGTCAAGGCTAATTAATTTTGGGTGGCAAGTCAGGGATGCAAAACTGCCTCCCACCTTTCTAGGCACCTTACTTGCATTTGAAAACTTCTTTCCCTCCTTTTTAGGCGCTTTGACTTGTCCTCCCTCCATTTTTGGCACTTAGACTAATTCATTATCCCACATGGGCTGTGTGGAAGGTGTCTACATATTTTTTAAGAAGCTAAAGTGCCTCATTGAATGTGTCAACGCCCCTTTTTGTGGGAGACTTGGCGCCTAGTTAGCATGCACGTTGGACTTGGTCTTCTTCCTTCAAACTTGCCACCTTGCTCAGTCTCGCACTTATCTCACACTACCACATGGCATGTTGATGACGTGGCATCATCAAACCATTTTTTTCAAACCTTAGCATTTTCCAAGTGTCGACCTCCGATAGGTCCAAATGTCGAAATGTCCTCAAAACACGTGCAAAATGTCTTGACATTTTTTGACAAATCTTCAAATGGCCATAACTTTTGCATACAATGTCCATTTTGAAAACTGCAAAAAGCATCAGAAAGATATCAACAAGCTCTATAGTGTGCCACCACTGAAACTTAGACTTGAAAACATTGTCAAAATTCAATTTTTGATCAATGGCCATTGAGCATCATTGAACCTCAATGTATATTATCTGTAAAAATATGAATGAAACCATTATAGATAGAGTTTAGATTCAAATTTGTTTAATACTAAATGTGGATTGAGAAAGTGTTCAAAAATAAACAACTCTAATAGTGTTGACTACAAAATGTGTAAATGTACATGATTCAATATCATGCCTCCTTGGAATTGTGTTGACTATAAATTATCATAGTGTATATGTGCATGAACCATTATTATTCCCTGTGAATCTATACCAACTAATATAGAATGTTATGCATCTTTATGTTGAACCTGAAAACCCGTATCTTGAATGTATATATATGTGAAAAACCTAGGATTTATGTTCTTGTAAACTGTGTACATATGCTAATGCATATGCACTCAAGTGTGTGTGAATTTGTACTCAAGTCTCATTAATGTAAGTGCATATGAATGGAATATGCCCCCAAAATCTATATTGGCATGCCAATATTTGTCATGTAACTAAACTAATTTGATATCTAAATCATTCTAAATCACTGATTTATTTGTACTTTAATTTTAAAATAAGATTTTCCTATTCATGAGGGTTTATGTGTATATGACAATTCCAATTCAATTCCCCCTTTATAGATGATGGATGTGCCATGTAAGTTACTCATCTCAAAATAAAAGTTTATTATATCATGTCATGTATAAAAATAATGTCATGTATAATCATGTGAACATGTGGAGAGTATGTTATCATGTTAATGTATATGTAAATCAAGACATGCATGTAACATATGTAATACAGGGCATATAAGTGTCATGTCTAGATAGATGTATCTATAAATCACATAGTAGTAACCATAATTATAAAATATAACTTCATAAGACTATCCAATAAAGGTATGTGATATAGGTCATGGCACCACCTAATCTTAGTAAGCTCAATAAGCACTGCAAGCTCAAGTATTGGTATCAACATAAGGCCAGGGGATACATATAATGTACATGATGATGTCACATCAAACATGACCAAGGGACACATGCAAGGGACATAAATATGTCACAAAAAAACAAGGCCAAGAGCCACATATAAATGATATAAATATGTTGTAAACAAGGGGCCACACATAATAGAAAATCATAAATAAAATATCATTCAAGAGATAAAAACATCAATGTATCATAACATAAATAAAGACTAGTCGAAACCATCCATATGTATCAATGTCACATCTTAGTAATATAACATATCCATGTAACACAATATAAGATATATGCAACTAGAATGATATGTCTAAGCAATATAGATTGATCAACATGGTAAAGAGGTCATAAAAAGATATAACATGTGATAGTGAAACATGTGGAATAATATGCCCCCAATGGCATGGCATTGGTATAGGAGAACCTAACATTTATATGTTCATTAACCTATATGTCCCGCATCACATTCATATACCATGAAATGTATGTGTGTATGAAAAGAGTATGTATGTGATAATAACCTATGAAAATAGTGTAATCTAGTAATCATGTCATGCTCAAATTTTGATTTTAATTTTTGAAAATTTTGAATGTTTTTGTATTTTTGAATTACTTGATTTCATGGTATTTTTAAAATATTTAAAATTTGAAAAGTGATAACCAATGATCCCATCAATGGGAAGACGATGGGGAGTGCCTATATTGCATAGTGTAAGGGTTACCTATTGTGAGTGAAAGGTACCATATATAGGAGTATCATAATCTAATAAGAAATTATCTATTGTAAAATAACTATCATGATCACTGCTCATACTGTCTCGTGTATGATGGGTAACTCTAGAAGGCCTATTGGTCTGTAGGGTCTGTTGTCTAGTTTAAGAATATATCATTGCTTATGTTCATTTTAGAATAATTTGAAATTTATGTGGTACTAACTAAATACATTTTATAGAATATGATGGCCTTTGTGATTCTTGATTAACTCTTTGATATGATGGGCACCGAATAGTTGGGTATCTAGTAAACTTAATTAATATCCTCTAAACTAGGTGTATAGAAATATATTGAATGTGTAACCATTGGATCTATATATTGATCCTATATGGGTTTATCAACCAACTACAATGGCGGTGGGTGTGGAGGAAGAGATACCACTGGCTATAGAGGGTACTCATATCGTATACATATAACCATGACTACCTTATTACAATTTATGTACATGAGACATTGATTCACTAAGATGGTCTCACATGAATATTTTGAATCCAAAGGCATCTTAACAAAATGTCAAATACCTCATTACTTTGTATAACTAAAAATAGATTGGATACTACAATAAATCCCACTTGAATATATATCACTATGTGTCTGAGGGTTTTTTATTTTTGTTTATAGAATACCTTAGTTATTATTGTTGTATCTTGTATATCCTATTATGTATATCCAAGGGAGTTAAAAAGTGTGTGCACACATTATCACTTTACCCATTATTGATCATGACACTATGTAAGGGTTGATAATTGATATAAGCTCTTATGAACATTGCATAAAATTTATAATCATCATCGACAATATCATTGTCATAAAATGTGATCATAAGATGTTGTGGTGAGGTGCCGATAAGTGTACCAATATTTATGTCTATTGGGTGATCATATGTTGTAGGTGGAGGATGCATATTGTTTGCTTAGTATAATTTTGAAGTATCCTTAGTCTCTATCGTATCATGCTTTAGAAATAAATCATTGAATATTTTCAACTTATGATTTCCATTTTTATGTGCTCTAGATTCTTATCTAGGTGTGCTCAACTTAATAGCTTTGTCATCAATAAGATCTTGTATCTTATGTCTTAAATTGAATCATTCATTTTTAAAATGTTCCAAAATTTAATGATAGTCACAATATGCATTGCTATCATACTTATTTGGTGTAGGTATATTTGGATCGAACTCTTGTGGAGGAGGAAGAGTGATAAGGTTCTACTCAAGTGGCTTCAGTAACATTATACGAGGAGGTGATGGTAATCCTAAAAAAATTATTCTTTGATGGAGCTAGCAATTGAAGTCGATTTGTAAGTTGTGATACAACATTAAATATCATCTTTTCCTCATTCTTGTTGTCATTTAGTTTGACCTTATAGTTTGGTTTGATCTAAAACTTTGTTGTTAAAGTAATTGTAGTGATAGGTGTATAGTTGAGCTTATTCAAGGCTATGAGCTTAACTTATATATCTCTTATTCTGTGGCATAGGTCATCGAAGGATTGAAATCTCTTGAAGATGATTGACTAATGGAGTGGTGCAAGTAATATTTTATTAAATATGTCTTAGATCTCATTGATGGCCATAACATTAGTCATCTTAGCTAGCATAGTCTTGTAATAGATTACATAATCATGATTAGCTCATTAGACCCTTGCTTGAGTTTAGAAATTTGCACATAATATAGTTTATCATAAATTTTGGTAGTAAAATGTGCTCAAAACTAATATTTTTAAGGGTTGAATTCTCTAAATTATTAGATGGAAATATCATAAAACCATTGCAACATATATTCATTAATACTTCTCGGGAATATCTTGGTTAATAGTTTGACATTGTATGTGTAATCCAAGCATGTTGAATGGAATGATTGAAGCTATTTTTTTATATCACATTTACCTTTGCATAGTGTAAGCTTAGGACCTAAAAAACCTATAGGTAAACTATAAGTTTCTGTCTCAATGGATAATGGATTATGAATCAAGGCATGCAAATCCATTGAATGATTATCTCTAGATGCACCTTTCTCTAACTACAACTTAGAATGTAGAGTTGTAACAATATGCTCAAGGGAATGTGTAGTAGGCAAGGTTAGTGATGTAACATTCATAGTCATCAAAGGAAGGGCAAAGTTTATATGTATAGGAATAGGCATGGAAAATTGTTTGGAGCCTTGTGTTTCCCCCATACTTTGGTTAGATAGCGCATGTATAATTAGAGGTGTATATATAAGGATAATGTCAATGGTAGAATTTTTAACACTTGTGGTTGGATTAGTAATTTAAAATACTTTGTTGATATCTCAAAAGGGGTCATATTTTCTCCTAAATGTAGTAGCTTGAACCAAATGTTTTTATCTCTCTCTTGCAATATATAACAATGCATCAAGATAATGTGAATCAAAGTTAGGATATGTAGATAATTCTTGGGCATTAATGCCACCAACTTGATTTGTATTAGTTTTTTTATGAGTATTAGCAGTCTTAACATTCATAATAAGTACATCAATAGGCTATGTAGTTTGTATTGTATAATTTTTATAGAGAGTGGGAGGAACGAGGGAGGTCATGCATGCCATTTGTTGTCTGGTGGTAACAAGAGGCAATTCACATTGGATATTGAAACAATATGATATTAGGAAGGATTGAGATTGTTCATTGTTAATTTTAGCCTTATTAGTGTTTTTATATTTAATCCATTTGATTGTATTATTGATCAAAATGTAACATATCCAAGTGAAATAATATGAAGAGATTACCTTCATGACTTGCATTAACAAATAAAGACAATGCTCATTTATTATAGACATGGGTAATGTGTATTATTAGGGAATAATCAGAAACCAGTTTTGAAAATAAAAACCTAAGTTTAAAATTTAAAACCCTATAAGGATGAAACCCTAAGGGATACCTATGGTTTAACATGGTTCAAACAATTTACAAGTTCACCAATATGTTTTACCGTATTTTATATTAAAATGACTTAATATAATTAAGATATAAAATAGTATGTGAATTTAGATTACTAAATATGGATTTCAAGCATTAATATAAATGTAAAAATTTAAAATGGATTGCAATGATTTGATAAGTGGCATATGATAAATATAATAAGTACATCAAAGGGATAAGTACCTAGCTTTTACGATTGACTACTTGATTGTGATTAATGTATGGGAGTGGAAAATATACTAAATTAAGTCTATGATTCATTAGGTTTAGGAATTATATCTTTTTATATGTAGGGTTATTTTCATTAGATACATATTAGTAACAACTATCAATACTGGCATGTAGTGGTTGGTAGTGACCTATTCTAAAAAAGGGGTTTGTGACCATACGATCACCTTCATGTATCTCTAAAAGCTATGTATGTGTGATGCTATACCTTGATGATACACGTAACTCCATAAATCATCCTCCCTCACCTTAAAATCCCGCATGTACTTGTGAGGTCTAGAAACTTGAAAAATTTATGAAATTGTATCAGGTTGAGTCGATCCTAATCACCCTTGTTGATGATTACTGTTGTCTATGTATCTAATACTCCAAGGAGGGAATTAAAGTCAATGTTAATCCCCATATAGTGTGATTATGCAATTGGGATCCTTCATTATATGATTTCAACTAATTATTTGGCTGTGATTCTTGAAAATGTTTGTTTTTAATTGGATTTTTTATGCTTCAAACTTGTCTTATAACAAATCTTAGTGATTGGTTTTAAATTTGGGAGAAATAAGTTAGTTTCTATTAATGTACTATAATGTATAGATGTGTATCAAATAAGTCCCATCTATCAAGTGATGCCTTTATCTCTCTCTCTCTCTTTCTCTCTCTCTCTCTCTCTCTCTCTCTCTCTCTATATATATATATATATATATATATATATATATATATATATATAGAGAGAGAGAGAGAGAGGCCTCACTTGATAGATGGGACTTATATGATACACATCTATACATTATAGTACATTAATAAAAACTACCTTATTCCTTCCAAATTCAAAACCAATCACTAAAATTTTTTATAGGACAAGTTTGAAGGATAAAAAATCCAATTAAAAACAAAGAATTTCAAGAATCAAAGCCAAATAATTAGTTGAATTCATATAATGAAGGATCCCAAGTTGAGTCGATCCTAATCACCCTCATTGATGATTGATTGTTGTTTATGTATCTGATACTCCAAGGAGGAAAATAAAGTCAATGTTAATCCCCATATAGTGTGATTATGCAATTGGGATCCTTCATTATATAAGTTCAACTAATTATTTGGCTTTGATTCTTGAAAATGTTTGTTTTTAATTGGATTTTTTATGCTTCAAACTTGTCCTATAACAAATCTTAGCGATTGGTTTTGAATTTGCGAGGAATAAGGTAGTTTTTATTAATGTACTATAATGTATAGATGTGTATCAAATAAGTTCCATCTATCAAGTGAGGCCTTTATATATATATATATATATATATATATATATATATATATATATATATATATATATATATATATATATATATATATATATATATGAGTCTAATTAGGTAATTTCTCATTCCACTAACATGCTAGGCAAATGGGCCAACCCTAAAGAAATATTTACTTTTTAAAATTAGTTGTTATGAGAGGGTCATTATCATTAGGTATAGGTCAATATCAACTGGAGATACTAACCTAATTTGACAGTAGTGACCTATGCATATAAGAATTGAATTTAAGGTTAGGGGATGTCCATATGAGATAATAAGTTGGTTTGGCACAAACTATAAGGTTCAAGTAGGTGTCTGACAACAAAACGAGAAGGTCAAACTCATAAGGTAATATGTAGGTCTGAGAGAATGGTAGGTTATGACCATACTTGTGTGCGCAAGTCATGCATGGTAAATGTAATCCAAGCTTGTCATTTTCAAGCACCCAATATGATATTTTAGTGACTAAATTAGATAAATGTTTCATAAAACCTAGTTCATCTCCTTGTGTATCACTAAATTTTCTTGTGATTAATTAATAAAGATGGAACTTAGTGTCTACGTATTATTTTTTTGAGAATTAAAGAAGATCACAATAAAGAATCACTATCCACCAGCTATAATTGATGACCTGCTAGAAAATTTTCAAGGCGCCTAATACTTATCCAAAATTTATCTTAAATTTTGACATCATCAAGTTAGATTTCAAGGCAAGGACAAACGAAAAACATCTTTTTAGACCAAGATGTCTCTTTTTCAGTGAGTAGTGTTGTCTTTTGGATTTAACCACTTTTATGCCACGATTGAATGATGTATTTAAAAGTTGTCTTGAAAAAGTTATAATCATCTATTTAGATGACATTTTAAAGTTATATAACACTTGGAAGGTACATCTCTAGCACTTTCAACATGTTGAAGGTATACTTCAAAAAAACCAATTGTGTGCAAACTTACCAAAATATTACTTTGGTCAAACATTTATCTCGTGTATATGTCTTGTCATACAAGGCATTCAAGTAGATCCTAAAAAGGTTGAAGTTATTATCAAATGGCCAACTCCTTATAAAATTACATAGTTGTGAAGTTTAATTGATCTTATGTATTTATACCAAAATTCCATCCTTAGATAATTATATATTGCCTCACCTTTTCATTATTTGATATAGACAAATGTCTCTTTTGAGTGAATAAAAATATTCATGTGCATTCTCCACATTGAAGCACAAAATGTGTTTTGTAGTTATTTTGGTATTACTTGATTTCTCACAACCTTTTGAGTTGGAGATAAATGCTTTGTAGTTTGTGCTTCGATAAAGTTTGACGTATAATGGCCATCTATGACCTATCACTCAAAAATGTTTTCTTAAACCAAACATCACTAGTCCACTTATGACTAGGAATTGTAGGCCTTGGTCTAATCAATCAAATACTAGAGACACTATCTTCTTGGCAAGTAAATCATTATGCATACATATCAATTTCCTCTTTATTTCCTTTAGTCACCAAAAAAAATTTAACAAGAAAGACACATGAAGTGGGAATATTGTTTACAATATTCACAATTAATCATCAAGTATAAAAAGGGTACTACCAACACTATTTTTTATTGTTTGAGCCACCCTCCTATAGTTCACACGTTAACTATTGTCACCACTTCACACCTTGCTTTCCATACGTGAACTTCTCATGATGTAGTTCGTCCTAATTTTGGGAAACTCTACATAAGATTTAAACAACCAAATTCTTAAAATATAACACCCTTTCAATATTTCCACATCAAGAAAGGAATATTATATAAATTTGATAAGTTGTATGTACCTCATAATCATTGCACTTCTCTTCTAAAAGAGGCACACTCTACATTCTAGGGTGGTCATTTGAGCAAGAAGATGACCCTACATCATCTACAATGTTTCTTATTCTAGTCTCATATGTAGCATGACGTCCTTCACTTATTAACACATTTTATAGTATGTTACCACTCCAAACCAACCACAAGAAATTAGATTTGAATATCCCTTTGCCCATTCTTTCTCATCCTTGGGAAAGCATTTTCATGGATCTATTGAGTGGTTTTATTATGACAAATTGATGTTGTGATTATGTTTTTATGGTTGTTGATCCTAAAAGAATATGGCCAAGTTCATTCCATGCCGCAAGACTAGTTATGATAGTGACTTGGCCTAGTTTTTATTCAACTTAGTATGGTATTCTTTTGATCTTCTTACCAACATTATTTCTGATCATAACTGGCATTTTTGGACCACTTTTGGCTTTCTTTGGGAAATTTTTTTGGAGTCTCTAAAATTTCCACTGCTTTTTATCCATATTTAGATGGTAAGACCAAAGTGGTCAACCACACTCTTATAGAAAGTGTCTGCATATATCACTTCACATCTCTAGAAAATTTGGATTTGAGCCTCACCCACATTGAGCATGTATACAACCAAGCAATATATTCTTATACATGTCATTTAATTTTTGAGGTTTGCCTTGGTTTTTATATTTTGGATCCATATGAATTACCTTTATATTTTCCCCTTCCTTCTACACAACATATACATTTTTTTTAAAAAAATGTACACTCCTACATTCAACATTGGTAATCTCTTTAGTCTAGAGTAGTTTAATTTTTATAGAAAAATCAATAAGCAAAAATAACTCATGGATCGTCATTGTGTTTCTCATATATTTTAGGTTGGGAACAAAGTTTAAATATAATTATACAAACCTCATTTTTTTTAGAATAAACACAAGGTCAAACCTCTATAATATTGCCTTATATTATTCTCTAGTAAATATCCAAGAATGCCTTCTACCTTGATCTTCCATCAAATTTGGGAATTTAAGATAATGTAAATATTTGTCTCTTTGATCACTACTATGAATCAAAATTAGAGCCTCAGCTTCCTATCAATCATCTTACAGATTCTCTAAATTTATTGCTTCCATTAGATGCAAATGGAGTTTCTGACATGAATATTCACCAAACCCATTAGTGTTCTACTACTTTTTAATATGCCTTGTACAAAAAAAGGTCAAATTATACACCAAGGCTAATGAATTATGTCTTAGATTCTTACTTCTCTTTATTTAAAAACTGAATTCAAATGCTTATATTGTTGGGAGGAATGATAAGGATTCATAGATGGACTAGGAGGGCACACAACATAGTATTACTTCATATAATTTATAATTAATCATATATAATTGAGAATAATTGTAATTGTGAAAGTTCATATTTCAAATCATCATGAGCTAAGTCATTTAGTAGGTATTCTAGTTTGAAACATTCTCTTGAGTAGTTACTTATGTCACTATAACACTTGGCATATTAAATGACATACATGTAGTTAGTTATTATTTTATACGGAGTTTTTATTAGTTTGGGTTTGCTATTTATACCAATGTATTTCAGTAAATTGTAACCAAGTTTTAGTCAAGTAATTGTTATTGAGAGCATTTTGTGATTTTTGTATTTATCTATTGTGCAAAACTTATTTCTCATTTATATGTGTTAGTCTTTGTTTTGCACATTATTTTTTATCTTGTTTACATATTAGAAGGTGTATAATAATGTGTGTGATTATTATTTATAAGTTATTTGTAGTCAGTGAGTAGAATTTGAAGTTGTAATTGGCATCAAATATTAATTATATTTTTCTTATGCTATTAAAAACAATTTTTTAAAAATATTAAAGAGTTGTTACCATTTCAATACAATGTGTTATTATTATGTTAATTAAATATTTTGGGGTACATTAAGCCATTGGCTTGTATTAATTTTTATAAAAGAAATAAATGAGATGTATATTGTTTAAATTATTTCAGTTATGCTATGAAGTTGGTGATGGATCCAAACTTTATTGATCAATTGTTACCATAACAAATTGAACTTATATATATGTATTCCATATATTAAGCAACATAGTTTTAAACTTTATCGGTTTACAAAATTTAAGTTTATAATTTAAATTCATAACTATCTCGTTAATAAATTTTAAGTTCTCAATCAACACAACAATTTATTATGAAACTATTCTAAATTTATAACATGAGTTCTATGTTCCATTTAATGTTATAGTCCATTAATGAGAGTTCACATTATTTATTATTTAATAAAACAATCCAAGACAAACAACTACAACTAAAGCACACACACACATTTCTATTCAACAAGATCCCATCTATCACAATTCATGTTGAAGAATGGGTTAGAGGTGTGCATCCATTGGCGAAACCATTCCACCCCATCTATCAAATTTATACTTTAAGATTTCATCACACAATTAATTCCAAGTCACAAGATCATATCTCAACTAAGGTTACTTAAAATTCCTCAAAACAAAACAAGTCTATCAAAACATGCAATCACACTTGAATTCATAAAATTAAATAGAGTTTTGTGATCAATAATCATTCCACATGACAAAATATTTATTAAAAAAATCATTAATGCTTCAATCTATCATAGACACTAAATATTATGAGGCATTATTAATTAAGACATGAGTCACTTATATTATCATTATAAACTATGCATAAGTGTTAGTCATTGAAAATCATACATGAGGCATATGTGCTTCTGTATGAGTATATTGTGTATTATTTCCAGTCACTAGAAAGTAAAATTAATTCATACAAGTATGGGAGTAACGTGCACTAAATCATGATATTAAGTAGGAGTTACTCATATAAACATCCGAGACACTCAAGTAGTTAATATGTGACATGAGCATCTCAAACATATCTATAAACAAGTAAAAAAAAGACTTACGCCAAGTAAATTGATTCTAGTCAACAACCAACTATACCTCCTTAAATGAATTTGCATCAATGAATAATACTTCAAAGTGTGTACAAGAATAACATGACGTAATGTAAGCTTCATATTAGATTACAACACCTACTTTACATTTAAGAACACAACTTCAGAATGAATAACACATGATATGTTCACACACATCCAAGTCAATATCCATTCATAATCTTACAACTTTGAACAAGTTTCCTTTAAACAAGTGAAAGTAATCAAGGTAAAAAAGGAGAGATAAACAAACCTTCAAAAAAATAGTCCATAAATATATCAACATAATAATAACACCTCATGATTTCTATATTCTACATTAAGGTGACATTAATTAAGACAAAGATACAGTAAATAAGAAGGTATGCTCAAATATGACTAAGGAACAAACCTAGTCCATAAAAAATCTTCAATAAAATATCTAAGGAAGGTTATAATTAACATTGAATAAAATTTTCATTACAACCATAAATCATCAAATAATAAGTATTTACAAACATATGTACATATTAGAAAATAGGATGAAAAAAAGTGAAATAAGAATAAAACATTGCAACCCTGCACATGTCAAATTTGTAAAATTAGAGATTGAATCAGTAACATAAATCTAATCAACACAAATCTACCCAAGTCTAACCCGCATAGAGTGCAAAACTATCTAAGAGGATCCAAAGTTAAAATTAGAGTTCAAAATAATCCATAGTCATCTTTCCAAATCCAAACTTACAAAATATTAGAAAAAAAATGGTGTGATCATTCATTATTCATTTCTACTTATTTTGCGTAGCCTAATTTTTTTTACAATTTTATTTTGTTAATATTATTTATCCAATTGGGTAGATCTAAATTATATATTTTATTTATTATATAATTAGTTCTATTCATTACCATAGTTTATTCCTTATTTTTTGTAAACCTAGAATTAAGATAAACATAAATGGTAAATCCTGACATTTTATTATATTCAACCTAAGGTATTTAAAACCATAATTAATTTTAGGGTTTTTCATTCTAAATCTATTTTCCAAATTTGCATCTTATTTAGGATTTGGTGCTTCTTTTCAAAATCTAATTTTCATATTTGTGTCTTACATTTATTAGCCATGGTTACTAATTTTGATGACAATCCTTCCATGGTAAGTGTAGATGCAAATGCCCAATCACTTTCTATTATGGTACATATTATTTCAGCTTGTGATAAAGGTGTTGAAACTTATAAGGACCCTAACAATCTTTAAAAAGTTGATCTGCATATATTTTAAACTCCATAAAGCTTCAAAATGGCAATTCAACAAAATCCTAGATGTGTGGAAAAATTATTACAACTGAAAAATAGACAATGAGAACATAGAAACAAGAAACCTATGCATGAATAAAATCCATTGAATGGTTCTACCCATTCTAAATTAGGTGGTGAGGCTAGTGATCCTCATAAAATTACTCTACCTAGTACTACATCACCTTCAGTTGATACTATTAATCTTGATGCTTTTATGGTTCCTCTTATTAATCCAAAAACCAATTTGCCTCCAATGAATTAATATAATATTTATCTTAGTCTTTGGCATTCTAACGCCAATGGTATTCCTAAATCTATTGTAACATCTAATGATTTAATTTCAATACAACATTTTAATAAAATTAAGGTGCAAATTCTTCAATTATCACAAATCTCTAGCAAAGCTAGAATGAAGTGCTTGTTCATCCCTTGCATCCATCATTTTAGGTACCCAAGTTTACAACATTTAATAGAAATTGGGATCCATCTTAACACATAAAATCCTTCTTTTCATCTTGTATTGGGTATCACCATGAGGAACTTCTCATGAACAAAATGTTTCCTATAAGTTTTAAAGGATATACATTACATTGGTTCTATTATTTACCTAAAGGATTTGTGTGTAGATTTCATGAGCTAATTGACCTCTTATTATTTTAATTTTTGATAAACAATAGTCAAAAGATCCAATTTTTCATAGATCTCTCGAATAAAATAAGGACCTAATAAACACAATTCAAACTATGTGTTTAAATTCAAAATCATGCTTACGAAGATGACACATGCACTTCTTAATAATGAGCTTTAAATCATATTAATAAATAGTTTACTCAATCCTCTTAGAGATAAGGTTATAGATGTTAATATGTTAAAGTATGCATCAATTTATTCAACATTCAATGCTCCAAAATATGAAGCAAAATTAAAATTCAAACCTAGGACCAATGATGCACCTAGTTTTCTAGATAATAATGAGGCAAAGACTATCAAGATAGTTTCACAAACACAAAATAGGGTTGCATTTTTGACTTTTAATTAAATAAGAGAATTTATACATTTACCTGAACTACCTCATTAGATATTAAAGAGGTTGCTTGATTATAATTCCATCAATTTACCTAAACCAGTTCATAGGGATGCAACTAAACTTATACGTATAAGCTATAAGCCCAATTTATTTTGTGAGTATCATCATGCCTCATGACACTAAAATAATATGTTTAAAATTGCGTCACAATTTTCAAGACCTAATTGATAGTAAAAACATTGATATAGATGTGCATAACTCTAAAATTAAAGAATCAGTAACAACACTCAATCAATGCTTGCAATTATTTAACAACCCATTTCCAAATCATAATGCTCTAAACAAAAATAATGTGCATATGATAACATCTATATATAATTATACCATACAACCTACACAGGAGATTGATAAAGTCATTGGCATGGTGTTAAAATAAATCTCTTTCCATTACATTATTTGACCATGAAATAAATAATTATTATTAAAAAAATGATCATATATATGTGTGTGTGTGTGGGGTGGGGTTTATTGACTACCATTTTTATATCACACATGGCATTGTGAATGATAACGGCTCCAACAACAATTTTATCTTGATGCAATTGTTTTCTACTTGAGGCTATACTCATAGAGACTTATGAAATGAAATGAAATGGTCTTAATTACATCCACAAGACCAAACGGTCTATGGGACTACCAATTATTCTGATTGCTCAAGTCTCTCAAATAATAAGACTAGTGATATCTTTTATATTGATACTCCTTCTATTGTTGATTTGAGTTAACACCTCCCCCACCCATTTTATTATATTATCCTCAAATACCTCTATCATGTAACATATTGTAATTGTTTCCTCATATTTGGCTTAGATTTCTATGTACTTTGGAAATTCAAGGATGAAATTTTCCTGCATTTCAACCACCTATGTATTGCATAAAACACAAACCCTCTATATCTTCTATTCTTTAGGTGTCATCCATCTTCATGTCTCACATTTGAGTCTATGTGAACTATTCCTTAGTTAAGGAATGAGTATCTTTTCAATTCACTTAATATCAACCCATATATATATATATATATATATATATATATATATATATATATATGATTATTCACAATGCTCATAACTCAGGTTAAAATCTATAATGTAGTGTTGTCATTTCCTACTTATTTTATCCCTTCAAATCCATGTTCTAATATTTTAATTCACATAATTTTCAATGAATTTGTTGAATTTTGGGCACTTATTTAGGTTTATATTCCATCTGCTCATCCATTTGTGATTTTTATTCATCGACATGTTACTCAAACTATGTAACACCTCCTCTCTTGCATCCCTAGACCACTTGTTAATCTTCATGTTTTTTTTTGTTTTTTTAACATAATAACCTAGTCATAATGGTTTTTCCTCTAGCTAAAAAAATATTATTTCAGGGAGGATATTATCATAGGGAACTAAAGCCTTAATTCTAAAATTGTTTATGATTAGATGCCTTTGGATTCTTTCCATTTTCCTCCATTTCAAACTCACTGGCCCATACATCACAACCATACAACAACACCATCATGACAAGTAACCCAAATAGGACCCTAGTGGTCTTCCAATCCCATAATTCAATATTCATGCACCTGTTTTGAAGCACCTAAAGAGATATCTAGCTCCTTGCATTATTTTCATCCTACATGTGTCCTAGTTGAGCTTGTTGTGAAGTTAACGTTGATATATTAGTATTCAACACCACTTTGAGAGGTTCTCCTAAAAATTGAAAGTTAATATATTACTATAATCATACCTCCCATGACCCTACTCCTCCCTATGAATACACGTCAGCTCACATACATAATAATGACCCAAGTTATCCTGCTTCAAGACATTTTACACTTGTATGGACCCTCTCGCTTGGCATATTCAGTCCCCTCACATTATTTTCACTCAATAACACTTTCACTCACTGATAGGCGCTTCAGATGCCTCTCAGATCTCCTCTAGAGCCCTGTGATCATCTAAGAGGGTTTGTTAACACAAGCTACAGTTTAGCAGCTAAGTTATAGTCTAGGCCACATG
The DNA here is from genome assembly GCA_037957365.1 of Torreya grandis. NCBI lineage: Eukaryota > Viridiplantae > Streptophyta > Pinopsida > Cupressales > Taxaceae > Torreya > Torreya grandis. The sequence goes on along the minus strand of JARHVA010001724.1, from coordinate 573,960 downwards.
ATACCCCCTAAGCCATGACCTATGGCACATCCTGACCATAAAGTAAGTTTTTGGGCCTTTTTTGGTGCCCAACAACTAAAAATGGGAATTTTTTGGTCTTTGATGAATTGGGGATGCCATATATGATTACTAATCACTCATTTTTACCTCTTTGATACTATCTACTCTAATCTCTCCTCTAGATAATCACTCTTTAAGCTCTTATTCCTTTTTGGACCTCACTTCATTCATTCTTGGCATGCTTGAGATTTCATTGTGATAGGGGATGCCCTACTATTCTATAACTTGATTTGATGATTCTCCTTGAATTCCACAATTCTCCTAAGGCTTGTTGCTCGCTCCTATCTCCCTCAAGATTCATTGTACTTATTCTTGTGCTCCCCACATTGTCTCTCCCATAGTTTGAATATTCTCTTTCACCTCTTCCACTGCTATTGGATCTTGGTTTGGACTTAACTCACATACAACTTGGTCTTCCTTCTTCACTATTTCCTAGCTTAGATAATAGATTGGTAGATCTTCGCATAATGATATGAGGGAAATTTGATATGAAAATTGTAATTCCCATTTGTTTACAATAGTATATTAGTTGGGTTCTCATTTTTTGGTAATTTAGTTTATTTGGAGCATTCTCTAGAGTAGTTTCTAAATATTTAGCATTTGTATGCATCTATAACATCTTTCATTGTTGAAAATATCTTTCAGTGTATTATATGCTTGCTTAGGAAATGTCTCTCATTGCATGGTAGAATCTCTAGTTGCTCAAAATCTTCTATTAAATTACAAAAATAATCTCCTCTTTGCTAAACTAGAAAACTGTATCATTAGGAAGTGATAGTGTTGAAAATGAAGAACTAGCCTAGGCTTAGATTAGGTATTATTTTCAACCCTTGATTTTAAAAGTATTTGATTCCCAAAATGTCTTCTATTTGGCCAAAAAGTGCCTCTCTCTTAAGCTTATGCATTCTATGATAGTTCTCTCAATTCATCATTTGTAAGCAAGTAAGTTTCTTGTTTTAGTTTCTCACTTTACTATGATTATACCCATTAGAGTTACCTGCATCCTTTGTGCACTTGATTTTGATGGACCTAACCTTGTTTATGAGTCTATATATATCTTGGTGCAAGCCATAAAACTAGATAACCTATATAGATCACAAGTATCCCATAGCATCCCTTACCATTTTAGCCTTCTAGGTGTTTGCTTAAGTACCCTGTGTACCCCCTACCAAATCTTAGTGGCTCTGTTTGGATTCTTGGAGATATATTTTGGCACACCTGATGCAATCCCACATAATGTCTCATTCAAGTTACATCCTTTTTATAAATCTCTTATCCAATTCCCCTCTAATAGTTTCAAGGCTTTTCTTTTAGTTGTGTTTTGGCTCTCTCTCTAATTTTTTGATCTTGCTTTGGTTTTGTGTCCTTCTCCCTACTGGTTCTCCAACCATTTTCATTTTATGTTATCTCCCATCTTGCTCTCATTTCACTATATCCATGGTTGGTCTCCCACCCTTGGGATGTTAATCCTAATGGATTTAGGGTCTTGTCCCTAAGCTCATTCATGAGAAGGCTAGGGCTATAATGGAATGCCATAGACACCATAGGGCATAGGAGGTTCTCTTGACCTAGCATAGTGACCTTGACCCTCTCATGTTTTATAAATAATAAGATTATCAAATCTGTAACCAATGAGATCACTCACCTTTCTACCAGTTTGTGTTTTACTTATCTAAGGATACATCCCCAAGACTTGAGCTCAAGTTTCATTCACCTTTTAGGGGTGACGATAACCCCCTTTCATAATTGAGGCCCGATGACCTACACAAAATAATTGACGATTGTTGTAAGTGAATTCATGTGAATGAAGAACACTTTTCTTCCCATAGGAGCAGGCAAAATTCTTCTTCTCAAGATAGAGATTGCACCTAGTCTAGTTCGAGTGCCTTGACCAATTCTCATGTGTGTCCCCTATCTCTTTCTCAATAGGAGACTCCAAGATGAGAAATCAACTGCATCCATATTGAGAGACATTGCATCTTGACTCGATGAGGCATCCACACCATATGGATGCTTCTTATCCTCCTAGCCCCTCCTTTAGAGTCTCAAATGAGCATGTTGATTTTGATCACCATTTAAAAACTAGAGACCCATGAGATGCATATCTCAAACATCAGTGCCCTTGTGTAGCACTCATCTTGTGACACATGGCCAATACCATAAAGACCTAGGTCACCATGAACATTTTTATAGGCATACCATGTCATCTCATCATACTTTTAGGGAATACCACCTATTTTATGGTCGTTCCCCACCCTGTGATTGGGAGGATTTCCATCATGACCATCTCCCATGTCAAGAGTTGCCTCAGCATCATCCCCTTCATGATTAGTATTCTGATGAGTCATAATGGCATAGGCAACATCATGAACTCTGTGAGCCTCCATAGGGAGCTCATCGCTAGCCTACTATAATTTATGCATATGAGAATCTCTATAGAAATATTCTACCCCTTTAGGTGTGTGTTATTCCCCTTCCTACTCTAATCCCTAAACTACCAAATTTAAATGTGACTCAGGATGATAGTCTCATGGAGCATATCATGAAATTTATGATGGTGTGTATGGATTGGGAATAAGAAAGAGGCATGATGTTAAAACTCTTTGCTCAATTTGTGTGATCCAAAGTATTGGTTTGGTTTTATAATCTACCACCAGATTGTCTTTATAGCTTCTAATTTCTATTAGATAACTTCCTCTAGTACTTTTAGATCTCCAAATTGTTTAACGTTGGCATCCAATCACTTACCTCCATAGTATAGGCCAAGGGTGAGTTAAACTTTGACTTTATACATAGGTGGTGTTTAATAATCTATACATGCAGGATAATGTTCTTAGATGATCAACTTTATGATATGTTTACATGAGAATGGAGGCAGGAGGTTCACCTTGAGGTCTTCAAGTGTGAACCTACCTCTTATGATGAAGTTGTTAATGAGTGTTTGAAGATTTAATTCATTGAGGTGCATGCAGGCATTCAACTTGTACCAACCCAAAAGTCATCCTCTTTATGTGATCAAAAATTTGATGCAATCAAAAATGGTGTCACTGATTCTCCTGTCAAGAATAAGGATAAGAAGGAAGGTTGTGAGGTTAACACTCTAAGTAAGAAGTTGACCTAAAATAAGTTCCATAAAAAGAGCGCAAGAGGGTAGCGGATATTGTATCCCTATGACCTTGCCAAATTTTAAAAATTTCACCAGATTAAGGGGCATTCTGACAAGGAATGTGTCTCTCAAAAATATTGTGTGAAGACCTCACCTGCTCCCCATAAATCCCCACTTTCCAAGCCTAACCACAAGATGGATGTGTTCAAGGAGCTTCTTCCTAATCATGACAAGGAAATAAGAAGAAGAAGAATAAATCCAAGGCTAAGTCCCATCACTCTTCTTATATCTCTTCTACCTCTTTTGATTCTTCATCCTCGGCTGACCCAAAATGGAAATCCAAGCATGATAGTAACAAGCGCATTTCTAGCATTGACATAGCCCCTATAAATTATGAGTGATTTGTCAATATGCACTCAGGTCATGTGACTGACCCCATTGGATATGCTAGTGGTGAAGGGTCCTCAGGCCAACCCATGAAGGTATGGAATCCTAAAGTTACATTTGAATTTTGGTGTAATATCCCTCCCCAAGCTAGGTAGCAATCATACTCCATCATAGAGGAGTTACAGGGCCTCTTAGATGGAATATCTATTTGGGACCTTTTATGCCTTTTCCTTAAGCAAAGAGGGCTCATCTTCAATGAGCTTGGTCTCTCCCATGAGGTGCCACTATGGGATGATGTTGAGGTTTTTCTCAAATCAGACATCCTTGACCTCCCTGACCCACCTATCCTATCTTATAACACTGCCTATTTATCAGATCCTTCCATTTTAAAAAAGAGGCCTAAGTTCGCACTCTACATTGAGACCTTTGTATATGACTATCGCATCAAGAGATGCATTATCGAAAGGTGTTATGTTGAAAACCATGCCTTTATAGGTGTTCAATGAGATAGCTATTAACCATAAGAAGTTTTATGAATCTCACCACAACTGTGTTGGCTTCAACAATGATATAGTTATGTTGGTGGGTAATGTGAAGCTTTGGGTCCAGTTTGGACCCAAAATAGTCATGATTGAATTTTATGTGTTAGGCTTGGATCTATCGTACAACATGATCCTTAGTCATCCTTGGACCACTACCATGGAAGCCATCACATCGACAATAGTTCATATGGTCCATTTCGTGCATGAAGGTGAGGTTAACACCTTGGAGGTAGACCCAAATCCCTGGGAATCTATTTATGCTAAGATAAATCCCTATTATGAGGCTTTAGTTTTTTCCTTGGTGCACCCTATGGGTTCACCCAAGGCTCCTACCTATAAATATTTCTTTCTCAAGGATGAATGTTTTGACTTTACTAAATATCGATCAACATTCATTCTTACCACACCTATTTGTGACCCTTGACACCTCCTACTTCGAGGAATCCATATGGCCCTTCACTCTTAGGAGACATCTTCCAAGACATATCCTTGGATTTTGAGCCTCCTCCCCTTTTGTCATGATTGTCCTAGCATTGCATTGGCACTCTTGATGCCTCTCTTAATGAGGTATCTTGAGTTTTTAAGGTGGATCTTGAGTGTTATTCTATCCATGGTGTAGCACACAAACTAATCAATGAGAAGAGAGATCATAAGTAGCTCATGCCCATACATCATACATGTTGTCATCCTCTCACTTGTTTTGGTTTAGAGGTCTCGTTCACCAACAATGACCCCACCTTCAAAACTCTTGTGTTGCGGGTCACAACTAGTGAACCTAAGGATATGAATGCTTCATCTCCTTCTTCCTACATTTTCCCTATTGTTTGGCCTCTTCATAGGCTAAGTAGTGGCCTGACTCAAGGGTAGGCCTCTAGTTAGGGTGAAGTAGTGGCCTACCTTTGGGGCTAGTCCTAGGCTTGGGCTTGTGGTGGTTTGGTGAGCCTCAAAGCTTACCAAAATACCCTCCCTAGGCCCCCATTATGTAGATTTCCCCTCTTGTAGCATACACTATTAGACCTTGTGCATTTATATGTTTATTTATATTTTCACTCCTCCTTGGATGCACCTTGGGATATAAGCAAAGTCTTTTGCTTCTTTTAGTTGGTTGTGTTATTGCTTGATTGTAGTTAACCCTCTATTGATTCCTTCTCCTTATCTGTAGTTCTTATAGTTGGTATGGGTTAGTGTTTATAGTTGTTTAAGAATTGTTATGTCCTTCCCTAGCTGGTATTTATATTTCATGAGCCTCCAACCACCCCTATATACCTCTCATTGCGGTTGGTATTGAGACACTCTCTCTTGATTGACCACAACAAATGATGACAACTCTACCAGTTGAGATGCCTTTCTTACCTCTATCACTTTGGCTCCTCCTCACATGTACACAAAAAATTAATGTGACCCTAGACTAGTCATGAAATTATTATAATAAGATAAATATGTTCAAACAATAATTTTTCTTGTTTTCTCCCTTCTCTGACCTTTCCAGATAGGTTTTGGGCCCTTCTGAGCTCCCCTAGGCCTATTTCTAGCCATTTCTAGCCTAGGCCACAAATTTTTGGGTTAACCTATAGCCTGACAATGGGCCAAGTCATGGGTCTAGTGGCTTGACAATGGTCTGGGTTGTGGGTTTGCCTAGGAAAGTTGCAACTTGGTTTAGAGGCCTTCTTTTTTCCCTTTCCCAGTCTCCATTTTGTTTAATTATTGCCTGTGAAATTATAAAACCTTCATCTTAGGGGTTTTGGCCCATTCCAAACATAATGAGAGAGTCCATTACTCTTTTTGAGGCCTCTTGAGGCCTATTTTGGGATAGAAGTTACTCTATTTTTTTTAGTTAGTAGCTTATATTCTCCTTTGTAGGATATCCATAGTGACTCCCTCTTCCTATTTCATTGTGGTTTCTGTAGGTGCATAGGTTCATGGTTGTGGTTACTCAAAGACTTGATTTGGTCTTCATCTCTTCATGGACATCCTACCACTCTTTGTCACCTCATCCCATAGTCAACATTGGTCTTCACCTCTTGACTATGATTTGTTTGCATTCTTTGTCTCCCTTGTACAAATTGCTTACCCTATTCTGTGTCAAGATAATCCTTTCATAATGTCCTCTTGCATCTCTGACCCCCATCATGGTGTACCTCTAAATGGTGATTCACACTGATGGTAGTAGTTAAGGTAACCTAGGACCCATCATTCTTGCTTGCATTATTGATGACCCATGGGACTATGAGCTTGTTACAACTTGTCAGGATCTTGCTCCTCAATTAGAGCACATATATGATTACCTCTTGTATTAGCAACTAAACATGGAATTTAACCAGAATGATAAGTAACTAGAAATATGAAACAACACAGGAATATGAGAGACAATACACAATTGTATTAATAATCACTTAGAAGAAAATACAATAAAGAAGATGCCACTTCTTCTTCCACCTCAAAGGCTTGCCACACCTCAAGATCTTCTTCCCTCTCTCTCACGGTCCCAACAATTAACTCCAATATAGAATTGATGTTCACCTCCACCAGTCAGTAACACACTGCCAATACACCAAGCACACAACCGTACTCCAAGTAGATCTCCTGCTCTCTGCTGCTACCTGCAAATCACTAGACCTTACTCACCATTGTAGATCTCCAAAAGAAGCCATGCACACCTGCTAACCAAGATCATACATACATGAAGAACCCTTCTGATTCTCTAAACTAGCACCCACTCTTGGTACTATGGCACTAAGAGGAACACACCATTGCTCTCTTCTCTCAGAAGGAGCTTATTTTGCTCTCTTACTCTCTAGCACTAGTTTACAATACAGCCCATGAGTCTATTATATAGATCTCATGCTTACAATAATTAGACTATCTTAATTAAAATAATTATACTCGCAACTCTAAGACTATAATTAGCCTTTAACATGCAAACTAACAGTCCCAAAATAGACTCTCTAGAATCCGAATGCAAACTGCATGTTCACACACAGGTTGCCGACGTCGACCCCTCCCTGACTGATGTCGGCCAACTCATAACCGACGTCGGTTGCTTCTGCACTGCTATCTGACCGACGTCAGTTGATTAGACTGACGTCGGTTGCCCTGCAACTCTCTGCAACCTCTGTAACTCCTCCTGTTTACATCCTGGTGAAGCTTTTAGCTCCACAACCTAACAATCTCCCACTTGGAGATAAATAACTGCACCTATACCTGTACCTGTACACCATCTAATTTATTCCCTGACTTGTATCCCTCTTCAAGCTCCATCTTGAAGACCACCCACCACACACCCTCTGATGCCTTTCCTATCATCTGAGTAACCTGCCACATTCAAACCTACATATCCATGTAGTGAAAACCTTGACCCTGCATAACATGAATCCCTGCTGCTGGTCCCTCTCAGATACCTGAGAATCCACTGAACTGCCCTCCAGCACTTCTCCGAATTGGCTCCAAACTTTCTGACAACTCCCACTACTTTGGAAAACTTAGGTCTACACCAGACCTCATGTGATTTCAAACCCTGTTCTAAGCTAAGCTTAAACTGTCCAGCCCTTGGTGTGCTTACCGATTTTGCATCCTGCATCTTGAACCCTACCAACACCATCTTCACATCAGCTCCCACTGGAGACAAAATCTCCATGTCTCTTATGCCAAAGAATTTCGTTGCTCCAAATTCTTCATGACACACCTCTGAACTAACTTTACCTTTAGCTCAGCAAAGAACCCTGTATGTACAAATATGCTAGCAAATCACCCACATACAATAACTGGATAATGTTGTGACCATCATCCACCTGGTAAGACAAACACAATAGTTATACTGACATTGACTAAAGCCCTGCTTTGTCATCCTCCTGTCAAAACCTATACCACTGTCTTGCAGCTTCCTTAAGACCATATACCTTGGCCTTCTGTCTCACATATCCATCCACTCTCTTCTTTAACTTGGGAATCCATCCGTCTTTCAGTGCTTTCTTCTAGCTGACAACTCCACCAACAAACCCCTATTTGGTTCTTCTCCAAGGACTCACACTCCTCATCCATGCCAAGCTCCCACTGTTTCTAGATTCTACCTGCATTGCCTCTTCACATCTTCCTAGTTTTTGACCATCAATAAGCAATATAAAGAAGGTGAACAATGAATATGAGGTTCACTTACCCTTTCTAACCTCCATATGGGCATTTGAGACTTGTTGACAGCATGATGTCTGCCCACCATCCGTTCTAGTGACCAATCTCAGCCATCTCCCAGTCTGCATCTGACCGATGTCAGTTCCCTGCACTGACCCTGACTGCCGACATCATTTCCCTAGCCAACGCTGGTATCCCTTCTACCAACGTCAGTTCCTATCTCACCGATGTTGGTCTTCCTATTTTTGACGTCGGTTAATGTATGACCGACGCCGGTACCTGTGTTCGCCTGTGAGTGATAACTTTTTACCCGCGAGCTCTCTATGGATCAAAACCCTATTCAAATCAACACAGCCCTGCTCAGAATAATTTAGTCCCCTCAGCTGATCTCTATCCGTCATCTCGTCCATGAACACCAAGGCCTTCCAGTTCTTAAGTTTATCAAAGATATCTGTCTTCCATTTAAGAACATGCATTTCCCTCCTACATATGTGACCAAGCCTACAAAGCCACATCTCTGCAACAGAAGGTGAATCAGTAATATAAATAGATAGATAAAGGATACCTACTTTCTTACCACCATCTAATTCAAGTGCATCCACTGTGAGAGTTACTGTGCATCTCTCATCACCCAATTTTCTTGAAGAAATTAGACTCATCTCCAAGACTGGAACCTGCATGACCTTCTTCAACACCTGTGTGTTATCTGTCTGCAATTTCAACTTCACTTCCCCTTCATCAATAATCTGACAAGGCTCACCAACCCCTAAATAAATCTCTCCAAAGTCTCCAAAGACATGCCCATGAAAAGATGCTCTATTTCAGGCTACATGGAAAGAGGCAAAAGAATCTGTAAACAAAGATTCTACTTTATCCAGAGCAACCTATGCAACAACACCTACAACATCTGCTTTTACACGCTGATCTTCTACCGACCAACAATCTTCCTTTACCTACTCTTTCTCTCCATCAATCAGACCATTCGTGCTATTCAGTTTCTCCATTCGTAGCTTACTTTCTTCTGCCATTGCTATACTCCCACTCAATCTGAAACCCTTGAGAGTGACCTATAATCAACAAACACTAACCAGATCTGAAACCACCTGTTAGTAACCCAACCAAATGCTCTGATACCAACTGTCAAGTTGGTACCAACCTAGTCAACCTGGTCAACCTGCTCTGATACCAACTATCAGGATCTTGCTCCTCAATTAGAGCACATATATGATTACCTCTTGTATTAGCAACTAAACACGGAATTTAACCAGAATGATAAGTAACTAGAAATATGAAACAACACAAGAATATGAGAGACAATACACAATTGTATTAATAATCACTCAAAAGAAAATACAATAAAGAAGATGCCACTTCTTCTTCCACCTCAAAGGCTTGCCACACCTTTAAGACCTTCTTCCCTCTCTCTCATGGTCCCAACAATCAACTCCAATATAGAATTGATGTTCACCTCCACCAGTCAGTAACATGCTACCAGTACACCAAGCACACAACCGTACTCCAAGTAGATCTCCTGCTCTCTGCTGCTACCTGCAAATCACTAGACCTTACTCACCATTGTAGATCTCCAAAAGAAGCCATGCACACCTGCTAACCAAGATCATACATACAGAAAGAACCCTTCTGATTCTCCAAACCAGCACCCACTCTTGGTACTGTGGCACTAAGAGGAACACACCATTGCTCTCTTCTCTCAGAAGGAGCTTATTTTTCTCTCTTACTCTCTAGCACTAGTTTACAATACAGCCCATGAGTCTATTATATAGATCTCATGCTTACAATAATTAGACTATCTTAATTACAATAATTAGACTCACAACTCTAAGACTATAATTGGCCTTTAACATGCAAACTGACAATCCCAAAATAGACTCTCTGAAATCCGCATACAAACTACATGTTCACACACAGGTTGCCGACGTCGGCTCCTCCCTGACCGATGTCAGCGGACTCATAACCGACGTCGGTTGCTTTTGCACTACTATCTGATCAACGTCGGTTTATCAGACCAACGTCGATTGCCCTGTAACTCATTCTGCAACTCTCTGCAACCTCTGCAACCTCCGTAACTCCTCTTGTTTGCATCCTGGTGAAGCTTTTAGGTCCACAACCTAACACAACTAGTTACCTCCTTACTATTGAGATGACCAATGTAGTCGAGTATCATGCAATCATTGGTGTTTTGACTTATTCTCATGTGTTAGGCATGTACTATGTGTAGTTATTCTCTAACTCACTCTTAGTTATGTCTCAACTCACCATGTATGTAATGCCCTTAGCTCTAAGTTGCTCCCCTTCTTTAAGATGGTACACAATTTGCTCTCCTCCTTTGAGGATGTCCAGGTCACCAATATCCATCACAAGGATAAAACTGGAGATGACACTCTAGTTAATTTCATTCTATATTTTATGATTTAATTTGATATCACTTGTACCATTTTTACACAGTGGTTGGAGCTAGAGCTATATATGGAATTGGATTATGTAGCATTTGTACTTTCACCCCTGGGTTGCGTTGTTGACTTCTAGGTAATGTTATATTTTACCATTTCAATTATTTATTTTTTAATTTTATGTGGCTTATAGGTAATACACAACACTCTTTTTTCATTTTAACACTTACTATTTGTACCTTAGGGGCATATGTAATCATACTTCTCATTACCCTACTCCTCCCTATGATTGCACAACATCTCACATACAGATTACTGACCCTGGTTATCCTACTTTGAGAATATTTATACTTGAATGGACCCTCTTACCTAGCATATTCATTCCCCTCACATTCATTGCACCTCACTAACCCTTTTGCTCATTGACAAGCCCTTGAGATGCCTCTTAGAGCCCCTCTACAGCCCTATTGACTGTATGAGGTGGGATGTTGACCTAGGTTGTAGCTTAAGGGGCTAATCTATGACCTAGGCTGCATGATACCCCCTTAATCCAAGGCCTAGGCCATAGCCCAACTAGAAAGATATTTCTTGGGCCTTGTTTGGTGCCTAATGACTAAAAATGGGTAGTTTTTTTTATCTTTAACAGATTAGGGATGCCCTGTATGACTGTTAATCACTCATTTTTACCTCTCACTCCTGCTATCTACTATGATCTCTCTTATAGATCATCAATTTATAATATATTGTGTCTTCTTATACCTCACTTGGTTCATTCTTGGCATGCTTGATATTTCATTGTGATAGGGGATGCCCTACTATTCTACAACTTGATTTGGTGATTCTCCTTGCTCTCCATAGTGCTCATGATAGTTGTTGCTTGCTCATATCTCCCTCAAGATGCATTATACCTATTATTGTGCTCCCCACATTGGCTCTCTCATATTTTTTAGATTCTCCTTCACCTCTTCCACTGCTATTGGCTCTTGGTTTGGACTCAGCTCACATACAACTTGGTCTTCCTCCTTCACTGTTGCCTAGCTTGGATAATCAGTTGGTAGATCTCTGCATAATTACATTTGAGCTTGATATGAGGGAACCTTGATATTGAAATTGAAATTACCATTTGTTTACATTATTATATTAGTTGGGTTCTCATTATTTTGGTAATTTAGTTTATTTGGAACATTCTCTAGAGTAGTTTTTGAAGATTTAGCATTTATATGCATCTAGAACATCTTTAATTATTGAAAATGTCTTATAGTGTATCATATGATTGCTTAGGAAATGTATCTAATTACATGGTATAATATATAGTTTCTCAAAACCTTCTATTCAATTGCACAAACAATCTCTTCTTTGCTAAACTATAAAATTGTATCATTAGGAAGTGATATTGTTGAAAACAAAGAACTAACCTAGGATTAGATTAGGCATTCTATTGAACCCTTGATTAAAAATGTATTTTATTTCCAAAATGTCTTCCATTTCAACAAAAAGTGACTCTCTCCTAATCTTATGCATTCTTTTATAGTTCTCTCAATTCAGCATTTTCATTTCCGTTGTTTGTATGGAAGTAAGTTTCTTGTTTTAGCTGCTCATTTTACTATGGTTATAACCATTAGAGATACCTACATCTTTTATGTGCTTGATCATGTTATCCCTAACCTATTTTACAAGTCTATCTATAGATTTTTGCAAGTCAAAAAATTGGACAACCTCTATAGATCATAAGTATCCCATAGCATCATTTAGCCTATAGCCTTCTAGGTGTTTGCTTAAGTACCCTATGTGCCCCCTGCCAAACCCTAGTGGCTCTATTTGGATTCTTGGAACTATAGTTACTTCTTCCTTTTCACTAAGGAAATCATAATTCTGGTTTTTTTTATATTCACTTGCATCCCTACTTCTTTACGTAAGATCTTTAGAGATCAAATGTGGCCTCTTAGATTTTGGGTTATCTTTACCATCATAATTAATTCATCGACTTAAAGAATGAGTTTCACCACGTATTTGGCTAAGTGGACCCTTTAACCTTAAAATTAATTTATCCAACCTCATTGTTTATTAATTTACATCCAAAATATATTCAATAATAGAGGGCAACCATTCTTGATGCCTATATCACTATTGAAACACTTGAACAACCCTACCTGCATTTTTATTTTTGCATTGACTTGTTCATACAATATGTGAACTGCTACCTTGCACTGTGTTGTAACTTTTAATTCCTCCATTCTTATCCATATTTTGCTCCTTGGTATTGTGTCAAATTCCTTTTTTAAGTCTACATAGAAAAAATATGCATCATGTTTTATATCCCAAATATTTTCAACTAGGCATCTAAGTGTGGCACATTGATCAATAGTTGAGTATTTAGGTCTAAAACATGATTTCCTCTTTGCTCTCTTTCCAATTTCCTCTACCAAATTGTTAATCCTATGTTCTATCATGCTCCCAAACATTTGGGGGATTATTTACATCTTCAATTTTAAATAAAGGAAAGGTCAAGTTAGATATACACTTTGTCAGGAAGCCATTTTGTATGACCTCATTAATTTTTTTGTTTTATTCGAGGTTATAGAATATATGCAATCCATTTTAGATTCTTTACTTGAATATTTTCTATGTCTCAAGCTATCCCTATTGATAGCTTCTTTATCCCTTGTATGATGTCTTCCATCATGAAAATTTATTCATGCACATTGATATTGGAATGTACACCTTGTTCATTTCAATGATCATTCAACTTCTTTGAGTATTCTAGCCATCAAATTATTGTTATGTTGTTTATGTCTTTGTTTTTTTCCTTGTGGAGCTCTCTCAAAAATCTCCTTGGTTTAGGTTTCCATAAGTAAATCAATTTTGTCTTCTTGGTTATTGTATATTCCTCTTTTTCCCCCTTAACATTTTCACATATATTATTTTTCTTTTCTTTTTGCTCTACCCATTAGTTCTTTTAGTAGTATCTATGTTACCTTGTATTCTTCATCATACCATGGGTTTGTTAGGAATCTACACATTTTATTATTTTTGAGGTTTATCTCTCTTACATGCATTTGAGCTTCTTGAATGGTGTACATTAATCTCTCACTCTTATTTTAATCTATACTAATGTTAGGTGCCCCATTATTTTCCTCTTCATGTAACTTTTTATTCAATGCCATCTTGAAAGATTACCAATTTTACTCTTTTAAGAGTATGTTTTCTTTGAATGGTGGCTTACTTTGGTTGATCTATGTGTTCTCATCATGTTTATTATATTCTTTTAGTTGAAATTCTATAGAAACTGGGTTGTGATTTGATTTTAATATCATAGGAGAATATTCTACTTCTATTTCTTCTATTTTAGGTATATAGTTTTGTGAGTATATAATGTAAGTATACATATATCTAGTTTAACCACAATATTTCATAGTTATGATGGACATAAGCATACACCATTAGGTGGCATTACACTTACACTCACAATTGATCATGGGATACCCCTAGTTTGGTTTTATGTTATGACCAATTCAAGATCATATAATATATTGTTTGGATGCCTTTGACTTAATTAAATAAAATCAATATCATCAACAACACATAATTGTGAATTTTTTTCACATAACATCAAAGTCCACAATATTTTTTTCTCACATTATTAGAGACCTATTCATCAACTACCTAGTGCACTTTGAAAGGTGAAGATCATTTACTCTAGTTTGGTCCCCACTTATCCTGCATCAACATAATCATCATATGCACCTACTATATTTGAACTTCAAACATCATCATCTAATATGCAAGTGCCCCAAGCTTATATTCCTATAATTTCACTTTTAATATGTGCAACACCATGATATTTGCATCCTACGGTTGATTTGACACCTAGACCAATCATTATCATGATCGATTAAAAATACAATCTTCAAAAAATCATGCACACATTATATTCTTCTTATTCCAACATATAATGATACCTATCACATAAATTATGATTATCCTTCTGATATATTGAGTTAATCATCCAACTCTAATATTTCAAATCTAGGTCTTATAGACTAGATTATCTAGCAACCTTATTAACCCACATTTTTGGTTTAAGCACTTTCAAATGAATCCAAAGATGGTTTAGGGTTTTAACCAACTATCCTCACCTTTTAAAACATTTTTTTGAGTTTGATCAATCCCAAAAAGTCTCTAATATGCCAAAATACATTTTTCTGACTGTAAGAGAGGATTTTGTGTTAACAACATGCAAGATATATTGAACCTCAAGCCTCCAAATGATCTTATTAGAATCCCAAAGGATCACAAACCATGTGTAAAGATTAAGATACCATTTCAAAACCTCAAACCTTTGAAACAACTCAAAATAAACTCTTTATTGTTTTCCTTTCTTGACTATACAAATAAGGTGCTTCATTAAAATTATTTATGAAGGTTTTTAATGGTCTCTTATTCTTCAAAAAGGATGTTTGAGCATCCCAATAGCTATTTATTATCAATAAAAAACTCTACACTCATGTTTATACTTACAACCCTTCTATAACCCTTAAAACCATCATCAATTATACAAACTTGATTGTCAAATAGCACTGTGTAACACATAATTTTCTCTCAACTAAACTATATTGTAAGTGACAAAATTGTCCACTAGAAAATGATCATCAAACCTCAATATCATCATGAATAAAAACAAATAGTAGCACTTACCTTCATGGGAAACACTGAGATTCATTAATTATTTTTCAAACACCTTATTTTGAACATATACAAATACTATATATATAATTTGTAGGGTAGACAGAGTTCATACAACTTTTTAATATTTTTTGGACTCTCAACCCCCTATTTTTTGAATTAATTATATTATCTCACCTTATACTATTCTCTTTCACTCATCTTAACCCGTAACATGCATTTCTAACCTCTACATCATGCCACACATACAAAAAATCTCTCCTTTCTTGCTAACCCCATGTAGGATGGCAATTACAACTGATGTTTATTAAATTTTTCATTGTTATATCATGATAATCATGTTAATACACATATTACACATCTCTTAGGACCATTTAAAAACATTTACTAACATTATATTTCACACAAGACTCTAAAACACCCCACAATGCTAGTCTAGAAATTCAAAATTTTAAATTCTTGATTTTGGTGGGAAAATCAAGGAGGCTTAGAAAGACACTAATTAAAAGACTCTAACTAACTCCAATACCCCCATTATGACCCTATAAGTCCTCTATCATCCTAACAAGACCAAAAATGAACATATGAAACTTCTTAAGACATTACACCTCATATTACGTTGCAATGCTCTACATCAAACAGCTATAACTTTTCATTTGGAATTAAATATTATAGTTGTATCTTTAATGAATGAATGTGGATTGTTTATTACTGCATAATTCAACTTATTTTGATGTTGACTTGACGATATTTAAATGGATTTTACTCTCACAAATAATTTTAAATGATGATTCTAAACTGAGTTCATTCATTAATAATTTTTGTTTTGGGCACAAAGATTAACTTAATGGTTTCATTTTCTACTTTTGAGGTTACCTAAATTTACATGATAGTTCAAGAATAATTCTTTTTTTAATTGTTACTCAACATTATTTACATTTGGGAATATAAGGTTGTTGATAATAACATTGTCTATTCTTGGAAGAAATAATGATTTCATTAGTTCCTTGTTTCAATACAAAACAAAGCAATATATTTACAAATTGAATAAGTAAAACTCCAAAAGTTTTATTAAAACTTATGAATTTAGAAAGATGGAAATAAGTGGATTGTTTTTATGTGATATTAAAGTGTTATAAAAAATATTCTATTTGATTTGTTGTTGGACGTTTTGCATTAATGAATTATAAGGGTATGACCATTTCTAAATTAAACTATAGTAAGTATCTATAGTATAAAGTAATGAATGGTCAATGTGATTGTTTGCATGCATACTACGATAAATCCATTTGATAAAATAGTGGCCTACCGGTGGGGTAGTGCAAACCTATTTTAAGTGTCATGGTAGCCATGAGCAAACTAATTAACTATTGCATGTTTTTTAATATAATAGGTTGGATTACATCTTATTATGATTGATTTTTTTAATAAATTTACATTACATGGCAAATTGAATAAAGTTATTAAGTTGATTGTGTTAAATTGAAAATTAAAGAGGAAATCACTTTGAATAGAATTATGAGTATTAGGTCTACCTAGGTTAATTAGTCACGAGAACAAACCTTGGGTAGAACCACACAAAATGATCTCCATGAGAATTTAAGTGTCTTATTTATTAAAAGACACTAAAAATGAATTAATAATAATTGTCTTGTGATTCAAGTTTTAAGTACGACTAAATCTTACTACTATCAATTTCTAGATTCTTTCCTAGCTCATAAGTTATGAGAATGCCAAATATAGATTAGAATATAACATATGATCCTACATGTAGTATTTTTTGGAGGATTCTCAATTTTATTGCATTCACTCTTCTTAAGTTTATGGTTTATATACATGCTTTATAAACATACATATAATGTTTACTCTCACATAGTTAATTCTTTTGTTTTTACTTGACCCTTACCATAACAAAATTAAAGCTTTAACTGAAAAGTTACTTATATGGGATTATAAACACTCTCTATAGTTACGCCATGTTATTAAAGGAAAGATTGTGAAGTATGGTGTCCATTATAAAAACTCTTGTTGGAATGTGTGCAAATGCATTACGACTTATAATATCTTTTCCTTTACTAATGTGTTTTATCAGAGAATTTTCAAATAATGTTCCTAATTGGTGAACAAATTGCTGGAATAGGTTTTTGTAAGACACAAAAGTAAAAGTTTTTATTGGGTTAAATTTGGGGGTAATGACATTGTATTTAATGATTTTAGGGACTTGTGTTTGTTCAATAATTATAGTGCATCTTGATGAGTCAAGAGCATTTAATAGTTGTGGCCTTAGTGGGTTGGAAAGAAATTAATGTAAATGGGTGGATTGTGTATATATATAAACACATCCTCTTTATTTGAAAAGGCATTCAATTCTTGATTAGGAAATAGTGAAAGAGTGGTTGCAAAGAGTACTATGATAGAGATATGAGTGTAAATCGAGGAGGGTTATTGGATTTTATTCACTTTACTATTAATACGATGTTAATTTATTGTTTCTAACTCTTCAAAAATTAATTTGGTTGTATTGTATAAAGATTGTATCATTGGAAATCAGTCTAATGTTGTGTAATATCACTTTAAAGCAATAAAATTTTGTTTTTTTGTTGTGTAATTATGGGTTGCACGATAGAAGACATATTTTAATTGGGATATCTAACCATGATTTCATCATTCTACATATGTTGGGTCCACTATGATAATAAACAAGATAGGCCATCATGACTACACCTGCCACTGGGTGTACTTTTTAGTGCATCCTACATCATTACCAATGACAATCATAATCGAGGGATCCACCTCCCTCATCAATATTAGATCTAGCTCTGCATTCATAGGTTTATCTTACTCTCTGAAATGAATACCCCCTCTATGAGCATGTGTTCATGCAATAGGTGGTGGGGGGAACCCATGCACGATCCTTAATTTTAGAGTCATGTGTGCATATTATAAGCTCTCATAAATCCTTGAAAATAAATCATGAAATGAACAATTGATATGAATCCATTGTAATCGTAAGGCATATTCAATCCACCTAGTAAAATCTTGACAAGGCCTCTAGATAGTATAATCAACATTCAACATGTCCAATAGATTTTAAAAATCCATGAAGCTATGACTAGAGTCATGTGTTCTCGTCGTACATGTTTATGGATGTGCCCACCTTTAAATGGATGACCAACGAGATGCACCATAGATATGTGTCATAGGCCAACATATATAATAATGCCATTAATCTAATACCATAGCTATAATATAGTCAAGTAAAATGATGAAAATCTATTAAATAATGGGTTAGCATAGTTTGTATATGAGAGTAAATAATGTTCTGTGTCTCGATGTCATCAATGATAGCATGCATACGTTAGGATATGGTAGCACCAGTGCCATCCACAACAATGAAAGACACAAGTATAACACATATATTTTTGCACATACAAAACATCATATAATAAAACCTTTGAAATCAAAATGGTAGAATCATCATGGGCATATAGTGCACCATAATTGTGACATGTAATAAGCTTGTGAGCCTATAATTTTTGGTTCGATCCCTAGCAACATGTAAGATATCACAAGTTCTCACAACTTGACATCATAAAATATGCCACACATCCTATAATGTCACTATCATCTCCTTAGTTGGGGGCAAAAAGTGCATGTGTTATCATTCCATCTCTTGGATAAATCATTAATTAAACACATGTCATAAGGCATTTCCCCTATTCAACCAACATGCCCAAGTCACACATTATCAATCAATCACTACACAACATCATTAATATCAATACCTAATACGATGTCCATATCCCCTTAAAAGTACATCAAAAAGATGAAATTAATATCATATTCAAAATAAAAGTACATAATCATATATCAAAATGAAATTAACAATATAATAATTTATCATGCCCAAAAAACACCGACAATAGTGAGAATACGCTTATGGCAATCATTATCGTTAAACTTCTAGACAATGTTGACAAGGGTTGGATAAAACTGGTGTGTAAAGAATGGTATTGCTCATATATTTATCACAACTAAAAATGAATTAAAATATACAAAAATAATAAATTAAATATTTTCAAAGTATTTTAAAAAAATATCAAAATTTGAGTTTTTTTTAATGTACAAAGCCTAGTGGATCCTCTACCTGTAGGGACACCTCGAGATGCTCAAATCTAGTGGCAATAACACCTCATCACATCAGCATGATTACAATTTAGAGCATAAATTAATTATGGAGTGGAGTAAAAATTAATTTTAAAAGAAAAAATATTGAACCGATTAATATCAAAAGGATTTTGGTGTTACAAGTGTAAAAATCAAGGTTTTACTATTACTTCAACACAACACAAAAATTGTGAGATCTAGAGACGTGTATCTATTTCACCTCTTATTAGATACATTGGAACACATGCATGATGATATTTTATGTGGTGAAACTTTTAGGGTCCTTTATTATTGTATTACCACAAAGTATATTCAATACATATTGATAGCAAATATTAAGCATTCACGAAAGTATTGTGATTGGGGGAAACTGTGACACATCTTACCAAAAAATTGATATTTCATTTGGAAATCCTTCACCTTGAAAATAGTACTTAGTTATAAATCATAAATTCTTATTCCATTAGGTTACCCATTTGGGGCAATCAATGACTTCAAATAAAATATACACATTTAATACAATTATAAAATTCACCAAGCACTTCACTATTAATGTTTGTTTTAAACATTCAATTCCTAATAACATTATGAACTATATACACTATAATATAATGGTTATATCTAATGTGTTAAACCAATTGTTTTCCTTAGATTATATGTTTCATATGTGCTTGTAATGATCAGAATCTTTGTATGATGATATATCCTATCATTTTTTTATATACATTTTAGATGATTATATATTTTCTACATAACACATGATGTACATAATTCTTTCTTTTGAGATGAATGATTTACATGATTCATCCCTCATATCAAAAGTGAGGCATATGACAGGTTTAGTTCAGAGATTTAGGTCATATAAGAGAAAGCATGGAATTTTGAGACAAATTATATAGTTTAGATGGGTTAGATGAGCAAGTTGACATATATGTGGGGCATTATAAAAGGTTGTGAGGAAAATTTGGGTCATTTTATGACAATATGATAGATAAATGTTGGCATTCTATATTACTCAGAGGGGTAGATGGATCATATTGGGGCATGAAATTTGTTCATGCAAACATTTTTCTATTTTTATTAAGGATCGATGGGTAATAATGGTACTACATAATCCATTTGGATATTTAATCATCTGCAGTGGTTGATCCTTTTACATATAGACCTATTTTGGAGTCCATGTTTACATACAAACCCATTTTAGGATTCTAAGTTTACATACAAACATGTTTCAACAATTCACTTTTGCATAGAACTTCATTTTAGGATTTTAAAACTGCAGATAGTTTTTGAATACCATTGTTTGATTCTTTGGCCAATAAGAGAGCAAGGCTAAGAGAAATATTTCCATATGGGTTGGGTCATTAGGGACCCATGGCATCTCCACTTCAAAACATGATCACATTTAAGAGTGGCAGAAGACCGCATACCAACAAGTGCATTCATTCTTTTCATATTTCAACTATTCATTTTGATTATGTTATTATCTAGTTGGAACATGTATCTATCTAACTATGTTCACAAGTGCTTACAGGTATGCATTGGACATTATGGAACACTGGGATAGTATAAGTTCAAAGTTTAAAGCAATGATGCAAGTATGCAATTTTTTAATCCATTTATACCAGTATTTACTATTAAATTTAAGTATTAAAATTAAGGGAGGGGATTTTTAGACACCTAAATTTGGTATGAGCCTTGTTTGTATAAAAAAAACACATGAATTTACATATATGCATTCTCATTGTGAATTGGACACTTGTTGGCACTGTTGTCCTTGTCTTTCACTCTACTGTTTATTGGCTTGATCATGTACTCTTTTGTTTGATCTTTATCTATAATTCTTGGTTTGTTATAGGGATCCCTAGTTTGGTCTTCTTTGTTTTTACTCTTTATTGTATGGTTTGGATATTTATAGTAAACTCATACTGTGTCGCTTATTGATAAGGTCTAAGATTTCAAGTAGTGTCCTAGCATGACTAGTATATCTCTTTTGAGTTAAAACCCTTGATTTAAATTTTTGTTAAGATTTTGGTTATTGTATATATATAAATTTCCTAAGATCATTCTAAGGATAAGCATTCATTGTGAGATATGGACTTTTATAGATAGAAGTAGACACCACTAAATTATATTTGTATTGAACATACATATTAAGTTTCTAAGGGAATAAATATGATTGTGCATATCAATTACATGCTTTTACCAAATGAGGAGCTTAGTGAAATCACATTTAGACTTACATTCACCTGATTTGGCACATAACATATATGTGGGAGAATGACATGTGGTTTAAGCCCTCTTCAGAGTATTTGAACATAGGTAATGCTAAACTACTCAAAGAAGAGTGGTTAGGGTCAGTCCAACCCAAAGAACTATTCCCTTTTTTAGGTAATCTTGTGATGAAATAAAAATTAGGGTTTAGATGAAAGGAGAGGGAATACAATGATCAATGCATAATAACAAAGGCAAGCACACACATAGTAAGCATTTAAAAGCACTTGAATATGGTCTCAAGCATTATAGAGCCACATGGTGCATAGGTACACTACTGGTAACCATTGGATAGTGTTGGCTATCAAAAGGGTTAGACTCTATAGTTAGCATCTAGGGAGGTCTTGAGCCTTTATTTTAGGTCTAAATAGTTAATGATGTATGTACAAAGCATTTTTGTATACAGGGGCACCTTTTATGAGTGACATAATAATAGAATTAGCTAAGTACACTTCCACCCTCTTGATTTGTCAATTATAAATCAAAATAATATAATATATAGATTATCTATTCCAAATCAGATTATTACATTACTACCATATTTTATATAATCTGATATACCTCTAGTTTTTATCTATTTACATATCTTAGATTCAAAATAAGTAAAAAAAGTCTTTTATAGACCAAAATCAACACAACAAAACAAACTACTTGTGATTAGGGTAGATGCAGATGATTTGGGGCACAATATTGTGTGATTGGACCAATTAAGTTTGAACAAGTGTGCATACACACAACCACCCCTTTTTGTTGATATTTTTTGATATGATAATAACATTCAAGGCATTGCAAATATTCATTTAATGGATTGTGCGGTGTACGAAGACTAAATAAGAAAGTGAAAAGATGAGTGCAGTGGAGAGGGAGAGAAATAAATTGAGTGATAAAAACATGAGCATGCCACTTACATAATTTTTAATCTTGAGCCTTAAGTAGATATAAATGAGGATTTTTGTGCTTTAAATGATGTCATATGGATTATGCCAGGGATGGCAACATTTCAAGAAATGTAGAATTTTTAGATAATAAATTTCATTTCATGGAAGTTTAAAATGTGTTTTTTTGTTTACATATTAACTAAGGTTTGTGGTATATATTTTAGGGTCGAGTGTATAAAATGAATATGAATATAAAAGTGTATAGGGGGTTAGTAGAGGTTTGGGTATAGCCAAGAAAAATATAGCATATATTAATATTTTAATTAATAATTTTATAAAATTTACTATGGAAGAGTTCAATTACATAACACATCATTTTTTAAAGCAAGGCTAAATGGATATCCATCCAAACCGCATATCTGTTTTCTTTTTCAAAAAAAAAATCCTCCTTTTTTGGTTTCATTCTGCCTCAGTTTGAGGCATGTATACCTGAGCTTTATTGTATTTTTATAACACATGGGTAGAATATAATTTTATGGAAATCCCTTATGTTCACTCACATTTTTTTTTACTTCATTACATCTGTATGTAAAATTCCAAAAGTTTTTTATCGAGTAGAGTGTCTCTTGGAATTTGTTTTACAGATTTAATTTAAATTTTTAATTAATATTGATTTATTTGATTGAGTGTAACTATTGGTCAATAGATACACACATTGAAAATTATAATAACTTTTGACTCATTATATATTTTTGAAATTTTTAAGTACCATTGCATTCTACATATTGTTGACTATTGTGTGTGTGTGTGTGTGTACATATATATGTGTATATGTACACACACACACACACACACACACACACACACACACACACACACACACACACACACACACACACACACACACACACACACACACACACACACACACACACACACACACACACACACACAAACACACACATGTATACATATATACATACATACATGTGTGTGTGTATACATACATACATACACATGACCATATTTTGCTTGGTGGACAATCTATCTTTTATTTTTCATTTGTGCTCAAATAAATTATTATTAAAAAATATAGAATTATGTTTAAAATAATAAAAAAATTACCATTGCATTCTCATCTTGTCCTCAACATATCCAAGAAAATCTTTCATTTGATTTTAAAAAGGATTGGCAGACAATTGTTTGTTATTTATATACCTGTAAAAATATGAGTGATACATTGAAATTGAAAAAATTCATCTTACAAGTTTGATTTAATCTAAAAACAAATTTTAGGCTCATAAATGACATTGTAGATCAAGAACGAGTTTAAAAATTTGATCACTTTAGACAATTGATTAAGGATTCCTTTAAATAATTAGAAGACACATTGCTTACATTAAAAGAAGCATAAAAGAGAAATTTGGTTAGGTAATATACACCTAGGAATGAGCATGTTAAAAATGTATCTTTGAATGATTCTATTCCACATATCCAAGGTTCTCCTTTTATATTTAGTCAAAAGGCTAGTTTAATCGCTCCTAATCTTGTGTCTCCACCTACTACTTCTACTTATATTACTATGACTATTCTTACATAGCCTACTACGTCTTTTGTGCCTCATATTATTAATAGGCCTTTTCAACCCACTTTTAATGCTATATCAATTGGTCATGGTCATGTTCATGGTCTTGGTTGAAACATTATATCATTTATTCCTACATGTATTAACCATAATTTGGCTCTGACACATGCCACTACATCACAAAGTACATTAATTCAACAAGCTATTCATGTTATGGAAGTGTGAATCAAGAAAAATTCCCAAGGATCTCAAAGGCATAGCCATATGACCACTTTTCATAATATATTGAATAACCCTTTAGCTCATGAGGTCTTTGTCTACCCTTAGCCTATTGGTTTCATTGTGCTTAAATTTGAAGTTTTCAATGTCAAGGGTGATCCTTCACAACATATTATAATTTTTTACTTCTCATGGATTGAATTTTTTCAAAATACTATATTGATGACTAAGATATTCCCTATAAGTATCAAATAATATGCCTTGAATGGGTTCTATGCCCTACCATTGGGCTATGTGTGTCATTTCAATGATTTCGCTGACAATTTATTAAATCACTTTTCTAATAATATTATTCAAAAGGTTGCATTTTCATAACTTTCCTAACTCAAAAAAGGACTTAATGAGAATTTTATTGTGTATGTGCTTAAATTTAAAATTATGCTTACAAAGATGTCTCACCAAATATCCGATAGTGAGTTACAAAGTATTTCCTCCAACATTTTGCTTCAACCTCTTAATGATAAAGTTATGTTTAACACACATCCATATTTCAATGAATTTTACCATATGGTTTGTAGCCATGAGATGAAAATTTTAGAGGCCAATATGTTTAAATATGGGTGTAATTCCCCTACATCTAGTTGCTCCAAATACTAAGGTAAATCAACATTCAAAGCTAAGACTAATTATACTTCTACTTTTTAAGCTACGAATGAGGTAAAAAATGTAGTAAACATGTTATCACAATCACATGACAAACTTGTTCCTCCCTAAGAGAGACCAAACCATTTACAGATTACCCAAGAATACTCGCTAAGTGCTTGAATGCAATATGATATCTTTACGTTTACAACATGATTTTGACAAATCTCAACACTTACCTATAAACTATGAAGTGAATGATTATTTTGAGTATCATAGATCTTTAGGACATAATACCAATAAGTGTTTTGCATTGAAACATAAGATACAAGATCTAATTAATCAAGTGGAAGGACACAATAATACACTAAATGAATTAGTTTTTCCACCAAATCAACATTTGAAAATATTCAATAATCCACTCCCAAATGATGATACTAAAAATCAATAAAATATTTACATTACACAACAACCAATGGTTTCCAATGCTCTTATTCTAGATGGTATCATTTGTATGGCTATGGGTGGATGAAAATAGTTTCCTTCTATTACTTTCTATGACCATCTGATTCCAATAGATAATTATAATAATGGTCTATTATTCATACAAGTGTTTATCAATTCATGTCCTAAGATTACACATGACATTATGGTTGACAATGGTTAGAGTTTGAACATAGTTACAATGTCATTTTTTGTTAATAAAGGATGCACACAATAAGACTTACTTGGTACAACCATGGTTCTTACAAGTCATGATGTTTCACATAGACACCTCTTAGGGGTATCACATTACCTGTTGCCATTGGTCCTAAGACACTTTTAGTATGGTTTCATGTATTGGCAGATAATGAGATATGATATATTACTTAGATACCTACTGATAAATTAAATGAGAGCTATCTCATCCAAATTATACCAATGTCTTAAGTTTGTACATGATAACAATTTTTTTAATATTTTTTACACACCTTATGAGTTACCTATACAACATCAACAACAATGAAAGGTATTATCTAAAGTGATTTGTAAACAACAAATCATACAATCTCAATTAAAACATCCAAAATTATAGATCCTACAGTTGTGGTCCCTACAATTTTAACATTTATAATTACAAAAACTAGAACTACAATACCTAAGTATTCATGTGACAAGATATTATTATTGTAACCTCCTGTGTGTGTTGAAGCTAAGTCACCTCATGAGGTTTCCATTAGATGGTCCAAATAATGTGCTTATTTTCAAGAGGTTAAGACCATTCCTCTATTTCATAATCATGATGGCTCTTCTAGTGATATTGATTCAAGTTACCATATAGCTCATGATAGCATTTTAAATATTACTTGTGTTGATTTAGGATACATACAACTGATCCTTATCTTTATAATACTTATAGTAGCACATAAGACTCCTCACATCCATGGTCTATGAGATCCTCAGATTTTTATCATAAGTATTAATGGGAAGCCTATATATGGAGATTTGGATGGGATTATTAGTTATCATTGCTAGCATGTCTCATGCGCTTCAACAAAATAATCTACTATACATAACTTATTTTTCTTCTTTAATCAATTTATTGTGCCTTTTATGTGCCTTCATCTAGTGTCATATTTTGGTTTTGGGTGCAATATACTTCCTTTTAGATTTGCATTGCCTGCCTCCATTGAAATACTCTTTGCCTCATGCTTCTTTTAGATTTGATATATATTTTATTGCCTTGGTTTGTGTAGCCATTCTTGTAGCCCCTTGGGTTTATGTTGATTGCTTTGTTGTTTTGGTCCTTGCCCTTTTTTATGGTTTTTATCATTCCAAATGCCTACACAAACTTCCCAATGATGAAATCACATATATATCTAGGCCTTTTGCCTTGGTTTGTATTGAATTCTGATAGAAGTTGTAAGTTTGTGGGAATCCTCCTCTCCTTGCTTCTTCTCACTTCCCCTTAGGCTTGTGCCTTCATCTTCTTGCTTCTTTTCAATTTCACCCTTGGCTCATGTCTTCTTATCTTCTTCATCCTATTGTGCCTTTGGGCTTGTTTCTTGCTTGACAGAGATTTCCTTGTTGGATACTACTTTTTCCTCTTGGCTTGTTCTTCGTTTGGTAAATTCTTCTAGAAAATCAAAAAAAATGCAAAAACCTGTAAAAACATAAAAAATCAAAAAATTAATTTCCTTTATCTCTATGGTTATATAGTGACACATGGTTATATATCAGTGATTTTCTATCTATGCTATAGGTTTGTATATACATGTTACATGTATTTTTCATGTTGTTCTCAAAATGAGATGTAGGATATACAGGTTACATATATTTATGGATTTATAAATGCTTTATAGCTTTGTCACACCCATACCCTAGGGAATTCTTGTGTTGGGGGCATGCCTATATTAGGGGCATATTTTTTAGTGGGTTTAAAATATTATCATTCCTTATTTCTATTTATATAGTTTCTTAAACATATCTTATTCTAGCTTACATCTTGTGTATTGCATTACATGGATAATTGTGTTGATTCATATGATAATTACATGGTTACATTTTGTGTTCTCTTGCATGCCCTATGATTGATCGATTTCTTGCATGTGTGTGTATGTGCTTGCATGGGCTTGTGTGTGTTTATTGGCATGTCTTTTTATTTATTTTCCATAGAATATTTTATGGTTGTCATCATGTGTAGCATATGTGTGATTGACTACTTATCAGTCACATATCTTACTTAATGATTATATATACTCTGTGTGGTTAATGATTGTGAGTGATTGCAATGCCCATACTTTGTGATATCATATGCTTGTTGTTATGATATACATCATGCACACTATTATGTATGGTATTATATATATTTTACATACATTTTCATGGACTTTACCATGCCTATATTGGGGCATACTACTATTGTGTTCTTCATTACTATATATTTTCCTCCTAGATGCACATTCTTACATTGGGGCATATCACTTATCCCTCTTTGTAGTTGCATTGGGAAATGATTGGGAAATATCATTTATCCCTCTCCTTATGGAGCTTATCACCTATATCTTGCTATTGGGGTTATGATGCACCCATGTGTTTAGTGATCCTACATTATGTATATCAAAATGGGCTTCTGCCTAATACCCTTCTTACCCATATTCAGATTGCAATTAGAATTTTAGGTATTTTTATTTCTATATCTCGTCCCTTTTTATGGGGAACCATCAGTGCATATCACTTGCCCTTCTCTTCTCATATTACATGCTTACTTCCCATGTGAGCATCGGGTTATATATTTTTATTGAGGTTTATGTGATCACATCTTTCTCCATTACTATAGTTTCCTATGTTTTACATGAACTTTCACAATGGTTACAATTTATGTTGTTATCTATGTTACACATGGTACATTTAATCCTTTTCTTTTGAGATGAGTGATTTTTAAGACCTATGTATCATGGATCTCTATTGGGCATGAAGGTGCACTGATAGTTGGAGGATTAGGCACTAGGAATGGTTCACACTCAGTGATTAGGTTTGTAGATCCTCTTCCTTGGAAAAACTTTCTTGTTTTAGATTTTGCATGGCATGAGTACATCTATCCTCGAATTGAGCAAGACCTTGGATGGCATGACCACCGAGACGAACATTGCGTGTCTTAAGATTTGTTAGCTGCTCCATGATAAGACTAAATCTTTTCTCCTTAAAATTGAGAGCATCTTGTAACTATTCATTCTAGTGCATGAAATGTTATATCTTCATATGCAAGGGCTTATTCTCATCCGAGGATTTTGAAAGCAATGCTTTCAACTGGAGGTTATTCACATTCATGCATGCTTTGCCCATGATTGTAATAGTGAAAAATTAAGCATGTGTTTGATACCAAGTCTCTTGAATTAGTGTGAATAACTAATAACAAGGTTGTGAACTAGACTCGTCGCTCTGATCTTAATGATCTAAACCAAGCCCAAGAGGTTTTGTGGAGGACAAACCTATAACTATTTAAGCTAGATGAATCTAATAAAATAGATTTCCAAATTGCAGAACATGTAATAGAATCTAGGAAACATATGTAAAAATAACCATTACATATTCAATGCATGAGATTGAAAGAATTATGCCACTTATAATCAAATGAAGGAATAAGGAAAAGTACATATGCATACAATGTGTAGTAAGACTATAAGAGTAGGCCCCTATGGTAAGAAATGGGAATGCATCCTTATTGATTTGTCTAGGTTGCGAGTGATTAGAAAGATAAGGAGTGCAAGCTCCTATGACTAAGAAGTGGGAAGACACATCCTAACTAATTTGTCTAGACTCGAATATGACCATTCAGATGTTAGATATATAGAGCATGCTAATATGTGGTAGAATGGGCCAACTGATATAAGATACGTGAGGCATGCAAGTATTTAGGATGTTGTGGATAAGGTCGACTAGAAAAATGGATAATGGCATCCTCTATCTATGGGATGCCTTATAATATATAGTTATAAAAAATTAGATACAACTGACAATGGTTACAAAAAAGAACAGTCATGTCATATTCTTCCCAAGTACTAGTTAGACCTCTTGTAAATGTGGTGATTGAAATTCTAGTGTGTGTTATGTTGATAGATGCTTTGACATGGAACACACATGGATAGTACCACTTGGTGTGTCATGTGAAAACAAATTTCTGGTAAGCAATGCTAATGTGTAACAATTTTGTGCAAATTTGTGATGACAAATGGAATGTGAAGAAGAA
Organism: Torreya grandis; assembly: GCA_037957365.1. Lineage (NCBI taxonomy): Eukaryota > Viridiplantae > Streptophyta > Pinopsida > Cupressales > Taxaceae > Torreya > Torreya grandis. The sequence continues at coordinate 544,152 of JARHVA010001724.1, read as the reverse complement.
ATACTCAATATGTTGAAGTGTAAGAGAATTGTGAGGTGGTGTGCAACATTGAGGTAAGTTAAAAACATTGTGAGGTGTTGTGTGGCATTGTAAAAACTATAGATGAAACATGATGATGCACGGTAATACATAAATTGTGAACACTAACATGAAGTATGCAAGATTGTATAAGTTGCAAGTGGTTCAAAATGTTTGGGCATCATTGAAGAAGTTGTGGATGAGATGAAATTATGCACAATGATATAAAAGTTGTGAACATTGCGACATAAAGGGCACAAGATTGTATAAGTTATGAATGTTGTGAAATACTTGAATGAGACTGCAAAAACTATGAGCACTACGAAGCAAAGGTGGAAGCAATGCCCCAAGGTACCGTGACATTAATGAAGACACTAAGTGTCAGGTAAAGTGAGTGGAATGTTGTGAGGAGATACGCCATCACTGCACATTACTTCAAGGTTGTACTTAACGTGAAATGTCACAAAGTATAAGGAGGCATGTGCAAAATTGTAAAATGAATGTTTGTGCATAACTACATAAAGTGTTGTGTAATAATATGTAGCATTATATAAGATGCAAATGTTGAGAAATGAGTTAGTACGAGTGTTGCATTGTGTAATTGATAATACTATAGAAGTTATGAGTACTACACAACATTATGCATGTGCACAATCTTTCCTTAGTGTTTTGCACTAGCTTCTAGTGAGCCAATCAAATTAAACGATGTATAAGGAGATGACATCAATGATAACACATAGGGTGCTATGTTGATCAACCTATAGATGTCTTTGTGATCATGAATTACCCATCCTAACTGATTTGTCTAGACTATAAGATGACCATTTAGATGTTAAATATATAGAACATGTTAATATGTGGTAGAAAGGGCTGACTGATACAAGATATGTGAGGCATGGAAGTATTCAGGATGTTATGGATAAGGTCAACTAGAAAAGGGGACAATTTTGTCCTCTATCTATCAGATGCCTTATAATATATCATTAAAAGAAATTGGCTACAAGTAACGATGGTTACAAAAAGGAACAATTACAAGAGCAGTTCATCTTCTACTTGAGTACTAGTTAGACCTCTTGTAAATATGGTGATTGAAATTATAATGTGTGTTACGTTGATAGATGATTTGACATGGAAAAAATGTGGAGAGTACCACTTGCTGTGTCGTGTGTCAGCAAAATGTTGGCAATCAATGCTAATGTGTAACAATTTTGTACAAATTTGCAATGATAAATGGCATGCAAAGAAGAAATGCCTAATATGTCAAAGTGTGAGAGAATTGTGAGGTGGTGTGCAACATTAAGGTAAGTTGTAAGCATCACGAGGTGTTGTGTGGCATCTTAAAAGCTACAAATAAAACATGATGATGCACGATAATACATAAGCTGTGAACACTGACAGGAAGTAAGCAAGACTGTAGAAGCTGCGAGTGTTGGAAAATGTTTGGGCATCATCATAGAAATTGTGGATGAGATGCAGTTATGCATAGTGATATAGAAGTTGTGAACATTGTGACATAAGGGGCACAAGATTGTAGAAGTTGTGAATTTTATGAAATGCTTGTGTCAGACTATAGAAGTTGCAAGCACTACAAAGCAGAGGTGCAATAAACATGGGACAATGGGAAGCAATGCCTCAAAGTACAATGACATTTAATGAAGACACTACGTGTCAGGAAAAGTGAGTGGAATGTTGTGAGGAGATAGGTCATTGTTGCACATTACCTCAAGATTATGTACTTAATGTGAAATGTCACAAATTTTAAGGAGGCATGTGCAAAACTGCAAAATGAATGTTTGTGAATAACTACATAAGTTGTGAGTGTTGTGTAATGATATGTGGTATTATAGAAGATACAAATGTTGAGAGATGAGTTGGTGTGAGCATTGCATTATGAAATTGCACAGGATTGTAGAATTTGCAAGTATTGCACAACATTATGCATGTGCACAATCTTTCCTTAATGTTTTGCACTAGCTCTTGGTGAGTCAATCAAACTAAATGATGTATAAGGAGATGCCATCGATGATAACACATAAGGTGGTGTGTTGATCAACTTACAGATGTATTTGTGATCATGCATTGCCTTGAGGTGTGCCAATCAAGTAAAGCATCAACAAGGAATGTTGATTGTGACATTGTCAATCTAGGGTGAACCAATTGAATAGATTGAGTCATCTCAAAAGCACAATATGTTTTTGGGTGTGCACTGATAGTGGACCATAATACCTTTTTAGAAAGCTCATCTCATGATCTAGAAGTTCATCCAGCTAAAGCTCAATGTTAATGTGTTGTGAGCTTTGAAAACACTTTGGAGGCTTCCAAAGATGCCATTTAAGCTATAAAGTCATGCTCGTGCAAGGGACATGTAAAGAAGAAGTTACACATATATGCACCATTGCACATGGATCATCGTGTCCCCCTCATTTCCTCTCTTTCCTTTTCCACTCTCTTCCCCTCATGTTTCCTTGTGTTTTTTATGGATTTTTAAAATAAATGGTGTTTGGTTTTACAGCCCGAGAGACATAACATCCATTTTTAGGGATAGGTCCTTTTGACCTAGACTTGGGTCCCCAAGGTTGTGGGTCTCAATTTGTCAGGCTCTCCCAATTGTTGTGTGTCAATTTGTGGGCTAGTAGGGTCCTAATTCGATTTTAAGGGGTCTATAAATGTACAAGAACCTTAGTGCATTTAGGCCATACAGTGAATGAGCACAAATAATTAATTCGAGAATTTAAATTAAACATTCAAGAATGTAAGAAATTTTGAAGAGCATCTAGTGCTTAGTACTTCATTCTATAAGGAATCAAGCATTTATTATGGAATTGAAAGTAAATAGTAGATTGCACACTGCATCACCCTAGCTGTACGATTGAATTGAATTATACTTGGTTTGATGTTGTTGAGGACCCTAATGAGCACACACCCCAAACCAAAAAAAAAAAACCTTGTCCCCTACAGGGTCAATTGTCTTATTAAAGGTTTTGAAGAAGATCAATTTTCCTACACAGAATTTCAAAACGTTGAATAAGGTTTTTGGAACCCTAGCATGCCGAACAATCATCAAATCAATTTTTGCCTACCTCCCATCTACTAAAAACGTGCAATATACATTTTTTGTTTGCCAAAAACTCTTTAGTATAAGTTTTGATGAATTGCTCAAGTCACTACAAATATTCTAAGTTTTCACTATCTTGCCCTAAAAATCCTTATTCTAATATCATACTACTATGACTATTTCCCAATTTTACATAAAATCAAATATTCCCGTAAACTCCGTGTCAATTATTATATTAGAATTTAAAATAGTAATTAAATCTATTTTTTACCACTTTTATTGTTTACTATATGAATAAATGTGATGCAATTTGACTTACCATTTATTAGTCTCTACACATAAAGTTCAATCAATTTAAACTCTCAATTAAACATTTTTGTGGAGGCTAATTGAAATCAATAATTTTTGCTTATTTTGATTAAAAATCATGTAGACAATTTTTTTTTTTTTCCTTGCTAGATCTTGCCTAATTAACACGATTGTCCTAAAATTTATTTTTAGTCCCTATCTTGCACGGAATTATAGGAATCGATTGAAATAATAATTCTGACCCAACGAACCAATAAAATGCAAGAATTTTTTTATTTCTAAAGTTGTTATTCAATTTTTATAATTTTTTAACCTTAAAAAAAATTATCAAAACTAATTATCTCTCATTTTATTGATTACAGAGCAATTTTTTCATATTCTTATAATGCATTTTTTAAAAAAAAATTATCGCAACATTTTACACTTCTATTTTTAATTTGATTAACACTTGGAATACTTGATAATTTTTTCATTTTCTTTAGATTATGTTGTAATTAATATTCTTACCTCTGTGACCACTTTAGTTGAAATTGGTGCCAGATTAGGTGGCAGTTAGGATTAACATGAATTGCATGAATCGCTAGTTGCATTAATATTCATCTCAAGCTATTAATATTAAGCGTAAGTTAAATTTTAATTAATTTAATCTTAAAATAAGAAGTTTGAGATTTTGGACTGCATGATTGTGAGAGAGAGTTGGGATCAGGGACTAGTAGCATTCACATCTATGTCCCAGTTAAGAGAAAATTATGAGCCATCAATGCATTTGACTCCAAATTTATCGCCACCCCCCTTCTACTGCACTCAACTATCTTTCTCCTTAATGTCATTTTCTTATTTTGAGCTTTTCTTCCAATTTATTTAGGGACATAATTGAAGAACGTTGGTTTTTAAAGTGTTTGCCATGTAGAAGATACCATTTTTAAAAAGTTGTGAATGTTGGCGGGTATTGCTGCCAAATCTTCTGCATCACTGGATAGTGCAAACCCCAGAGCTACTGTTGTAGAGAAGATGAGTGGTAAAAATAGTTCCTAATTCACGTTTTACGATGTTGAAGCATTATCGAACTATTCCAACCATAAATATGAGTAAGTATTATTTCCATGTCTTTCTTTAGATATTTATCTTAAATTTACAAAAGGTATTTCAATATTGACACTAATAGTACCCATATTGTGTTTTCTGCAATTTATGTGTTTGAACCTACTAGATAATCACTACGTGTGGTGCAACAAAATTCAGGGAGGCAGAAGAGTCATCCTCGGCATATGACTTTGTTTACTTACCTATAAATTTCAAGTATGTTAAGGTATTAGAGTATCACTTTTTATGGGCTATTGTTATTGAATTATTAGATCAAAAAATCTTATCCCTAAGGCTAATGTTCTTTCACAATTGTAATTTGGGCTATACCTTCGTAAATTTTACATATTCCAAAATTGGGCGGAAGCATTATAAAGACCTCCAAATGCAATAATGAGATATATTTAATTTAAACAAAAATTGAAGTCATATATACCAGAGTTTATGTCAATTGTGTTCCTTCTTTGTTAGGGCATTTTATATAATTTTGGACCTTGGTCGACCACTTGCATGCTACCCTGTTCTTATAGCTTATTGTTGATATCGATAATAAGTATTTTCTTATTTAATCTCTAGCTAACGGCTATTTGCAATTCCTTGACAACTTGACCCAACTAGCATTGTTATAGACTTCTATTCTGTTATCGTTGGTTTTCCATTGGTGTTTGATCTCCACCCCACTCTGTGGAAAAAATTATAGTAAAAAAGGCATTTGTGGCTATTAGAAAGCTAAAAATAACAACAATAAGCTTCAAGGGAGCAAAATTGAGTGCAAATTTATGATACTCTCATTGTTCTCTCTCACACACTTGGCGTCGTTGATTGAACTTATAAATAAACCTTTTATAAGGTTAAAGGTGTTGCAGTTGCTCATCATTTCAACAAATGTCAGATTTTCTTGCTATATTTTTCAAGCCATTACATGTTATGACATATTATTATATGACCAGCAGGGAAGTCATGATTTAAAGACCGGGGTACAACTTTTAATTATGAATATAAGCGACCTATTTTTTTGTCAACTATCAACTATATTTTCTCAACTATTGCAAACCTACTTTTATGTACTTCAAGTATATTGTGTACATAACCTAATTATTTAATTTGAATAATTTTGAGAATCAATCTAAATTGAAGGAATTATAATGTTTACATTTGTTAGTCATTGGCAACGCTGAACTATATTTTAATAAATTATATAATATTAATTTTATAATATATTTAAATTAAAAATTTATATACAAATTTAAGCATAAACTATTTTCAATAAAAACAATATTACAAATATATATATATAGTCATGTATTTTTTGTGTTATAAAAATTCTTAGGAAAATATATTATTGACATTAAAATATATATATATATATATATATATATATATATATATATATATATATATATATATATATATATATGTCAATAATATATTTTCCTAACAATTTTTATAACACAAAAAATACATGACCCTGTTTTAGCCATCTTCTAAAGCTAAGATTATTTATCTTTGACGTATTTATGTGGAGACAAAAAAACTTGTCATTATTTCATTAAAAAGTATGTCATTATTTTGTCCAATATTACTCATTATATGACTTTGCTTGGGCTTAATATTATATGCAAAGTTTCATGTCACCAATTAATCTCGTCCTTTTCCATATCATATTTTAACGGTTTAGCAAGGGAAAGGAACATTGATAATTTTCAGTATATATTGCATGTCATGGTTTCACTTTCAATCTTGAATGGAAGCCATGTCAATCTTGACACATAACCACGAAAACAATATTCTAATTCATTGTATTGCAAAATTTAATTTCATCTTTGCTATTATTTTTACAATTATAATATGTACTTTTTAAAATAATGATTTAGCTATTCCAAACATATATCCATTTGTTTGTATTAACTTCTTTTCTATAATATATCTTATTTTAATAAGTTTTAAATAATTTACATGAAAATAATAAATTTAAAATTGTCTATAATGATACAGTTAAATCCTTGTGTGTTTATTTAGGTTAATATTGTTTTTTTCTTACCATATTTTACTTATGTAAATCATTCATCTGTACAACGTTTGTCTAAAGATCCCAGATTCTACTAACTTTTACAAAATATAGCAGCAAACCTTACTCCTTTGTTCTTATCAGTTCATTTACCTAAAAAATCATGCATACTTTCTAAATTTTATGCATGAATACTTTTGATTATTCACTTTATCTGATCACTGATATTTCTTTTTTAACATATAAATCTGTGACAAAACTAATCATATTCATTTGAAACATATATATATATATATATATATATATATATATATATATATATATATATTATTTGAGACTTTTTTATTATTACTTTTTACATAATATTGATCATTACATTAGCAATTCTCACCATCTGCTACGCTGCCCTTGTTTCTGCTTCACTTTACTCCCAATAAAAAGTTTTAAAAAACTAGTACTATATTTTTTAAGACCGCTTTACTATATAACCTTCGATTTATTAATAAAATTATCTAAAACGTGCCAATAATAAAATTATAAAATCTGATAAGATGCGCAAGTGTATCAATACAAATTTCTTGATTTAATCAACATCTAACAATGAATTGTCGTGTATCATTGACCAGCAACACGTTAGACTTTTATTCTAGCTACCGTACTACTTATGTTATACTCTTACCTCCTAATTCTCTTGAAATGCAGGCCTCCATTTCCTTTTACTCTGAAGGAATTGAATCCATGCCACTCTTTTGTGCAGGGTCCACCAATGTGTTTTTTGTCAATCAGAGTTTGTTTTTATGATCTTAGGTCCTGAATTGAGTATAGCTGCCTTCGTGGGTGATGATGTGAATTTGCTGTATACCCATCCACTACCTGAGAGTTTTCTAGTCAGCAATGCATCCTATGTCTGGAATATATGCTACCTATATACCAGAAACATGGTATATTGGAAATTCAATGTTGCACACAAATCACCTAAAAATGTTTCTACCAAGATGTCATTCCTATCGCAACAGGTCAGTCCACGCAGAACTACCAGGACTCTTTCAAAAGGTTTTTATTTTCAACTGATGAATGAGTGAATGAATGAAAGATTTTAATAACCTCCATGAGATCAAGGAGTCTATGGGACCAAGAGCTGCAATAAATCACCACTTCTTGACACGAGGACTGATCAGATGCCTTTTCAATCAACAGATCCTATATTATTAGTGTTCTTTTAGAAAATCTTTTTGCAATTAAACTGTAAACGGAATAAAATATTTCGAAGACCCTATTATTGAAAGCTTACGGCACAAACCCTCAATTATTGGCAATGGATTTTTTAAAAACTGAGGTAAATCAGGAAAAAAGTCCATGAAAATAGCAGTAAAAGGCCCACTGTTGTTAATAGAACTTTTGAATAAATAGAACGCTCTGTCACCCATGTTACTCGGCTATGGGTCTCAAGTCTTGCAGTTCATACCAAAAAAATTTGTCGCATGAACTAACCCATGAGAGCAACAACAACTCAACTCTACAATGGACCAAACGTCTGAAAAATGTGGTCAAATCCTATTTCACAAAGAGAATCATCATATACAACATTCCTTCCAGGCATCCTTCATCAGGACTTTGAATGCTTAGAACAAGTAGAAGTAGAACCAGAGAATGACACGACTTACCATGGAAAGACTGTCAACTAGATATTAAACCATAGCTTCTACGTGCCCTACAGTTCAATCCTTGACAAAGAATCTGAAGCAAAGCTCACTAACACCATTTGGACATCACATGACACAGACCAGTTGAATTGAACTGTATAAATACAAAAAAAAAATAATGTAACATGCAAAATAAATTACAAGAAGGTCAATGAGCGCCCTCCAAAGGAATTTCAGAATGTTGAAAGAAAATCTTGTTTCCTCAGGTGCAAATTCAGTTGACAAAATTGGTGCCACTAGAGTTTTCCCACATTCTGACGACACATACAATCTGGCATGGGGAAATTATATATGGAGCCATTGACTTTTCTGAGTTCGATACCTTTAATGTCACTGTGACGATGCATAGTTTGCATCTGTTGCCTGAAAGTTTCCCATCTGCAACAGCAATGACCAAAGATGAAGCAACAATAAGCTAGAGACAACATCATCAAGATATCATTTTTATGCCTAAAAAGCACTAAGTAATAACTAGTGAAGCTTAGCAAATAATCTAATCAAATGCAAAACAGAAACGGTCTCCAAACTTAAGAGTTCAAGTGCTAAAAGTTAGCAATAATAATATTAGTGTATTATGCAATCTGGTATTTTCTGTCCATTAATATAAAACCCATCCACAAAGAAGAAACAACTTTGAATTCTTAATTGCCTGTACTGTGCCTCCCTACTAGGAGTAATATAGGCACGGCGCCAAGACATCGTGGACCTTAAAAAGGACCTTTTTTCCTTTCCTGTCTTCAAACATAATGATGTGCACATCCAAAAATTATTTTTAAAATTCAATACATCTAATGCAAAAACTGAGTAATGATCAAGGCAGTGGATCCAAACAAAGAAAACATCTCTATTCCAAATAATTAGATATCCAACCAAACTTACCTTATTTTTGGATTATCAAAAAGTAATGCCAATTTGCGTTTGTCTGGCTTGATTGTCTTGGCATGCCCTTTAAAAAGGTATCTTCTGTGACCCATCAAAAAATGAGGAAAGTTGCCTCCTTGGGTTGTAACAAAAACTTCACTGCGCAGGCATACAGTATAGTCTAGTGCAGCCATCCTTGAGGAGTAGTCCTGCCATTATCAGCCATCTTGTTTCACAACTCGAATCAACTAAGACGTTTGATTGAATATTTGGAGAGGACCAAAATATATCAGTTTTATGCAGAAAAGTAAGATACCTTAAAAGCAGCCAGTTCTTCTGGAGACGCAAGTGTTTCTTTTGTTTCTAACAGGGGAAACATCTGTCGTAGAGGTGCCATGTGTTTCTCTGCCTTGTATATTCTTCCAGATGCTAAATATATGGACGTGTTATTATTAAAGCCCATACCCCTAAGCATCATGCCTACCTGCTCCATGAAACAAACATTGAAAGATTACAACCTAACATCTAGATTTTCAGCATCCAGATAGTTTAGCTATCTGTGTCATTATTCTAGTGCATGTGTGAAATTAGAACTAGTCATATACATTGTGTCATAGATGAAACCTATAACTTATAATCCCAAAACTTTGAACTCCGGAGTAATCCATGGTGAAATTGGATCATCTTTGCATTGTCGAAGTGAATAATCTAAATTCACATCGCTCTTCCAACTCTATAAATTTTAGCAACAAATGAACAATTAAAATACATACTTTAAATTAAGATGATGCTCCACAAATCCAGGATCAGCATATGCAAAAAAAATATTGTTCTGATGACAAACACTATCTGTCATAAATGCTTTCTGTTTTCTGTTGAGTTAAAGTTTGCATCCAATATCCACTAGCTGTTTTCTCTGCAAGCAGTAAGCAAACATAAATGGGGTCCCAAGAGTAAGAGGATGTGGTGGTAAAATCCCAAAACATGGGGAGATTTCTAAGAGTCTCTTCGTACAACATGTTTTGAACATTTTTTTAACCAGATGACCCAGTGCTAATATCTATCATGTAAAACCTCACGAATCAACCTAAATGCAAACTACACATTTCATATATTACTAGTACATCATATAAGATATTTGTCTACCCAATCATTCTCACTGCATGAGCACAATATAAATGCATCCTAATGGCGATGTGTTGAGTAAGATTCCTTAGGGATCATGCATGCAAGCAGACATGCCTAGCATAGGCAGTTTTCTTCGAAATTGATATAATACCCATATTTTTAATCTCTGACATGTTGATAACAATTACCAAGTTTTTGATTAATTCCTTTCCACCAAGAGTATAAAAGCCACATAAGTTCACATTCTTTTCTCCCAAGTCAATGCAGATTTTTGGAAATTTCTTATCAGCACTTTTTCCATGCTTACAATTTTTTGACCCCTTCCCTACTACATAACTAGACATTTTTCCATGGTAGCAGTCCAGCAGAGATAAAGAATAGACTTCTTGGGACACAAAATCAGGGAGGCTTTCACGCTTCGATGATAATTCTAAAACATTTGCCTATGATCTTGAAATATAAAATGGCCGTGGGCATGCTTGAATCAAAAGCAGAAAACCACAAAGACCAAAACCGAGCAGCTTCTTAAAATAAGGTACCGTGCCTCTAATAAGAAAGCTGTCTAGCTACTGGGTTTGCATAAAACTCTCAGAAAGGACACCTTGAATCTCAGTCTCCACCCTGATAGAAAGGACTTTCAACCGGTATAGCCGTAGGCATTTTCATCTCTTTATGATCTTTGTGCTCTAAAAGACCTACAAAACTGGAAATTCAGTGTCACAATGAGATAGCTAGGGAGCACCAAATGATGCTAAATGACATGAAATGTTTTAGCCTGAGCCAAATGTAATTTTGCCGTACAAAATGACTAAAAATCCTTTGGCCACTACATGTTGTCCTTTGACAATTTGTAGTAGTAAAACTGGCTATGGTCATTGACACATATTTCAGCATATATCTCACTTGTTTCCTCGATTTTTTTAGCAAGATGAGGGCTTCCCACATTGTTTCTGACAACTTATGTACTCATTGTTTTATCCTTCCATGTTCCTTTTCAATAATCAACATTTGAGGGATTCAAATTTCTGAAATATTGCACAAGAAATCAGAACTGCATAGATTAATATAATAGATAGATGTGCATGTTGGCCCGAAAAAGTTTGAAATCTTGGCCAGGCACACAGAACTAACTCAGAACATCATAAGCGTGGACATAGGGGGTATTTTGGCAAAGACCAAGGACACGTAGCACCACTGCAGAGAGGCGCACGCAGCCAGCAGCCGCAAGAGCAACATAGAAGTGCCCAGCCCCATGCACAAGCATCTACCAAAACCGTTGCTAGGTTCGAATATCGTGTGAATCAGGGAACACTTATAACCACTTGATTTTTACTGTGATCCAGGAGAATCCTAAGGCGTTCAAGCATATATAGAGGCTCTTGCTTTAATATCTTTTATATATCTTTTGTTAATCTTATATGTTAGGTTAAAACTTAAGGTAGATTAGGATCTAATAGCATAGGATACTGAAGCTCATGGCATGACAACCATTGCTGCGCAGACCTTGCATTCCTGCACATGTACTTGAGTGACTGTTTGTAGTGCCCCACTGTGGCACTCATTTTGTAGCACATCTAGTGCATCACTAGACTATGTTTTCATTAGTAAGATTTTTTCTAAATAAACCTGTGTAAACAAAGAATACATCAACATTTCAAATCACACTCCGCAATCCATCATGATAGAGATATGATAAGATTACAAATTCAGAGATAAATGTTAAATCCCATGAGATGTCATGCAAAGGGTGAACATTAATTACATCCAAATCAATTTAGTTTCAATTAATTAATTAATTGATTAAAATAGGAACTAATAACATAGCAGTAATGTACTAGCCATTGACACCATGCTAAGTTAATTACTTCCATAATTAAGTTATTTAAAATAAATGCCTACAATAATCAGTCCTTTCTCAACTGAGAATGATTGATCTCCATGCTTGACTCGTCCCTATTCAGGTTGTTGGGGTGCTTGCAGATTTCTACCACCTTCTTCAATTTCCTCTTATAGAGATGCTCCTTCATAGCAATTACTTGTGTTTTTTCAATGCAAATCCGATGCTTGGTCCCATCTGAATGCTCTGCTAGTGCTTATTTCTCCACCTTACTTACTTAGCCTAATTTGAGTGTTGTGTTCTTTGACCCTTGTTTGAATTGATTTTCTGGTGTCACCAATGTAGGGTTTTCCATGAAAACAATTAATGCAATACACGTCACTTTTCAATTTTGGTTCCAGATGGTCTTTTGCAGACTTGATATTTTAAGGGGAATGCAGGTTGGTTTAATACCCCGCCTCTTTAAAATTCTGGAAGTCTTGTTGGAGATCCCCTTAATGTAAAGGATGAAAGCTTTAGGTAAGCCTGCCCCTCCATCCTCACAATGTTGTCTAGCCCTTGATTCCTTTGCCTTTCAAAATGCCTTTGTTATATGTTTAACACCATACCCTTTTTTTCTAAAGACCTTGCTCGCATCTGCCATGTCTCTCAACTCCGTGACACCCTTAGGAGTACATCCATATGCTATCTGAAATGGTGTTTTCCCTGTACTTCTGTTCACTGAATTATTACATGCAAATCCAGCTTGTACCAAGACCACACCCCAGTGTCCCAGCTTATCTTCCAGCATGCATCTCAACATGTTTCCAAGACTCTTGTTAACAACCTCCATTTGACCATCGCATTGCATATGATAGGTTGAACTGAACTGCAACTTTGTGTTCATCTTCTTCCACAAATGCCCAACAAACTTCATATCTCCATCTGACACTATGTTTCTTTCTAGCCCATGTAATCTGACTACCTCCCTAAAAACAAGTTCACTATGTCTGTAGCATCATTAGTCTTTTTACATGCAACAAAATGAGCCATCTTAGAAAATCTATCAACAATTATGAAAATGAAATCATTTCCCTTTTGTGTCCTAGGCAAGCCAACGACAAAATCCATGCTTATATGCTCCCAAGTTCTTTCTAGTATTGGCAATGGTTTGTACCATAGTAACAAAATGTGCAATTTTATCGTGATTAATCATCATATTTGGCCCAAAACCCTTTTTTCAACCCCAGTTTTTGGCGCTCAGCAAATCAGTCTACAAAGCATTGTATGATGGGGCAATTTGAAATGTTGTCTATAGTTTAAAAAAAACTTAAATACACCCAAAATTTAAAAAAACCTAAACCTAACCATAACTAGGAACCCTAGCCCTCCTTTGTGGTAGGTATTAAATTTGAGGTTCATTTGAACATATTTAATATTTTTAGCCACGAAATATGGTGGCAATATTTCTCATTATAACTTCGTAATTATCAATTTTTATATAATTTGATGATTTATTTTATATGCTTATGAAACTTTTATTGTAAATTACAACACTTTCATATGGCAAAACATGTATGCAATGCAAGCATATACCGTTTCAAATGGCATTTGACGAGACAAGGCATGAAGTTTCACCTTGTACTAATGCATGTCCTATAGATGTCACCAATCAAGATATAACAACATTGTAGACATATACAGAGTTGAAGGCCAAAAAGGCAAAGATAGATACGAATGTGGGATCTCACTCTTCGAATGCAAGGGATGATCTATTTGATGACACAATAAGGCCATCAACAGAACAGGAAAAGGTAAAGGAGAAAAGTCTCGATCTAGCCTTGGATCAGTACCTCATGGGCCAAACATAGGTGGAGGAAACATTCATGCCTTCTTTAGCCTTTGCACTACATCTGAAGCATAAACCGCACTAAAAAGTATAGATTAGAAAAAACTATTCACGTGTAGGCAAAGAAAGCAATCTTCAACTTTTGAAACACTCATGTCTTCTTTAACCCTCGCACTACATCTATAGCATAAACCACGCTAGAGAGTACAGGTTGAAAAAAAACTTTTCACAAGCAGACAAATAAAACAATCTCCAACTTTTGGTATTATTCTAACTTGTCATTTAATGTGATCAGATCTCCATACAAGCAAAGTATGGTGGATGCAATTGTAGTTGCAAGTCTTAGGTTCGCAATGCCATCATACAAGGCTTTGCAGATTGATTTGTTTAAGGATACCATACAGGGTTGAGTAATTTTGCAAAACATCGCAATGGAAAAAATAAAGATGTGCTATCATGTCAAATGGATGGACAGATAAGAGACACACTCATCAACTTCTTTGTGTCGTTTGACATTGGCATACTTTTTATTAAGAGTGTCGATGCATTTGATATGATAAAATCCGATGAGACACTCTTTCATTTGTTTGATAAGGTTGTGATTGAGGTGGAGCCACAAAATGTAGTTCTAATTCATTACAGATAATGCTACTGCTTGTGTGGCCATTAGAAGGCTTCTTATGGACAAATATGGAATTGTGTTTTGGACTCCATGTGCAACACATTGTTTTGATTTGACCTTGGAGGACATAGGCAAAATTCCATGGATAAAAGAGATTTTGCAAAAGGCCCACACAATCACCAAGTTTATATACAATCGCACAAGTGTGTTCAATATAATGTGCATATTCACAAATAGCAAATAACTTCTTCGACTAGAGGTGACAAAGTTTGCAACCTATTTCTTTGCATTGCAGACTCTTCTCTAACAAATGAATTTGAAACGAATGTTTGTTTCAATTGAGTGGGTGGAATCTTCCTTTGTGAAACATATGGAAAGTAGAATGGTTGCTTACCATGTTTTCTCACAGTCTTTTTGAAAGAGGCAAAGCAATGTGTTATTCTCTATGCCTCTAGTTCGAGTTTTGAGACTCGTCGATGGGGATAAATCCCCCCATGGGTTATCTATATAAAGCAATGAATACATCCAAGATGTTATTAAGAGTAGATTGGAGAATAACATGACCAATAATATGGCATTTTGGGAGATAGATGATAAAAAATGGGATTAAAAAATGCATTCTCCACTCCATGCAGCTAGATATTTCTTGAATCCAACGTTATTTTATAGCGGCTCATTTCAAGACAATGCAAAGGTCAATAAGGGTCTCTATTTAAGTGCATGGAGAGAATATCTCTTAATTAGGTGGAGTTTGAAGCAGCGATGGGAGAGTTGTCGATGTGCAAGCAAGCAAGGGGTTTCTTATCTAGTAAAGCAACCATTATAAAAAGGAAGACCTTCAAACCAGGTAAACAATTTTTCTACATATGTACGATAAAAGTGTTAAATTTTGACTGAATTGCGTATGTTACAATGTTGACAAAATCTTTTTCCACAACACAATGGTGGGATTTCTTTGGCAAAAAAACAAACACCTTCAATGGATGGCAATGCACATTTTGAGCCAACCATGCAGTGCATCCACTTGCGAGCATAGTTGGAGTGTGTTTGAGCATATACGTTCCAAAAAACGCAATCGCCTCACTCAAGAACGGATAACTGATTTGGTGTTTGTCCACCACAATCTTCGCTTGAAGATGAAGAAAGTTCAATGTTAAGAAATGTTGCATTTCTATTTCTCAATTCATATGGAAAGTTGATTTATATTTTTGTAAAGTATTATTCTCCAAAGTCACTAACACATGCATTATGTTTGACAATGTTAGGTACTATTGAGGAAGATCAACCGATTGATCTTGACAAAATCGATCTAAAATCCGAATAGCTCGAAAATAATGATGAACCTATTTATGACAAAATTGACTTCGTCTTGTTTGAAAAGGTTGGGTACGACATCGAGGTCGTCTCTCAAATCAGGAGAGGCTCTAACCCTGAAGCTTCAACATCTAGACTTGTCGATCCTTAGTCTACCTCGTTGTCCTTGGCTCCCTCCCCTTTTTTGTTCCTTTGTAAACGGCAATAGTATGCATTTTGAAATGCAAATGTAATGAAATTGAATAGTATTGAAATTAATGAAAGAAAACAGTTGGCTGATTTTGACGGCATATAATTTCATTTATTTTCCTGTCATAATATGTATCTATTCTCTATGCAATTGCAATGCTTAATATGTATATGTATGCAATGGAAATGCCTTTAAATTTATTTATTTTAATAAAAAATCTCATTTATTCCACATTTTTTTGGCAATTTTAAGTTTTTTTTATTTTTTTCCCGATTAATCATGATTCTTTGAAAAGCACTTACATTTTTGGAAAAACAAATTTTTCCCCCAAACTATTTTTGCTACAACCCTGCATTCTAACACTTGCCTTTTGTCAATAGATAAATTCTACAACACCACAAACTTTTTCACATCCACTGCAATCTTCGGCCAAAAAATATTTCTCACTCAGTTGTGCCAATGTTTTAAAATGTCATGCCAAACCTCCACTATACATTTCCTTCATTAGGTTCTACCTCATTGCACCTTGGGACGCACACAACTTTTATCCTCTAAACGATAGACCACCTTGAATAAAGCAGTTCGATCATGGAGTTCTATCCATACTAACTGGATTCTTTCATGTTGCCAATGCCTTAATAAAATATGAATCATCCTTGTACAAATATTTCATATAATCAAACCCAACTATTTGTGTTTGCATCTCAGTTAACAAACAGACTCTTCTAGTTAATGCATCAACTACTAGGTGAGATCTCCCACTCCTATGTTCAAATACACATGAATAAATTTGAAGAAACTCTACCCACTTTGTATGGCATTGATTTAACTTACCTTGACTATTTATGTATTACAAGGCTTGACGATCCGTATACAAAACAGACTCTTTTGGTAACATATAGTGTTGCTACTTCTTTAGATCTTGCACTATGGTGTAAAAATTTTGATCATACATCGAGTATTTCTTCTTGGCTTCATGTAACTTCTCGCTAAAATATGCTATGTGCATGCCCTCTTGACTTAGAACATCTCCTATCAATGTCCCACTTGCATCACAATCCACTTGGCTTCATTGAAATCCAATAATATTAGTACTAGTTGTTTCATGATCTCTTCAACAATTCAAAACTTCTTTGGGTCACCGCTACCAAATTCCTTTTGGTCTTCTCTCATAGTTTCAGTAATTGGTACACAAATTCTACAAAAATTGTGGATGAAGCTCGCCATTCCAATATTACTCACCCTTTTTCGATCAATTCTCAATTCATTATAGGACACTACAAATCCCAAGTATACCAACTCTGTTTGCATGAAACTACACTTTCTTAAAATTACAAGTAGCTTCTCCTTCAATTTCTCTAATATTTGCCCTACTGAAAATAAAAATATTATCAAAATAGATAATAACAAACTTTCCCAAGTATGGTTTCAACCATAGATGGAATAACCGACGAGTAACCACTGGTTGGTCGATTACTTACCGAAAATTTATGGCGGCAAATAACTGCTGATCGAAACCGTCGACAGTATAAAAAAATTAAAAAAAAAACACCAGCAAGTAACCGCCGGTTCCTCGTGAGTAACTAGCGGTTACTCATCGGTTCTGCATTCCGTGGAATCCACGTGAAACCACTAGGAAACCGCATATTTCCCTCCAAACATTCAAAAAATGCAGAAAATACGAGGAATCCAGTCTTATAAAATGCAACACACCTCACATTTCACTCACACAAGATTTGGAGCATTCAAAGGCGTATTGAGGAGAATTGA
The DNA here is from genome assembly GCA_037957365.1 of Torreya grandis. NCBI lineage: Eukaryota > Viridiplantae > Streptophyta > Pinopsida > Cupressales > Taxaceae > Torreya > Torreya grandis. The sequence continues at coordinate 526,426 of JARHVA010001724.1, read as the reverse complement.
GCAAAGAAATTTTCAGGTTAGTGCATTTGTCTTTGTTTTTTTTATAAATTTCCAAGCATGTAAGTGAATTCTAATTTAATTGAAAACATGTTTGATAAATATTTGTGATGCTTAGTATACAAATTTGATGCATTCCGTCAAATTTCATGCATTTTTTATTTATTTATTAAATTTTCAAGCATGTAAAGGAATTGTAATTTAATTAAAAACATATTTGATAAATATTTTTGATGCTTAGTATACAAATTTGATGCATTCCATTTTAATTTCATGCATTAAGTCGAGTTCCATGCATTCCGTTAAATTTTCGTGTTTATTATTTATTTAAAATTCTTGTTTATTATTTCGTTAAATAACCATTATAGATTATATTTATAATTTGTTCGTTAAAATTGTAAATCATAAATATATTTTAATTTTCATTTTATAGTTTATTATTATCATTTATTTATCATATTTTAGTTAATAATTTGAATTGAATGTTTTTATTTTTTTATGTTGTTTTTAACATGTTTGCACTTTGCAGGTAATCCATTAGCAAACAATGGCATCCAGTAGTGCATTAGACCTAGATTCAGTCAGTGGTGGCCAATTGGCTCTCCCTCATGCTTGCAACAATGCATGAAAATACCATCTTTCATGCATTCCTTGCCTCAAAGTCGTGTCTTGTCCCAATGTCACTAAAGAGGCAAAATGCTAGATGATGGCAGAGCTTGCATCATTGGACAAAAAAATAGAGGACAAAGATGCAAGCAGTCCTAACATCGACCATTGATGCCACATCAGCAGAAAAAAATGACAGCGATGACAAATTATGGGCTTTAGTCGTATTCCACGCAAGTGCCATGGTACATCTGCATCAACTTCGTCTCAATTACACTCTTTTTTTGTGCTTAGAAACACACATGGGGCACAACTTTCACTCCAAGATACATGATGGAACAAGCAGACGCATGCAAAAACAGATAAAACATGCGCAATTTTTTGGTACTTCAACAACCTTCCCTTTAACGTGACGACGAGCCCGTACTGAGAATATTTGGTTATAGCTTTGACAGCTGCAAGTAAAGGGTACAAGGCACCCTCTCCAAAAGACTTGAGTGGGAAGTTGCTCAAGAATGCAGTTGAAGATGTAAAGTTGATTGTCGAAAATCAGAAAAGGTTGTGACATAAATTTGGATGCACCATTCTTTCTGATGGATGGACGGATGGAAAGAACTACACCTTCATCAACTTTCTGGCATTTTCAAATGGTGAGCTAGTAATTTTGAAGTTTATTGATGCATCAATTAAAATTAAAAAAGCAGAAACTTTGAGCTTGATGCTAGAAGAGGTTGTCTTAAAGGTGGACATCAAGAATATTGTCCAAATTATCACAGACAATGCAACAACATATGTGGCAGCTAAGAGACTTCTTAGGGAGAGACATCCATCTCTTTTTTGGACACTTTGTGTGGCCCAATGCTTTGACTTTCTTTTGGAGGGCATAGACAAATTTGATTGGATGCGACCAGTTGTAGAAGAAGCTAGAGAAATAATTAAATATATCTATAATCACACTTGGGTTATCAGCTTGATGAAAGAGCACACCAAGGGAAAAGAGCTTGTTCGAGCAAGGGTCACTAGGTTTGCAATGAAATTTCTTACGGTGCAAGGTATTTGTAGTTTGTTGACTCTTTCGAAGCAGATGTTTATCTCTCAAGCATGGATGGGGTTATCTTATTCCAAGAAAGTTGATCGAGTGAAGGTTTTGAAGACAGTTTTCAATGAAGCCTTTGAAACGCGAGCTACAAAGATTGTCAAGGTAACTTGAAATTACAATTTAAATTACAAGTTGTTTCCCTTGTTTTCAATGTTTTAAACTTCAAGTATTTATTTTATAATTTATCTACAAGTTTGTAACACTAACTTTAATTTGTTTGTAACTTTGTAGTTGTCAGAGCCTTTGATGAGGATTTTGTGATTGGTCAATGGAGAGCAGAATCCAATGAGATATATTTATGAAGCCATGCATAGGGCCAAAAAGGTAGTCTAAAATTATTATAGAGGGGTTCGTGCCAGATTTAATTTCATTTGAGAGTTGATTGATCGGAGGTGGAACAATCAACTCCACCAACCCATCCATGCAGTGGGGTACTACCTTAACCCCAAGTTTGTTTACTCCAATGGCTTCACAGATGCTAGTGGAGAGATTATGGAGGGGCTCTCAACATGCATTGAGAGTATGACACTTAAAGTTGAGGTGAGGGACCTCATTATTGCAGAGTTGCAAAACTACAAGCAGGCAAGGAGAAAGCCCTTTTTTTCAGCACTGACTGTCCGAGGGAGAGCCACGCGATCACCAAGTAATACAAAATGAAGTCTTTACTTGTTCCTTACCAATTACATATTTACAAATATTAATTTTTTACAAAGTTTTAAATATCTTTTTTGTAGGGTTGTGGTGGGAAGATTGAGGTGGAAATACTCCAAATCTTCAAAGGCTAGCCCTCCGGATTTTATCTCAGCCTTGTAACGCTTCTGAATATGAGTGCAATTGGAATTTGCTTGACTCCATTCACACGAAGAAGCACAAGTTGAGCCAAAAACGCCTCAATGACTTGGTTTTTGTGTAATATAACCTTCAATTTCACACAAAAAAGTTGGAGAGCGCATTAGAGGAGCCTATCGATCTAGATGAGATCAATCCCTACAGTGATTGGATTGCACAAATGAGGCCCCCATGTTCACAAAGGAGATTTTTGATTTCGAGAGGCAAGCTATGGAGGATGCAGCTGAAGCGAAAAGAGAGATTGGATTGGAGAACATCCTTGGAGATGAAACAGAGGTGGAGCCACAAGGACAGATGCAACTTTCTAGACAAAGCGAGGCGAGTCAGCCGACTGGGAGGACTAGAGTTTCTTAGTCTCCCTTATTTTTCAAGAGAGCAGGAAAGAGAAAATTATAGATTATTGTAATTTGTACTTGTAGTCTTGTATAAGACTATAAGTCTATAAGTATTATTGTAATTTATAACTTTGTACTTTGTGACTTTGTTGTATTCGCATGATTAGGTGCATTATATGTATTCAAATGAATCAAATCTAATAGAAAGCACTTTCCCTATGTTTTACAGACTCATTCCATCTATTTTATTTCTGTAATTTCTAGAAAAAAATGTTATTTTTATAAATTCAAGTATTTTTTGCCTTTGTCGGATATTGTCGGTTATTCGATCGAGTGGGTCGAATAACCATTGGTTACCCATTTTGGGCCCTTGGCGAGTACTCGCCCCAACCGGTTATGCGAACTATGATTTCAACACTCTATTCATTAGCCACATGAAGTTGCTCGTTGTCCCATTTGCATCACAATCCACTTGGAACACCTTATTGAAATCTAGTAATGCTGATACTAGTTGTTCTTTTTCAACAATTCAAAACTTATTTGCGCTGCCGCTGTCCACACAAATTCCTTTTGATCTCCTCTCATAGTTTCAACAATTGGTGCACAAATTTGCTGAAATTGTGGATGAACTTTCAGTAGATGCTTGCCAAACAATGAAAACTCCTTGCACCAACTGTTCTCTTTGGAGTAGGCCATTCTAGTATTGCTCTCACCTTTTTTGGATCCGTTCTCAATTCATTATGGGACACTACAAATCCCAAATACACCAACTCTATTTGCATGAAACTACACTTTTTCAAGTTCTCCAGTAGCTTCTCCTCCTCTACTTACTCTAATACTTACATTAAAAGCAACATGTGCTCTTCTTTTTACCTACTGAAAATAAAAATATCATCAAGATAGACAATAACAAACTTACCAAAGTATGGTTTCAGCACTTTGTTTATTAGCCACATAAAGGTTCATTGACCATTGTCATTCCAAAAGGTATCACCAAACACTCATACAACACTTCCTTTGACTTGAATGCAGTCTTTCACTCATATTTGATGATATACACTCTTCAAATCCATCTTAGAAAAGTTTAGCTCCGCTTATAAAATCCATGAGATCATCCATGCAAGGCAATGGAAACCAAAACTTGAATATTATTTTGTTGATGGCTCGAGAATCAGCCCTTACACATTCTCCATTCACCGTCTTTCTTTGGTGCCAATACTGCTAGTACAACACAAGGACTTGAAATTTCTCTTATCAGCCCTTTCTTTAGTAGCTTCTTAACTTGCTTGTTAACCTCTTCATTCTCCGTAGGTGTGAACCTGTATGCTGCCTTGTTTAGAAAGCTTGATCCCAATATCAAATCCATGTGGTGACTAATACTTCAAACTAATGGTAAGCCTTTTGGAAGATCATGAGAGATGATCTCCATGTACCCTTCCAACAATCTCTGCAGTTCTTTGGGTATCTGATTTACTTTTTTAGTTGTCCAAATTTTGATTGGCTTGAGAATAAAGACAAAATGTTCAGTTGCTTTATTTTCTGTTTTGAAGAACTATTTGTCCAAAACTAACAACACTTGGTTGTTGTTCCTCATATTTGCATTTCTATCCTTCGATAGGCTCAAGGTAAACCTTCACTCATCCTTCTCAAGGGTAAGGGTATTGGCTCTACCATCATGCATAGTTTTCCTATCATATTGCCATCGTCTTCCCAACAAAACATGACAAACATCCATAGGCATAATAACACACCAAATTGCATCCTTATAAGATTCTATCTAAAAAATAAATTAACATTGCTCATTCACCATTAGTTGATGACCTTTCAGAAGCCATGACACTTTATAAGGACTAGGGTGTATTACTCTCTTCAAGCCAAGCTTGTCTACTATTTCATTACACACTAAATTGTTTATGCTAAAATATCAATGATAACTTTACAACACTTGCCAATGGTTCATTGCCCTTCTTTTTTGGTTTCAACAATACCCTTTCTATCATGACGGTCTCTAAGTTCAGGTTCTTTAGTGTGATCTGGCGGTGCAACAACTTCCTTATCAACTTGCACAACATTAGTGCTGGCTTCATTTTGTCTTTTGCCATCATTATGTGCTTGTGGGCACTCAAAAGCCCTATGACCAGCTTGTCCACATCTGAAACATGCTCCACCATATGTTCTTCCTCTTCATATACCATAATATCCTCTTCCTCTTGACAGATATGATCTACCTCTCGATGACCGATTTTGATTTTGAAAAGTTCTAGCTTCTCTTCTCCTTCATGCCCATCTTGACTTCTTCTACTATGTGGTTGAGTTCTTCCTCTAGGGAATCTGTCTCTACCTCTGGCTGTACTATGTTGCTTTATGGACTCCTCCTCAACCATTAATGCATATTGATAAGCCTCATCCAAAGTACTCACTGATACAAGAGTTAGTTCATCCTATAGCTGAAATCTTAGCCTGTTGAGATATCTAGCAATTGCTTGATCCTCCCATTCTTGCATATTTGTTCTATTTTGCAAGCATAGAAAAAAATTTGACAACTCTTTTTGTCTTAAACAACTTCTATTGATGATTTGAGGAGTACAAACTTTGCCTTCAGATGTTTTAACATTTTAGGCCATAATTTTCTCCAGGATTGCCGAAGGCTGTTCCACCACAGAACCGCATGTGACTTCATTTTGGTGACAAAGTTTGGCAGCAAATATACTTGTGAGTTGTTAATCTTAGAGGATAGATAACGGCAAGGGAAAGTTTTCAAACATTTAGCAGTTAGCTTTTAGGCGTGATTTACTTTAGGCCAAAAGATCCTGTTAACCATTCGGCGTGATAACTTGATCGACGACAGTTATGAAAGAAAGAAAGGGGTTGGATTTAACTGAATAAATTAACAGCTAAAATGAAGGCTAAAATAAAATACTGGAGTAAATTCTTATAAGTAAAAAATTAAAATGGAAGTGAGAAATTTTGGGCCAGAAGGATAAGCCTTTTAAGTATATGTTGTTCATTCAACGAAAAGCTTTTTGGGCCACTCAATTAAGGCTTGATCGATGACCATCAGCTTTACAAGATAGGATAATAGGTTAGGTGAGCTAGGATTTTAAAAAGACAGAAAAATATTTTTATAAGTAGTGGCCAGTTGGCTTAGCGAAAGGCTTAAATTTAAAAGCTTACATAATATAAGGCAGTTTTTAAAAAGCTTAAGCATGAATGGGGACATAACCCCACAGGTAGTATAAATAAATGTAGGCTTAACATTTAGAAAAGCTTTAGTTAAAGCAAAAGGTGGGAACATAGGACCTACCAGATAAGCTTGGTTAAAGAAAGTGCTTTAAACATTAACCAGCCTTGAACAAAATATAGCTATAGATATTAATTAAATAAATAAAGCTTTGGTTTGAGAATTTAAAATAGGGTAAAATACAACGACTAAGACTTTGCTATGAATAATTAAGTTGATGGCTTAATTAATGACATACAACACACCATTTGAGTTTCAAGAACCGAGAGTACTTGCTCTGTTTTTCAGGCTAATAACACCACTACCAAAAACTTTTCTCAAATCCTCAATTCAGGCATATTACAAACAGATAAACCAGTTTACTTCCTTACTAGAGGATTTCAGACCAAGTCCAGAGCACCAATTTCTTCTGCGAAGCCCATGAACTTGCAAGCATAATCATGCAGAAATCAGTCAAAGAAGAAACAACTCTGTATAATATTTTTCTATCTATTGGGACATTTTCAACTTCTTTAACATATGGAAAGAGAGAAAAGAAAAAGAAATGCCAGACAATGCCTATAATTTGAGCAAGATTTTCGATGCCACAAAGATTAGGTTTAATGAAAACAATATAAGGATAGATAACAGTGAAGCACCTCCAATGGAGAAAGGGGGCATTTCCCGTTCTTCCTGTTCAACCCAGGCCTAATGATACGACCCTTTCTATTGAACTTTCCCTTCCACCCTCTTTCACGTGCAGCATTCATTTCAAGCTTCTCTGCCTCTCCTCCGTCATAAACACAGCATGAGAAAGCTACCATGTCCTACAGAATATACAACAATAACAATCATATCCAGAATTAACAGTCATTTTAACCCAGTATACTTCATGCAGTAGCAAATACTGTATACACTTAAAATGTATGGAAGCATGGATGTTATAAGCACCTACCTCTTCAAACCGAAGATGAACAGCAATAAACTTCCCATTATTTTTTGAGCTTGCCCTAGTCATGCGCTTTACTAGCTTTTCTGCAAGTGAAGCAATGGGCTCAGAAAACTTTAATGCTTCATAATTAGCCAAACATCGGAGCCGCTGTATATTGGATGGGACCTCTGATGCCAATCGATTTGCAAATGGAGATATCCGTATCACACTGGCATAAAAGACAACCTTTTGGGTAAATATCTCATAAAGAATGGTTTCTATATACATAATCAAATAAGATATCCAAATTGATACTTATAAAGCTGTTCAAATCATAACTAAACACATGAAAATAAGATCAAAGGCAAAATATTAACGTACCCACTGTCAAGTAATTGGGGAAGAACCTTTTGTAAGTAGTAACTGACTGGAGACCAAGCCTTAACCCTTAAATTAAAGATATTGCTTGTATTGTAATCAAACCTCTTCATTAGATCTTGTGGTAGTTCTCTCACTATCCTTACATCAGCTCTCAAAGTTCTTATGAAATGTTCCTCGTCATATATGTCTCCGAACTTGCTGAGATAAATAATTAATGGCATTAGCTGCCCAGATGATTTATCTTACTCCACAAAAAATGGCAGTCTTACACGTTTTCACAGCCCAGGCATTACATGAGAAAAAATAACACAAGGCCAGAGAGAGACGCAATAAAAATACCAAACAGCTTACCTAGGATCTTGCCAGATACTATTAAAGTGGAACTTGGGAATCACAAGGGTTGCATTCAGAAGGCCTGCCACGGCTACTGCATTGCAGATCTGCAAAACCAAGTAAAATTAGTATTAGAGCTCCAAGCCAACATGGAGAAATAATAAACTGTAGAGAAAATTTCAGCCAATGATAAATGGAGAGAAATTATATACCGATGTGCGCTGCTGATTCAGACCACCATTTGCTTCAATAATTATGTAACCGGTAGAATGTGGTAATTCTGTGATATGCAAACACCAGCGCAAGCCTTTTACACTCTGTTTTTCTTTTAAGTTCCCATGAAATATATATATATATAGGAGCAGGATACACAATTAACAAGTGTGTTCATATCCTTGACAAATGTCAACTAACTCGTGAAATTTTATGGGTTCTATTACTGAAACATTCTTTGACACAACAATAAAGCTGGCTAGAAGAATGTGACCATAAAGAGAGATGGATTTCTAAAACCAATCCATAAGTGATCCATAAAGCACTAGATCGATTCTCACACACCCAATTCAATCAACGGTACATTCAATCAAGATCATAATCATAATCATCTACACCAACATGATCAATGTTCTAATTTTTACAATATTAGAATAAATTTTGAGAGAGGATACAAACCTCTTCTCAATGTACGGTTTATACAGGGCATCCATTCTTCTCCCTTCCTTGGATGCTGCCATGCTACCATAAGCTACAAAACATCAATTTTACCTACGGTGAGCGATGAATTAACCCATCTAACAAGTTATGAAGTTAGTCTTGTTACCATTCTTCAATCATAAATGCAAATAAAAATCTGCCTTCTTACCAACTGCAAATTTATTCAAAAAAATGCTCATATTCTAATCAAACAAATCTCTTAACAATAGAGACGTGAGTCGCCTAATATTTGAAAAAAACTTAGAAAATATCCTCACGTAGTTACCCAAAAGAAGGAAAAATAAAATTGAATCTAAATATTACATGCTAATATCTGAAAACTCAGGACAAATAGAACATAGAAACACACCTAAATAGACCGCTGATGTAGACTGCTAATGCCTACCCAACTCACCTAACCACACACAAAGATGCTAAATATTCACTGTTATCGATTTTTGAAAGTACCAGCAAGTTAATCGCTTCCTAAATAGACAATCAGATGTCTTTAAATTGCAATGCATTTAACTTTTCTTTTCATAGAAATGTATTGTCTATTTTCATCTATAAGATATTTTTAGTATCGGGCGCTGTGTTGATGTATTGATTACATCAGTGCAGGAATTTATGCAGATTTACTTGGCAGAGTCATATTGCGGATATGAAGTGCATGTTTACTTCAAAATTTGGATAATATTACTTTCTTTTGGAAGAATGAAATCACATTCTGTTATTAGTGATGAAAGCTTCGTTGATGCAATCCATAGTAAAATCTTGAGAAAACTCTTCCTCCACAGCATTCAGAGATGTGCAGATGTAGAAAACTAAACTTTATCATGTACTATGAATTTTTGTTTGCTCCTTAAACGATTCAACAAAAAGAAGTTCACAGAGAGCCGTAATTAGTATTAAAGCTTTAACCCTTATCAGATAAACATCCTACACTGTGAGCCAAAATGGGGGACGTTATGGCTTTAAAATGTACAGAAAACAGGGGACTGAATGAAAAAAGAAAGGAAAGGAAAGAACGAACCCCGTCAGAGTTAGAGAGAGAGGAGACATGATAAGCCTGAATTGCAGGCCAGAGGTTGTGGAATACTAGCGGGGCGCGGTAGAGGGATCCAGGGGTCGGGTGCAGAGCTACTCCAGGCATCTCGAAGGACATTGTCCCCATGTAGAACAGCATCCCCGATATGTACACCAGCGGCGCCACCAGCAACACCGCGTGCCTTTTCAACAGAAGCGAGACCACCACACACACTAGCTTGTGCATCAATTTGGCAGCCGGTAAAGGCAATGGCAATGGCAACGGCAATGCCGACCCCAATCCCTGCATACGGCTGCTGCTGTTGGCGTTGCTGCTGCATCGCCCATACCTCAACCTCTTTGACCTCCGTGGCGACGCAGGGGGCGAAGAGGAGGGAGAAACCGACGGCGATGGCGGCGGCGACTCGCTGGCATTTGCATTTGCATTCGCATTCGGACTCCTGCTCCTGCTCCTGCTTCTGCTTCTACTTCTACCGATGGTGCTGCTGCTGCTGCTGCTGCTGCTGTTGCTGGATTGCCTGTCGTAAGCCGCCTGCATATGCATATGCTTCTGCATAAGCATATGCATGCACTCGCCTCTCATTACCGTTCAGCTTGTTGCTTTGCCCCATTGATTGCGGTGGTTTTCATGCTGGCAGTACCGCTAACTCCACTGTAGAGCGGTTTTTTGAACAGCCACTCGAATACGCCGTTAAAATGTACGACAAGGCGTTGTCAGAGAGATCACGGGATTCAATAACACTAGTACCTAATATCTCTGTGTAGGAATCTATGCATGGTTTATTAACCACCTCATAAATCCTTATAATATTTTTTCAATCAACAGTAGCACCACTCTCACTGCAAGTGGCACAGTGGCACAGTGGCACTCTGTCACTTTGGTTGTTAGTCACCCGGTTGTCAACGAATCCATGACCCTGTGACTTGGCATAATTTTTTTTTTTCGGAGATGTATTGGCCAATTCGATTTTTAAGAGGGTGAATTCTTACTCTGATAATAATTCTGAAATGAAATGATTTTAATTACGTTTAAGAGATTTAATGGTCTATGGAACCATCAATTGTTGTAATTATTTAATGATTTTAAATATACAAAATATCTTTAAGTCTTTTGCTAATCTGCATTAGCATTTCCCCCAATTTTTTATTTTTTCTTTCAAATATATCAACCATACACTGAATTCTAATAGGTGGTGTGAAACATCAACATTACTTGATACCAAAATGTTTATTGGACTAAGAAAAGGGCCCTGCGCTAGTACTAGCGAATTATTTTTAAAGATGCACTGTCGAGAAATTACAGGGATCTTTTTCCTTATTAATTGTCTCATAATTTTTAAAATTTTATATAATATATGTTGCTGAAAAAAATTAGTGGCATTTTACTTTTAAAAAATTGTTTGAAAAAAAAATAAAAATTGATTGGGTATAAAAACACAGTTGGTAAGTTAAAAAATAGGAACGACAATGCAAATCCTCAGTGCCTTACTACTTCCCACTGCTCAAAAAACTTCTTCCTAAAAAGTTGTTATGCCTTGTTTTAAAGTGTAGATTTATTAACTCGCTAATAAATCCTATTTATGTTTTTTATTTAATAGTAGCAGGGGTCTCACTAGAAGTTGCAGAGTGGTACTGTGTCACTGAGGCTAGAAGTCAGTCGGATGTCAAAGAATCGATGACCCAGTGACTTAGCGCAATCTTTTTGGTGTGTTTTTTGTCAAGGAATTGATGACCTAGTGACTTTGCACACCCTTTTTGGAGAATTTTCAATATGGAGAATTTTCAATACGGGGAATTTGATTTTTAATAAGGTGAATCTTTGCTATGATAATAACTCTAAAATGAAATGGTTTTAATTATGTTAACGACACTGAACGGTCTATGGAATTATCAATTGCTCTAAGTTTTTTACAATTCTCGAGACACGAGACATCTTTTATAAAGAGGTCCCATGTTAGATGTTATTGCGTCTATAATTTTACGTAGGGCGGTCTCATGCATCATTACAAGTTTAAAAATTTCTTACAAGTAATTTGCATGTTAAAATAAGGAGCAATCATTGTTTAGGAAGAAGCTTTTTAGGGTGGGACGCTGAAGATTTGCATCGGTGCTCCTATTTTTTTGGTTGCGATTTGTATGTTTGTATCCAATCAAGTTTATTTTATTTTTTTTCAAATATTTTTATTCAAGTAAAATACTTTGAATTTCTCTCAATAACATGCATTGCACAAAATTTAAAGAATCATGGGACCACTAATAGAGAAAAGGCTCATATAATTTCTCAGCGCTATTCCTTAAAAATAATCAGTTGGCCTCGACATGGGACCCTTGCTTTAGAACACTTCTGCATCTTTTGTTACATTGATTTAGCATCTCTCCCAATATTTTGTCTTTTTTCTTCAAATATATTAACCATGTAGTAAACTCTAAGAGGTGTGTCGAAACATCAACAATAATTATGACTCAGATCGCAAGGTCTCCATTACTTGATACAAAAACATTCATCGGATTAAGATAAGAGTCTCAAACTGGGACTGGGTAATTATTTTTACGAAGACACTTCTGATAAATTATAAGAGTCTTTTTCCCTATTAATTATCCCATGATTTTTAAAATGGGGAAAATTAAGAACATTTTACTTTTGAAAAAATGTTTGGAAAAAAAGAATAAATTCGATTCACTTAGCAACTAAAAAATAGAAGTGGCAATGTAAATCTTGAACATCTCACTACTTCCCATCCCTCAAAAAACTTCTTCCTAAACAGTGGGCGTGTCTTGTTTTGAGGTACATTTTTTTTTGTGGATATATACGAAGGTATTAAATGAAATTATTAAATTGCATAGAACGTTGATATCTATACTCATATTTTAGAAATAAATATTTTGAAAAGATTATAGTTAGATCTGTGAAGATGATGGTTACTTATATCCATCTACTAAGATACAAATCCCTCCAAATATCTGATATAGAAAGTCAAGAGTCAAGTGACTAAGACCACGATTGTGTCATGAATGACTCTGACAGTGTGAATGTCCCTTATCTTATCATTGCTTCAATACAAATATTTTGTAAACAATTTTTTAAATTGATAATGATATGTGAAACCCCTCTACCTAAAATTATCAAAAGAATAGTCCAAAACGAGAATAATAATTTTAAACTTAATTTATTATTATTTTATTATTTTTAAGATATGGAAAAGCCCCTCTTAAACCTGACGGGGACCCCACCCGCACCTGAGGATTTTTTTAAATTGAGAAATCTGACAATGCAGAGAAAGAGCATGTGGGCGTCACCCGTGACCGGCGGGTGTGCCGACGTGGCATATGCCTGGCTGTAAAGCAATTTTGTTGGATTTTTTTAAAAATGCGATCACGATGTCTCCATCGTGGGGCCCACATGCTCGCCAATATGTACAAAACGTAAACTGCAATCCACATACATTTCTTTATGGCGGCACTATAGCATATTTTATAATTAAAAAAAAAAATTAAAAAAAATACTTTGAGGATGCTAAAGTAATTATTCAATTTAATTTATGCTAAAATAAAATTCCATTTGTTCTCCCCTTTATTTTTATTTTTAAAAGTAATTGCCAAAAATTGGACATGTGGATGACTAATTTATTAAAAGAGTATATTTGTTCTGGAGTTCGGGGAAAATTGATTGAAAATAATATTTACTCTTATTTATTATTTATCGTCTCTGATAAATATTAATTAGAGTGATTTTTATAAATTAAATATGTGGATGGTAAATTTATTAAAAGAATATGTTTACTTTGGAGGACGAAAAATTGATTGAAAATAATATTTACTATTATTTTTTGTATTTGTTACATATTGATTAGAGTGATTCAAGTACCAAAAATTAATTGAAAATAATATTTACTATTATTTTTCGTATCTGTTACATATTGACTAGAGTGATTAGTATAAATTAAATATCTGGATGGCAAATTTATTAAAAAAATATATTTATTTTCAAGTACCAAAAATTGATTGAAAATAACATTTACTATTATTTTTCGTATCTGTTACATAGAGTGATTGGTATAAATTAAATATGTGAATGGAAATTTATTAAAAGAGTATGTTTACTTCCAAGTACCAAAAATTGATTGAAAATAATATTTACTATTATTTTTCATATCTGTTACATATTAACTAGAGTGATTCGTATAAATTAAATATGTGGATGGCAAATTTATAAAAAATATATATTTATTTTCAAGTACGAAAATTTGATTGAAAATAATATTTACTATTATTTTTAGTATCTGTTACATAAAGTGATTGGTATAAATTAAATATGCGGATGGCAAATTTATTAAAAGAATATATTTACTTTCAATTACTAAAAATTGATTGAAATTAGTATTTACTATTATTTAGTACATGATACATATTATAGAGTGTGATTCATATCATATTTAATGTGTGGCAGGTATGGAAAAAATTAATTGAAAATCATATTTATTATTGTTCTTTTTATTCGTCCCACACCAAGTACTACATAAATCAGTTTAATTATATATATAACAACCTTATAATAAATATTTTTTATAAAATTTATACCATTAGAAAAAAATTAATTGAAATTAATATTTACTATTATTCTTTTTATCCTTACCACATCAAATACTATATGAATCTCTTTAATTAAATAATTTATTTTTTCAATACATTAGGTGGCTTTATAATAAACATCTCATAATTATAAAACTTAAGAAACAGGGAAAAAAATAATTAAAAATAATATTTATTATTACTCTTTTTGTATTTCACTGCATCAAGTATTATATTAATCACTGTAGTTAAATAATTTTTTTTTCAACAAACGTATAATAAATATCATTTTGATACTTATAAATTTTATATAATTAGAAAAATATTAATTGAAAATAATATATTACTATTATTTTTTACTTGCTGTAATAAATTTTATACATTTAGAAAAATATTAATTGAAAATAATATATTATTATTATTTTTTACTTGCTACGTCAAGTATTATACACTCTAATTAAATAATTTATTTTTTTCTAAACTAATCAAACATAGATAATATATATCATTTTGATAATTATAAAATTTATTATATATAAATTTTAAAATATTATTTTTTATCTTATCATTAATTTTTTTCTTTTACCCCAATTGAAATGTATAGATTTATTCATATGATATAATTTTATAATGAAAAATATTGAAATGACTTTTAATAGATGTACAAACATAGATAATATATATCATTTTGATAATTATAAAATTTATTATACATAAATTTTAAAATATTATTTTTTACCTTATCATCTAATCTTTTATTTTACCCCAATTGAAATGTATAGATTTATTCATATGCTATAATTTTATAATGAAAAATATTGAAATGACTTTTAATAGATGTACAAATTTATTAAAAGAGTATATTTGCATTTGCTTTGAGGCTCAAGGAAAATTTGAATGAAAATAATATTTACTATTTTATTTTTGTACATGTCACTTTAAGTATTATATCAATCGCTTTAATTAAATAATTTAATTTTTCAACGAGATTATTGTTATTATTGTCATTTTTTTACCTATCACATTAAGTATTATACAAGTCACTTTAATTAAATAATTTTTTATTGAATTAGATAACTTTAAAATAAATATTATTTATAAAATTTATATAGTTGAGAAAATATTAATGAAAATAATATTTATTATTATTATTTTTTCCCTCCCGCACTAAATATTATAAAATCACTCTAATTAACGATTTTATAATAAATATTATTTATAAAATTTATTTAATCGAAAAAAATTAATTAAAAATAATATTTATTATTGTTCTTTTTGCCCTTCCCATACCAAGTATTATGTGAATCACTCTAGTTAAATAATTTATTTTTTAAAATAAATTATTGTACCTACCACACCAAATATTATACGAATAACTTTAGTTATTTTTTTTTAATGAATTAGAAGATCTTATAATAAATATCATTTTGATAATTATAAAATTTATATAACTGAAAAAAAATAAAAAAAATAAAGCATTTGTTCTTTTTGTACTTGCCACACTAAATATTATATGAATCACTTTAATTAAATAATTTATTTTTTTCAACCAATCAAATAATAATATGACAATATATATCATTTTGATAATCTTTCATTTTACCACAATTGGGATGTATAGATTTATTCATATGATATAGTTTCAAAATAACAAATATTAAAATATAACTTTTAATAGATGCATAAATTTATTAAAATAGTATATTTGCTTTGGAACTCAGGTAAACATGGTTGAAAGTAATATTTATTATTTTCTTTTTGTACCTACCACACTAAGTACTATATCAATCATTTTGGGTAAATAATTTATTTTTTGTAAGAAGAATTAGATAATTTTATAATAAATATCATTTATAAAATTTATATAATTAGGAAAAAATAATTGAAAATAATATTTATTATTATTCTTTTTGTCCCTCCCACACTAAGTACTATACAAATCATTTTAATTAAATAATTTATTTTTTCAATGAATTACATGATCTTATAATAAATATCATTTATAAAAAAAATTATTTTAATTAAATAATTTATTTTTTCAATGAATTACATGATCTTATACTAAATATTATTTATAAAAAAATTGTTAAGAAAAAATTAATTGAAAATGATATTTATTATTGTTCTTTTTGTCCCTCCCACACCAATTACTATATGAATTACTCTAGTTAATTTTTTTTTTTAAAAATTGATTAGAAAACCTTATAATAAATATCATTTTGATAATTATAACTTTTATACAGTTATTTATTATTGTTCTTTTTATACCTACTATACCGAATGAATCATTTTATTTAAATTATTTATTTTTCTAATAAATTAAACAATCTTATAATAAATATCATTTGATAATTATAAAATTTATATAATTGAAGAAACATTAAAATTAAAAATAATATATTACTGTTCTTTTTCTATTTGCCACACAGGTATTATACAAATCACTCTAATAAAATATTTTATTTTTTTCAACCATTCAAACAATCTAATAATATATATCATTTTGATATTTATAAAATTTATTATACATAAATTTTGAAATATTATTTTTTATTTTATTACCATATTTTTCATTTTATCATAGTTGGTATGCATAGATTTATTCATATGATATATTTTTACAATAAAAATATTATTGTATATAATTTTTAATAGATATACAAATTGATTTTTTGATATTTTTAAGAGTTGATGCGCATGTCAAAGCTTACATCAATGGCCACTTTTTCAAAGATACATTTGATTATTGTCCTTCTGCACATTTCAATGTTTGCGCATTTTGCATAGAAAACCTCCCAAAACATATACATATTGTGTATATTATTCAAACAAATTTTATGTTTTTATGTAGACTTTATTACTAATCTTAACCCGCTATTGGTTCCATAAAATATATAAGTTTTTGTTCTCCAATTAAAATGTAAATGATTATGGTTTTCTTTGCTTACTAGAGGTCAAAAGTCTCTTGCTTTTATTCATTGCATAACATTCAAACTTGAAAATTATCACTCAAAAAACCATAAAAATAACAAAGAATCCCTTATCTCCTTGCTCATTCACTACCATAACTTCCATGACAATGTTAGTTTGCTTAAATGTTTTTGGCTTTTCGGTACATAGTTCACTAATATAATTGATCCAATTATTACATTTAAAGGTATATAGAATGATTTATTGTTTATCATTAGTTTAAGGGATTCACTATTTCATTTATTAAATCACTTGATAAATTTTACCTTGCCATTTCATATTTATTTATACATAAAATATTGGGATTTTCTACTCAAAACAATGTTTTTTTCCTCTTAAATGATTGATGCAAACAAGTTTGTGAGTATCTTTTATTTGCCAAAATAAATATTGACATTTTCCTCTAGGTTTTCCCTTTTAAAGTTTATAATTTATCTAAAATTTCATAAAGTTATTAAATCGTAATAATCTTTAAACAAAGGTAAAAATAACTGTGTAACTAATTCAAAACAATATATGTTTTATATTTTTTAATTTCCAACTAATTTAACTGAGCTTATAATCTTTCCCATTATTGTCTAATCCTTTATGTATTTTATGACCAATTTCGTTGTCATATTTTTGTGATGGTACATTTATTCCTTTTATTAAACATATAGTATATATTATGTATTATTCTTGTGCCCATGACACACACATGATTTGGATAATTTGTGTCAATATTATTGTCCTATTGACCAAAAAAAGTTGATGCTTGTATTGTTCTTGAAGGTATGAGACACTATGTTTTAAATTTTTCTTTGCTTTTTTGTTGTTCTTTATAGTCAATAAAGTTGTTTCCTTAAATAGGTCGTTAATCTATTTGTCACAAATGTCCATTTACATTTACTTGTTAAGGCACATTTTTAGAATGTGATAGTGATAAAGATACTTTGTCATACTTCACACAAAGGGCTTGTCACAATATCTCACATAACAAGTCCTATAGCAAAGCTACAATAACAAAAAGGTGGAAGGATATACATTGTATGTGTTTTTTGAGTTGTAATTACAACATCCATAGTTCTGGTGAGGGTGCAAGGCTTCAAACTGTGTATTTAAAGGTTTGAGGGAAGCGTTGAAAACATTTTATAGACTACAATGTTTGTAATCACAGTGGAAACCCAAGCTTCGTAAATGGATTGTCACTATAGAAATGAAACTAGGGAATCAATGTTCAAGAGGCATGAGTGATTGACAAAAGATGGTAACACCCACAAGCCATTGGAACCCTAATTTGAAAGTGACATATTCACATATGATCTCCTTTTCTTTGAAATTGTTAAGACTACTAGGTAAACTCATTTACTTATTTTGTATTGTCAAACATATAGATTACATTTAAAAATTATCTACTTATAAAAATTCTTCAAAAGAATAAAATTATTTTCGTAGTTTACATTTCTTAGATGGATTTATTTGTCTAAATATTGTAATACCTATATAACATGTAAGGAAATTCAAAATGATCTACTCTAAGACTACAGTTGTGTCTTATAGATCTCATTAAAATCACACACACACACACACACACACACACACACACACACACACACACACACACATTTGTGGGGGGCGCTTTTTGTTTTAATTATGTAGTAACAAAAAAATTATTAGATGTCAATCCACCTATAACATAAAACATGATGGACTGGATGTCTACCATATTTTCAAGTGTGGAGCGGTACATTATAGAGGAAACATGAGTTGAACAAGATAATTTTAACATAAAAAATCTAATCTTGAATATTCAATTCTAAAGCTACAAATTTCTATGGGTTTTCATGACTGTGCATGTCTTTTATTCTTTCATTTTTATGTGTTTTAATTCATTTTAAGAAGTTTTCGTAGGAGAGTTTGTTCCATGCTTGAGATAAGGGATCCCTATGATTTATTGATTAGGTGAAAAAATATGATATGTCTATAAAATTAAATTAGCGTGAGTATTTTTTATAGATCATCCAAACTTGTCCCAAACTTCAAACAATGCACTGATTCTATAAAATACACTATATGAAGGTATAGTATCCAATAAATAAATATTACACTTGTGCATTGACTCACCACATTGTGGAATATTCCCTTTATCTAATGTGCATGTTATTGGTAATGATAAAGTTTTGCAAAATCTTTTCATTTTGATCCATCATGAACCAGTATTTTCAAATTGCTAAAGTTTAGTAATGCAACCCCTTATTCGATTGTTCTTATTAGCATTAAATTATTTTGCATTTATTTTAGTTTATTTTAGCTATACTATGAAATAAATATCATTCAATGGCAACTGATCTGCATGGATATGATGGTCTTTGGGTAGATGCATTCCCTCCCTACATCCATTTTAATCGCTTCGTCATCTTCAATCTAGATAAGTTAGCGAAGACGTCCTCCTTGTGTTGTCTCTTTATTTAAGTTTCTTTGTGTTGACTCTCCCCCTATTTATTTTTCTTTGTGTTTTTCTATTGTAAACAAGAATTTATACTTGTTGTTTCTTTTCCTCTTAAAATTTATCAAACCCTTTGTGTCTATTTATATTCAATCCTCAATATTTTTCTCTTAATGAAATCTAGCATGATTACACATTGTTATGTTGACATACAAATTATCATTATCTTTTTCTACTCTCACCCATCAATCTTTATTATGTTTTTTGTTGCCACTCTTTCCTATATTATTTATTAGTGCCAAGATCTCTAATTTGTAAACCCATTATTAGATTGACTACTCTCTACCCTTGCATCATAATGACATTTACTATTTTTATGATTGGTCTTTTTATCATTTTGGATTCATTTACAAGTGTGGTAATTTTTCAATGGAGGAGACAAGTCATTTGTAAACTTGAATTGAACCATATTAACCCATAGTTCAACATGTGGCTGATGTGAATTTAATATTTTTGTTCCCCTAATGTGTCATAATTTTAAATATGGATGTTGTTCTGAATTGAATGTTCTCAACTAGCATTATTGTGGCTTTATTGTGGGGTTCACTATGAAATATATATCATCTCAGTAGCCTCTTTATTTATGTTACATGGCCATTGTTTATATCTACTATGTGTAAGCACATTATAAAATCATGTTTAAATCATGGCCTTTCATTTTTTTATTGTAATGATCACATGAAATTTCCCAACATTGCACTATGGCCTTGACTTTCAATTTTATTATGACACATAGTAAGGTTAGACTTCGTAACATTTAATAGAGTTATTTTGTAATTGTGGTCTCTTTGTTCCCTTTTATTTTGATGTGGTTAATCGCATTGAGACATGTGGAAACCCTTATTATCCACGAGGTACCAAGATAAAAAAATTTAGTGGCCTTGAATGGTTTGAATGAAATTCATGGATGCCTGCCTTTACCAATTCTATTGTGATCTCTTTTGGCTTATGTAAGTGATCTCACATTTTCTTATGATGCTTTGTTTCTTTTCCTATTGACAGTGGCCACTCAAAATGGCATGTGACAAATCATGATTTCTTCAAGGCCACAAAGTCATAAGATGATCAGAGTCTTTAAATAATTATGTGAAACTGCAGACCCGTTCTATTAATAATTATCCATTTGAATTCCTATGCATCAATGTATTTTCCTGTGATATATATGAAGTGTCCATTGTTGATGTGTGTCATGTTCACACATGTTAAGAAATTCATATTAGGTAGTGTTGTTGCCAAGGTGAGATGTATTATATACACAATATCATTAATATGCACATTTAAAAAGTAGTTATCCTTGCATGTGTGAGAAGGGTGAGTTGTAATTTAAAGAATGATCATATCCCACCTTTCACTCAACCAATTTAAAGAATGATCATATCCCACCTTTCACTCAACCAATAACAATCTCTTGCTCACATCTTACTTTTATAATACAAGGACCCTTTGTGTCCTTGTGTAAATTTAGATTGGAGCTTAGAGTCATATCTAGAGCTTGTGGGGATGTAGTTTTAGAGAGTCTTGTTCTAATGCAACCATTATTGGTTGCACACATGTACATTATATGTTCCTTTAGTGTAATATGATGTCTAATGTCTATGAATATCTTTCTATGATATGAGCACTATTATGTGGATGGATGTTTATTGTAGAGTTGTATTGGGTCCTCCTTTATTTTTAATATGGTATTAGAGCAAATCTATAATCTCCATCTCACAATTGGCTCAGATCTAGATTTTGCTTCAAAGTTATTTGCATCATTAGTTGTAGATCTGAATGGATACAAGTGATTTTGAAGAGATATCTGTCTTTTTTTAGTCTTTAAGTATTTTTGGTGGATCTCATATTCCATTTGGGGGCATTTTTGGAGGGCAACCTTTTTATGGATCTATTTAGAGCTATTTTTACCTCACCATTGTATTGAAAAGGCCTCAAAACATATGGATTTACTATAAACACCATAGGGATTTTTGACATGAATTTTAGGGAGTTTTTGGGGATTTACTAGATTTGCATCTATGTAAAATTCATATCATACATATTGTGTTGACTTTCTAGGATTTTTGTGGTATTTTATGAGTATTTCTCATACAATTTAGAAAAATTAATTGAAAATAATATTTACTATTGTTCTTTTTATCCCTGCCACATCAAATACTAATCCCTCTATTTTTTTCAATACATTAAATGACTTTATAGTAAATATCATTTTGATAATTATAAAATTTATACAGAAAGGAAAAAATTAATTGAAAACAATAATTACTATTGTTTTTTTTGGTACCTACCACACTAAATACTATATGAATCACTCTAATTATTTTTTTTCAACCAGAATAAAATGACCTTACAATAAATATTATTTTGATAATTATAAAATTTATATAGTTAAATAAACATTAATTAAAATAATATATTGTTTTTTAATACTTGTCATACCAAACACTCTACTTAAATAATAGATGCACAAATTTATTAAAAGAGTATATTTTATGACAAATATTATACCAAACACTCTACTTAAATAATAGATGCACAAATTTATTAAATGAGTATATTTGTTTGGGAGCTTTCAAAAATTGATTGAAAATAATATTTACTATTTTCTTTTTTTACCTACCACATTAAGTACTATACCAGTCACTTTAGTTAAATAATTTATTTTTTTAAACAAGAATTAAATAATTTTATAATAAATATCATTTATAAAATTTATATGTTAGAGAAAAATTAATTGAAAATAATATACTATTGTTGTTTTTCTACTTACCACATCAAGTATTATACAAATCATTTTAGTTAAATTTAAAAAAAAAATAAAAAATAATTAAATGACCTTTTATATAATTGAGAAAAAAATTAATTAAAAACAATATTTACTATTGTTCTTTTTGTCCCTCCCACACCAAGTACTATATGAATCATTATAGTTACATAATTTATTTTTTTCAAATTAGATGATCTTATAATAAATATCATTTTGATAATTATAAAATTTATACAGTTGGAAAAAATTTAATTGAAAATAATATTTACTATTGTTCTTTTTGTACATGCCACAACAAATATTATAAGAATCATTTTAGTTAAATTTTTTTCCAACAAATTAAATGACTTTATAATAAATATCAGTTTGATAATTATAAAATTTATACAATCAGAGAAATATTAATTGAAAATAATATACTATTGTTCTTTTTATACTTACCAAATACTATACAAATCACTCTAATAAAAAATATTTTTTCAACCAATCAAATATCTAATAATATATATCATTTTGATAATTATAAAATTTATTATGCATAAATTTTGAAATATCATTTTTTATCTTATTATCAAATCTTTCATTTTATCACACATGTCATGTATAAATTTATTCATGTGATATAGTTTTACAATAATAAAAATATTGAATTATGACTTTTAATAGATGCACAAATTATTATTTTTACATTTTTAAGAGTTGATGCATGTCTCAAAACTTACATTAATGGCCACTTTTTTAAAGATACATTTAGTTATTGTCCCTCTACATATTTCACATTTACACACTTATTGAGAAAACCTCCCAAAACATATACATATTATGTATATCCTTCAAACAAATTTTATGTTTTCATACGGAGGTTGTTGCTAATCTCAACCCCTTACTATTTCCATAAAAATATATATGTTTTTGTTCTCCAATTAGAGTTTGGATGATTTTGGTTTTCTTTGCTTACATGAGGTCAAAAGTCTCTTGCTCTTATTCATTGCATAGTATTCATACATGAAATTATCACTCAAAAAGCCATAAAAGTAACAAGGAATCCATTATCTCCTTGCTTATTCACTGCAGTGTTAGTTTGCTTAAATGTTTTTGGCTTTTTAATACATAATTCACTAGTATAATTGATCTAACAATTGCATTTAAAGGTATATGGAATGATTTAAGGTATATGGAATGATTTATTATTTATTGTTAGTTTAGGGGATTTATTAATTCATTTATTAAATCACTTGATAAAATTTTCCCTGCCATTGTGTATTTATTTGCACATAAAATATTTGGATTTTCTACCCAAATGGCTGATAGAGCTACTTGATCAGCTAATATAGTAAGATTTCAAGTTTGTGAGAATCTTTTCTTTGCCAAAACAAATATTGACATTTTTCCTAGGTTTTCCCCTTTAAGGTTTGAAATTTATTTGATATTTCATAAAGTTTTTGAGCTGTAATAATCTTTAAACAAGGGCATAAATAACTACATTACTAACTCTAAACAATGTATGTTTTATATTTTATATTTTCAACTGACTCACCTGAGCTCATAATATTTTCTATTTTTTTTTATTAGATAAGGTAAAATACTTTTAACCAGAGCTATGAACCGGTATGCGACATAAATGGGGGCCTATTCTCCACAGTAAAGCAAAAGGAAGAAGAAAGAAAAGGAGTAGAAGGACATAACCTTCCAGAAGAACAAGGAATATAGGACACAAAAGCCATAGAGAAACTAAAGTGAGGGGTAACAAAAAGAGAGGATATAGAAAACCAAACACCCAAACACCCAAAAAAAGAAGTATAAAAATACATCCCTTAAGACCAATCTCTACAAACTGTCCCTAAGAGGGGCTTATCCACAAGATAATATAGCATGTTGCCCTCGTTTACAAAGAAGGTCTTCCAAGGTCCATTGAGATCCATTCGATGTAAAAGAGTGTGTTTCTGCCCTTATCAATTTTGCTTTCAATCTACATCCTTTCCTCTTCGAAGGGACTCCAACATCCGCATGTCACTTAACAGTCCTGGATGGGGGAGACCAAGGAGGGTTCACTTGAGGAAGGATTGAATGAGGGGTCAGGTTCTCCTGTAAGGGATCTTCCACGGAAGGGAAGGACCGAGGTGGCAAAGGGGGTCCTCAGCAGGCTGAGAGGGAGGGGGAGGGGGGCATTCCTCAAGGTTCTCATAATATTTCCTATTATTGTCTAGTCCTTTATGTATTTTTTTATTAATTTCCTTGTCACATTTTTGTGGTGATACATTTCTTCCTTCTATTAAATATATAGTATATATTATGTATTATTTTTGTGCCCATGACACACATGATTTGGATAATTTATGGTTATATTGTTGTTTTATTAATAAAAAAAATTGATGCTTGTATTGTTCTTGAAGCATATGACACTATGTTTTAGATATTTCTTTGCTTTCTTATTGTTCTTTATGGTCAAGAAAGTCATTTCCTTTAATAATTCACTAATCTATTTTCCAAGAATATTCATTATATATTTGCTTGTTAATGCACACTTTTAGAATGTGACAGTAATAAAGATAATCTATAATACTTCATACAAAGGGCTTGTCACAATAATTATTGTCTCGCATAACAAGCCCTATAACAAAGCCACAATAACAAGTAGGTGGAAGGATATACATTGTATCTATTTTTTGAGTTGCTGTAATAACCCATATGGGGTTAACTAGAAATACATGATTTTTTTAAACACATATATCAGAAGTAGATTACACCATGAGAATATATGAAGACCATATGAAATATTCAAAGTGTGAAAATAACAACAAGCATAATACATCACATATCACTGATCTCTAATATCATGAGAACACATCATAATGCAAATATAGAAAGTAACTATATTAACTCAACCACAGTTGATGTAAGTCTACAACCACCACTGTCAATATACAATAATAAGTAATTACAACTCTCATTTCAATATTAAATAATAAGTACAATACAATACAATGTACATATAAGATAAATGGTTTCCCTAGAGCATAGTTCCTGAACTCAAGTATTTGTGGTAATCTCAAGTGTCATTTTGATAATTAGTACTGCTATGGGGAGGGAGAGCATCATCTGAGCACTTTTCCACATCAACCATGGACCAAAAATCCCCCACACTAATCCCATCAACAAATGGACCTCCCTTCATAGATGAGTAGATAGTGATGGCACAAGAATCTAGAGAGACAAACAAGTACCTGTGTACTGTTTGATTTCTAAACTAAACATGCAGTGTATCATAAAAAATATTTTATTGCAAGATATCACACAAACATGTAAATCATACTCATGAAATTATAATGTCTCACTAAACATACTTTGACTCAAAGTTTTATAAACAATAAACAATAACAATATGTAGATCAATCAAATTCATACACACCACTTGATCAAACTGCCTTCATCTATCATTGTGATGCTAGTAAGCCCATGAAGTCCATCTCACTCCTTACTCCATATTAGCAGTGTAGATTGGTCAAATACAATTCAACAACAATATTTATTTAATTTACATCCTACTAGCGAACACATCATATAAATGCTAAACATAGGAGTAATTAAAACATATATTTATTCCGTCAAACATATGAATGAATCTTACATTATTTTCTATCCCATACTAGAAATAATGACTACAATTTATACTGATCGAGTAAATACACATTTAACTACATATTTTCTCTACCACAATTAGTTCCCAAACATACTACACTCTACGATAACACATATTACCATAGTCTAGTATTCTAAGACATAACTACTAGTTTCCCACAATCAATCATATAAAGTAGTCTTAAATACATGGAAGCATAAGCTTTTAATCAAGTAACTAGATATAACGAAGCATGTCACAGTTCTCACAAAACACAATAATATATTATCATAGCATTCATTAAAACTTCAAAGGTTGTATGCATGTATACATAAAGTCCCACTAACTACCACAAAATATATTATTCATAGTAATAAATAACATGCACACATTTAATTAGTCAAACATAAATGTGAGTCTAGATATAATAATTATGGTATGTACCATCTGGGTACCACATACATTTATACTAAATTACTCTATGATATAAAATATATATGGGGGTGTGGAGAGCCATATATATGATCCAATCTAGATCTATATAGGGATGAGGGAGGCAGGTAGTTCTATATTTTGCTAAACGTCATTCTTGTCAGGCTTGTATGTAATTTTTCAACTTACTTAGGTCTAAACCATTTGGACCCCTTAAAGCTTCCAACCAGGGAGCACAAAGATCCCAAAACACATTTTTTCTCCTCCGAAGATAGTTTCTCCAATAGGCCTCTGATCTCTACTCACTCTAATTAATTATATATATATATATTGCCCCTCCCCTTCTCCCAAGCCCTATATATCAATATGGGGTCCCCTCCCCCTCCCTATATATGACCTTATAGAATAAGATGCCCTAGCCTTGGCATGGCCCCTAGTATATGAATGTCTTGCATCTATGCATCCATGTATCATGTGTAACTTGTATGTCCTACATCTCACTCATATACACTATGAAATGCATGTGTGTATGAAAAATGATATGTAATATACTAAACATGTGATAAATAACGTAAATGAATAATGTAAACAACAAACATGTCATGCTTAGGTATTGTTTTTTCATTTTTAGAATATTGTGTATTGTTGAAATATTTAAAATTTTGACATACATCAATGTAGTTAAGCAAGTCAAAGTAGCAAGGTTTTGGAAATAGAAGAATGGGAAGGATATAAATAATCTGTAACATATGTTAAGGCATAATGTGCACTAAAATGTAATAGGATGGCTATGTGGAACAAGTGCAATTAAGCAATATGTCCCCACTGTAAATATAAATCGCAACAATGTAGCTCAAAGGAGTATTTGGAGATAATAATAGACATACCCCCATTGGGAAAGAATCAATGTATGCTTATGTAATATGTAGATATAAATGAATGTGATTGTGTAAGCTTAGTGGAAGCCATAACATGTATATATAATCAGTATGTAGGAATGGGCAAGTAGCATGCCATAAAGAATGCACATTGAGATGAAGTTGTTGTAAAGGATATATCGTCATAGGATAAATGCCATGGATGTTTGGATCAGGATAAAAAATCAAAAGGTAAGGGCCAAATGAGAACAAAATAAAAGGCTAGAAGAATAATCAATGCAAGAGCATATGTATATATGTGAAAAGATAGAAGAATAGAGTGAATAAGTAAGCTAGCAAACATGAATAAGTTATGTATAATAGAATGTGTTCCTACTAGTCAAATATCCCACTAAGGGGATGCTCATATTCTTGTTCTATATCATGCATGTCATAATCATCTAGTATATTCTAGTATATTTCCATGTTCATCCAGAATTTTAAACATGTCATTCCAATCATATTTTGTATATGTAGTAGGATATGCATAACCAAAGGTACCATATTGTGGAATTCATTTATTACTCTTTTGTATTTGAACGTGTTCCATGCTATGAGTATTGTTTTCTTCTATTGTGATTACAATATATGTATTTACTTAAGTATTAGCTAGAGGAATGATTTCTATTTTCTACTTTTTTCTCTATAGATGTTCTATTATTTGAGATAGAAAAATTATCACATCCAACATTGAATGTGATGTAATCTTATTCTTATCCAATGTTGCATCCATCGATATGAACCATTGTTTTCCTATTACAACAATATATTAAACCAATGTAGGATCAATTTGAAATCCAAAGTATTGTGATATGTTACGAATGGTTAAATGCCACATGATAGCTCTTATGAAATGATCACATGCCATAGTCATATCCAAGTGTTGAATGTCATATCCAAGATACTTAAGAAGTGTCATGCTACTTATATTGACTTCACAAGTGGGATTAAATTTGACATTTGTGCATTGC
This sequence comes from Torreya grandis, assembly GCA_037957365.1. Lineage (NCBI taxonomy): Eukaryota > Viridiplantae > Streptophyta > Pinopsida > Cupressales > Taxaceae > Torreya > Torreya grandis. The sequence goes on along the minus strand of JARHVA010001724.1, from coordinate 498,208 downwards.
TTGCTATCTATGTAAGACTAATGATCATAGGCTTTAGAAATGGAGAAGGATTTATAATTTCCTCCATAGAAATCATGCTTGTGACATTAGTCTTCTTAGGTAAATCTTGCTTTTGAACTTCCTTCTTAGTCAAATTTGATTTCTTAGTTTCCTCTTTCTTAAGCATGTTTTCTTTTTTAGACTCTTTCTCCTTTTACAACTTCTCTTTATGTAACTTTTGTTGTTGTAACAATTCATTTTTTAACTTTTATTGTTGTAACCTTTATTTTTCCAATTGTTCCTTATGTAAAATTTATTTTTCTAATTGTTGTTTAGAAGATGTAACCATACACTGAGTAGGTTTCTCACTTATGAAAGATGTAATTGAATATGGCGGTGCTTTAATAGATGTATCTAATTTAGGATCAATTCTATCAATGATATTTTATATTTAAATCCCAACAATTATGCATACTATTTTATTGCATTCTATGAGAAGAGAAATAGTATTTGGATCTTCTAGCAGGACACATAGGAGGCAAGGTGATCAACTTATTTCAAAGTGTGTCCCTTAAAGTTTCACTTGGAGTCTTTTTAACCTTATGCATACTTTTTGAACCATTAGTTTTAGATGTATTGTGTTTCTAAACCCATACTTGAGATGAAATCTTGTGAGGCACATAATTCTTTAATGGATAAGAAAGGTGAAATTAACACTAACATACTCACAATTTGTTATGTGTAATATTATCCTGAAGTGATATAACCTTTAGACATATTTATTCTATTGAATTTTCATAGTAACTATCTAATAAATAATGGATTCACAAGCATAATTCTCAGGCATGTGATTGAATATACATACAAAGACTGTCAAGAGGGTGCATGAGAGGTGGAAGGGGATAAATATTTGATGAGTTTTGCTTTATACTATAGGATGGCCAGCCTACCTGTTGGGATAGTAACAACATGGGCTTCCATAATAAAGGGATGGTAGCTATCACAACCTTGAGGAGTGACAAAAGAAGTCACATATGGAGGCATTTTAGATTCAACATTCTTACAAAATGTAATGCTAAGGAGATTAAAAAATTCGTTATAGTTAATTTCGACCTTAGTTATATTATAAATAAATTTTACCCATTTCATTACATGGTTATGAAAGATATTGCATATTTCAAGCCAATAACATGTAATCATAACAATCATTGCTTGAATTAAAAAATTTACATTATGAATATCCATTATGCCAATCAAACAATGTCTAAAATAAGGAATTGGTCACCTAAATTAAAAAATTGCGAGGAATTTTTTGAAACAAAAAATGTTTTTGATAAAAAAAATAGTAAATAAATGAAACCTAAAAATTATTTTGAAAATATATACACCCTTTGCCTTTAGATTGAATTTACTAAAAATAGTAAAATTCTAATTCCAAAAAATCTATATTAAATTTTGGCAAACAAAAATAGGTTTTTTGATCCAAGTAATACTAATAACAAAAAAATATGGGAGTTTGGAAAATAGAGGAATTTTGAATCAAATATACTCCAAATAAGGAAAAAATTTGAAGGGAGAAAAATCATGAAACACTAGGAAAAAATAGAAAAGTTTCATATTCACTTATATGATGAGGGGACCTCATAAATCATATTTTAAAATCAAACCGTAAGGAAGGATTTGAATTTGAAAAGTAGTCAGTGCTTGTGGCAAAATGATTTTATCTGGTTAAGACAGGTTCAAAATTATGGAACAGTCTGAGTTTGACAGTTCTATCTAAAAAGTAGGAAAACTGGTATGATGATCTAAAGATAGTTTGAGTATAATTTTAAATAGGTTAGACATAGACTAGGGAATACTTGTAGGTGACTGACAACAAATGGGAAAGGTCAGACCCATGGAAAGCATGTGAATGTGAGAGAATGATGAATAAGAGCCTTACGTGTACATACAAGTCATGTAAGGTGAAGGTAGGTCAAAAATGACATTGTCAAGTATATACTACCATATTTTAGTATCTACAAGGGGAGACAAGTCATTTGTAAACTTTAATTGAATTATATTAATCCATAGTTCAACATGTAACCATTGTGAATGTAATAACTTTTCCCCCTGAAGTGTCATAGTTTTAAATATGTTTGCTTTTGTCAATTGAATGCTCTCAACTTGCATTATTGTGTTTTTATTATGAAGTTCACTATGAAATAGATATCATCTCAATGGCATTTTTAATTCCCACCATGGCATGATACTATAAGAATCACTTGTAATAATTAATCTTAGTCAACAAATCAATGAAAAACAAGAATCTATGTTCACTGTTGAAGGTTCTGAAGTAATCAATTTTGGTAATTTTTAGTCTAGAGAAGAATCATATAAAATAATTTATTTAGAATTGTATTGGCTAGATACTGTTGCTATGACAATTTTGGGCTATTTTGCAGTACATAATTTTCTTATTTTTCAAAACAAAAAATTCACAAGTGACATGTGAGCAACTTTAAATATTGAAAATGACCTTGAGAGTAGGTAGTTAAATATGAATTTGACACAACAAAACAATTAAATATTACTTTAAAACCTAAAAGTGACACGTGTGCAAAGTGACTCTAAAAACAAGCAATATTATGTGTTGTACAAGTAATAAACATTGCAAATATTTGAGATCATTGACATGTTTGTTTCTTTTTTGCACATAAATAAAGTGTTTGAAATAATATTTAAAACATTTAAATGAATAATTTCCATGTGCCTCTTTTTTTTGTTACTATATTATAATGATCTATGTTTTTGTCAACATAAATATATTGTAATCGTGACATATTTTCTTATTAATATTTGTGCCACTTAATACACTTCCATGAAATATTCACGTTGGCACATTAGATAATGTCGCGATCAATTTTTAAATAAAATATGACTAACACATTAATATGCCATCACCATTGAACACATGTCAAGCTAACATTGTCACTTTTGATTAATAACTTAAGGTTCACTCTATATATACGACCTTTTTTTATATTTCCTAAGATTATGACCCCTTTAATATTTGTGTAAGATTTATGGATCAAATTAGCTTTGTTAATTACTAAATTGGTTAAAATTTAGGGTAGATTCAATTCACCAATGTATCTATGGAGGATTCCTTAAGGTTTTAAAGTTAAATCAAGTCTATGGCCTCTGACATCTCATGGGATAACCATGTGTTCCATCTATACATATAGCTTAAGGCTTGAGACCCCTTTGTTAATCGTGGACCCAACCACATATTAAATTGAAGCACATAAACTAATGAACCCATAGTAGGCCTCATTTCATTTTCAAAGTCCAATGTAAACTTCATGAATTCATGGCTTGTGGATTCTTGCCACGTGTTCTTTTCTCGACCGATGGGTTTAACTTAATCTTTGACTTGTGAGCTATGATTTTTTTACCCTAAGGTTTTGTGAGTATCCATACTCTATAAACCTATTAGCTTGACACATGTTCATAAGTGATCACATATTCATTTTTTATTTATAAAGTGATCACATAATTATACAATATGTTCCTATATTAGTTGGACATATGGATTTATAGATTAGGATTGGCATTCCAACAAGCTTATAAATTCAGTAGAGGTCACTTTTAATACAAAGTTGTAAAATCAAAATAATTACGTTAATTATTTAGCCCATGACCTATGAATGAATAATGCATGTCCACCTTTAATTTCATGGTTATGTGCTTTATTTAGCCATTTCAATTCCCATGTATTGCTTATTTTTTTATTAGCAAATCTAATCACTTAATTATTGACTTGATCATAGTTTAGGGTAGATTCAATTCATCAACCGATCAATAGAGGCTTCCCTTGTTTTTAACGTAAATTAAGAATGTGGATTCCATGATCCCATGACTGTATGGGATTGCCACATGTCTCATTTATAAGTAAAACTTAAGGATTTACACTCCTTCATTAATTGTGGACCTGACCATAAATTTTCTAATTGTGGTTTTTATTGTTGTAGGGAAAATAGAAAATGCACGAGAAGTGAAAAGGCTAATTTATAATTGAAAAGGTCCGCATACATTAAAAATAAATTACATGGATTGTGATAAGTGGGTATAAGATTCCCTTGTTTTTAAAGTTAAATCAAGTATGTGGCCTCCATGATCTTGTGACCTAGTGAGATTACCACGTGTCCCATTTATACGTATATCTTAAGGATTTACACCCCTTTGTTAATTATGGACCCAACCACAAATTTTCTAATTGTAGTTTTTTCTTGTTGGAGGGAAAATAAAAAACATGTGAGAAGTCAAAAGGCTAATTTATTATTAAACAGATCCACATACAATAAATTTAATCACGAGGATTATACTAAGTATCCATTGAAATGCAAAAGCAACATGTAAACCCATTGAAGGAATTCAACAGGAGGATGTTGCCTATCCTGTATTGAGGTTACATGATTCAAGTAAACATAGACTCATTACAAGTTTAAGTGGGATCATATAATTTTAATAGATTTGCAAGCAATAATGCCACCAAAATAACTTTATGGCTTTATGGTTCAATGATCATATGTGTGGGTAGTAGGGATTCATAGCAACTAGTCAAAGCTAAAAGTAAACTCATTGTGATTGCTCTTTATAATCACAACCCTCCACAAGTCCCAATCATGAACCTTAAGAACCAAAAATGTATTTTTCACTATAGTCACTTTGAGTTCCATGTGGATCTATTAGGGTTACATGCAATAAAAAAAATAAAGGCATTGATTAATTTAACACCTATAATAAAAACACTGGAAAAAACATTTTAATAAAAATGTGATTGAAAGAGGATGCATGCCATTCTCTAATAAGATAAGAGGAACATTGTTTGCAAGACTTTTAATGGGGTCATAATTTGAATTAATTTTATGAATGACATGCAGTAGGTAACTATAAGCCACATATTCACAGACTCACCAACTAATGGGATCGCTAAGGCCACTTGGTCCATAGAATAGACAAGCATAAATCACTTATTGGCCATAGGGTCACCAGGTAGATTTTGGAATTAAATGAATCCTATAATAAATTTGTTAGGTTTATTAAATTCACTTTATATCATAACATGTCTACATCTCGTTTTATAGTTTGCATAATAAAAAACATGGATCACTAAAAGTGAACAAAAATGAAAATGGAGGACATAATATATTTGATTATAAGGCACATAGTCAATATATAACTCAAATATTGTGGCCATGAAACCTAATATGTGTCACTTTGAGGGGACTCATGGAGTCACAAAATATTGATTGTCATGACTTTAACAACTCTATGGATCCGTTGTATTTTTTAGCTTATTATAGTTCTTCAAAAACCTAGAGAGTGATATCAAATATCAAATCCTCATTAGATTAAGGTCCACTAAATAACACAAGGAAATATCCTTATTTGATTTCCCACTTAGCTAATAATCTCAATTAGGTTAGATATAAAATAAATGTCAGTGTGGTCACACTAGAATGTCTCCACAAGTCACTGAGGTTTTGGTCATGTCACATTTTATTCATGACAGAGTGGTCACTGTGTTATATAATTTATTTGTGTTGAATCTATATGATAAGGTTGGTCACACTATTAAAGTTTGCATAATATATATGTGAACATTATGCCTTATTACATTATAAATAATATTAAATCGCTTTAATTTCCCAATGTCTCGCACCCAATCACTTAACATTTTATAATGGAGTAAGTATCATCATAAAAATAAATAATGTGACCTCTACATATTAATGTAGCTATCACAACTTATCCTTATGACCCACATACAATATGGAATCCATAATGTAATGGATCCATAGACTTGAACGAGAGTTGATAGGATTCCCACATGAACTTGATACCATGTCTAATAATATTAATATTATATTTATTTGATAAGATAAGGTGATCAGAGTTTTCCACCATGCGACCCCAAATATTTTTTTTTATATAAATTTGATAGTCTTCTTATAATTAAAATTCATTAAATTTTACCTAAAGAGTCTACGAGTCCATACACTTACCTCAACTCATGGAGTTCACTCGAAACGAAGGCAGTGGTTCGAGGCAAAGACACATTGAGTCCTTTTCAATTTACGTGTCCACCAAGGTCATATGTATATAGTCACCACAATCCATGTGGCCCCAATGGATAATACTTAGTCTATGTCAGAAAGAGTGACTTGTTCTTTTTACTTGGCCCTTATGACCTTAACAATTTATAAATTTATAAATATATTATAACTTAAACCACAAGGGGATATTCACACATATATTTAATTCATAAAATGATGGGTCCACATTAAAAATGATGTCCATTTGTGTCTATGCCACCATGACATAAATGTTAAGCACACAATGATGCTATTTGTAGTGATTATTATGTAGCCATATTCAATAACATTAACAAAATACATCACTTTTTTGAAATGTGGAATGTAAACATAAAACATGCAACTATTAACCATATACCAAAAATCCAAAAATTAACTTGCAATTGTTGTGTTTTTCTTTTTTATTATTATTTTGGTTATAACATCTACTTTATTCACAATCTTTATCTATATTGACATTTAGATTTACATTTTTACAAGTACAAAAAACACTTTCAATTATAAAGATATATTCCATGCTTTCAATTCATTTGGAATAAATATAACTTCACAATTAAAAGCCTTGAACTAACACACACTTGCAACCCTACATTACCCCTTTATCAAAAAGAAAATTCATGTGCATATTTCCACTGCCTCATTTATAATATAAAAACTATTAAAAACACAAATATACAATAAATTCTTTCAAAACCACCACTAAAAATAGTACTACCTACATTAACAAAAATATCATATGAAGATTACTTTTTTTAAAAAAAAGTTGTGACCATCTACTTTGTTCAAGTATTCTCTATTCAAAAATCATTTACACTAATCCAATGCAAACAAAACATATATACTAATATAAAAAACTATAATCAAAGTACATTTATATTTTTCTTCCCCACCTTAAACCTACTTTTCACAACAATCTAATTCATATTATTTCTTTCATTTTATAGGTTCCTTTTAAATGGTGTAGCTATGCATGCACCTTTTCCATAGTTGCATCTAAAAGAGATATTGTACTATATAATATAATATAATGTACTTTTAACAATTACATCAGTATATGTTATTTCTATTCAAATTTTCATTTAATTATTACATAATTTTTTTTTAATATTTTTTCATTTATTTTAACATACTTCTCTTCAAATGATAATATTTATGTGTTTCACTTATTGCAATATATTCATTAAGTCTTTTGTTATATTGAGCATCTTCGATATTATTAAAAAATATATATTGATGAAAATTGTCACACAATTATAGACTTCTAAATAATTTATTTTTAGTAAATATGTCAAGAACTAGTTACTATGCAACTTTTATTATTTGTGTTGTGTGGTCATTATTAATCTCTGTTACATGTTAACATGTTAAAAAGTCCAATATAAATCACGCCCTTTCATTTTCGTATCTCGTAATGATCATATAAAATTTCTTAACATTATGATATGGTCTCAGTGTTCACTTTGAATGTGGCACATGACTCGATCAAACTTCCTAACATTCATTATAATTACTTCACAATTATAACCTCTTCATTCTCATATAATTTTCCATGACCAATCATAATGAGACATATGATCACCTCCTATTGGCCACAAGGTCATAGGCTAACAGAGTGGCCTTAAAAGGTTTGAATAAAGTCCATGGATATATGCCTTTATCAAAAAAAAATTGTGATATTCTTTGGCATCCACAAGTGGAAAGATGAACGTTTGTCCCCTTTCCCATTGATGATATCCACTTGGAATGAAATGAAATGTGGAAAATCATGAAAGGTTTGAATAAAGTCATGGGATGATTGTAATCTTTAACATAATGTTAAGAGGAGGCCACAAACCCATTTTATTATAAATTAGCCCTTTAAATTCCCACACGCATGCTTCTTTTCTCTCAAATACATGAAGTGGCCACTTTGATTTTAACACATAAAAAATCCCTCCACAAATATCTTTAATAAAACTTGATTGCACTAAAAAAAGTGAACATGTGGCAGTCTCACATTGTCTCAAAGTCCGAGTGTCACGGGCTTGCTTTTGGCCCCTTATCAAAACCGGTATTTTTAAAAATATAAAGATGATATAAATTATTACATTATTCTTATGATGTAAATATATGTGTGTGGGGACACCTAAAAATGAATTCTAAAATTTAATTAGTCTTATTATATGTTTTAAGTGTATTTATGTATGAAATTTTAAGACTTTATATTAGAGACAGACATTTTACAATAAAGGAGTTTATTGATGTTGAGTATTATATGGGGAGACTCAAGTGTCATGATATTACAACAACGTCCCTAGGATCAAGATGTTGGGGACATACAACTACAATAATATTACATAGATGTTAGGGTAGAGATCGCAAGGTATTAGGAGCAAGAAGTTTCAAGGCTAAGGTTTGGGATTAGGACATATAATCTCATGTCCTCAACATATTTATCCCTATAATTTAGCGCTGATATGCAAGGGGATCACTCTGTGTGGCTGATACATTAGTTGTATGGGCCATGTGCCCCTATGTGTTTTTGTAGTCTATGAATATCTAATAAAATTTATATTTTGATTATATGTGTTTACGTGCATATGTATACAATTATATGTGAAATACATGTGCTCTAATTCAACCACAATGTTCAAAATATTTTTGTAAGGATATAACAAACAACACAACTAGACAAATATAATATAACCTATAAAATAAAACAAGACTAATCCTAATTAAAACATTACATCATATTACAAACTGATAACAAACACTGTAAATAATCAATGTAATTTCTCTCTTTCTCTCTCACAAATTAAAACCATAACACAAAAAGATCCCTGCTCAGCCACTCCTATCATAACACATTGAATTGTTATTCTCTTACCCAACATATGCATTTAATATTAAGAAAAAAGTAAACAAAATAACAAAAATAAGATTAGCAAAGGCACTTTGAACAAATGCAATAGGAAATAATAAGAAGCACAAACACTAAGAAAATCCAAACCAATTTTAAATAATTAAGACAAAAATGGAGGCAACCTAAAAGGCAACATAACAATGTTGAAGGAAAGAGAGAATGGAAGGGGAATTTAATTGAATAATCAAGGCACCTTAAACATTATAGCATGGATAACTAATGAAATCAAACCAAAAGTAATGTTTTACAAGAAATAAGGAATGTTAAAGTACAAAGGAAAAGTAAACATGAAACAACATATCAAACTAGGTATAAGCTAAATATAAATTAGATTTATAAAAATATGGAATAATGAGAATTTAAGATTTTGAGTGGGCAAAATATGAATAAAAGAATTATGATGTAAATAAAAAACTTACAAAAATTTGAAGAGGAAAATAAGAGATAAGAAATAAAAATAAAGCTTACTCATTTTTATGTATAAGTAATTGGTAAGTGAAAGCTAACTAATAATAAAGTCACAATCCAATTAGTCATAATGATCATTAAAGATACATAAAGAAAATTAATAAAAGAGTTAGATACAAATACATGGTATTGAGGTATACAAGAATCAAATTAAGATAATCTATCAGCTGAAGTCTCTTTTTCAACAATATTATCCACTCAGTGACTTTCTTGATTGATTTTATCTTGAATAGGTATATCATTTTTATGTTCTTTTAATTGCTTTAGAGTTATAGGTTATGTTATAGCCATTATGTTTAGAATATACTTGTGTACTCAAACCTTGTGCTCTCTTGTCTTAGGTATACATTTTCATACTTCCCTCGATATCTTTTTTTTCCAATACTTATCTGTATTCATTATCATTTGGATACTTGATGTCCATTATACTTGTGATTACTTGACCTTCACGTCCAAAATTTAAACACTAATACATACTATAGGGAATTTATTTCACTTGAGGTATCCAAAGTGTACCAAGTAACACATTATATAATCCATTATTGGGTATTATGTGAAATAAGTACTAAATTGCCATAAGACCCATTCAAATAGGAAAGATAATGCAACCAAAAGGCTCTCTACGTATGCTACTATATCCTATTATAATGCATGGAATATGTGCTAAGTCATTCTCACCAATTCCAAGAATATAAATGAATTCATTGGTGCATATATTCAAACTTGAACCATTAATCTATCCTTTTCATGGAAATTTATGAACACTCTTATGAATAAAGGTCCATTTTATGAACTATCAGATGGAATATCACACTCGTCAAAGATAATATGAAGGGAAGGTTTACTCATCTCAATTGAATCAATTGCACAAATAAAACCATCAAGCGGATGAGTTCCATATTCTAATGACACATTACTATAATTTTCCTCATCTACCATATGGAAGTTTGGTCTACCACTTGAATGATTGTTATGATTTGAAATAAGATTTTTGAAAATATTCAAGTGTTGATTTGTAGGTGGTATTGATTCATTCAAATTGTTGTTGAATCCATTTATTTGAATTTGGTTATTGCCAATAAGATCTTAACACTTATGCTTTTAAAGTTATGCATTATTTGACACGAGATTCTATTATAATCTCAAAATAAATCTACATCATAATTCTTAGACAAAGGTATTGAATGAATAAATTTTGTTATAAAAAACAAAATAATCATAATAAACTTAATAAATCTCTTTAAGGCTCATAATGGACTTCTGATAACCCTAGTGAATTGCCAATTCTCCTTTTGTTGAGGTATGATAAACTTTTGTGAATATTGTTAAATTGCATTAACCACATTATTAGACTCATTCTTGGATTACAAGCTATTCTCATTTCTTCTAGTCTTAAATTTTTCCTTGTTTGATAACTTTGAAGCATTGGTAGTAAAATGAATTGACCCATAAATAAGCATGTTTACATCTAATAGTGATAAGTGTTAAATACCGGCTTTGTCTCTAATAATTGGAAGTAAGATATTAGTAAATTAAATTCTTTGAATTTCACTATATGCAGCACATATATCATCATGGTAACCATAGTATTAAATTTAACCATATATTCACTAATGGTTTCATTTGATCCTTGCATAATTTGAGCCAATTTAGAAATTTTGACTTTCACAACAATGTTGATTTGAAATTGAGATAAGAAATCATCAATTAATTTGGTGAAGGTATGTATAGATCCACTTGGTAAAACATTGAACTAATAAAGTGGATAATCCTCCAAGCTTTGTTAGAAATAACTTTGTCAATAATTTTATATTATGATACAAATATAAACAAGAAGCATAAAAGATAAATGTAATGTGAAGGATCTCATTTTCCATTGACCATTTTAAACTTAAAGTTAAAATATTAGCTAGAAAGGATAAATAAGCACTTCATATATGCAAAAAGGTTTACAAAAATATTATTGGATGTAACCTCACTATTTTGTTTGTGGGACACTTGAACAAGGGTTTTAATTTTATTTTACATGCCATGGAGGACATGCATCATATAATTTGTATACACCTCAATTTTTCTTATTGACACTTTATTTTGCAAGACACGTTGATGAATTAGTAACTCTAAATGTGCATATTAAGGAGTACATCAAGATTGGGATGAGCTGGCTCGTGGCACATTGTGAGAGATTTTGACATGTATTATACTTATTACTACCACATTTAGATCATCATGACATTATCATATCTTGTTGTCCTAGGTTCTTATTCCCTCATATGTCATTATCCCCCCCCTACAATCCTTTATACAACATCATTGGTTGGGTCGATGGTATATTACAAAGCTCCTATTTTAGGCAACATCATTAGTCAGGCCAATGATGTGTTACTTTTTTACAGAATGATTTATACCAACTAAATATGTCAGCTAAAATTGATTTTTGAATTTTAAGGTTTGAATCTATATTTATAGGGTTCATATTTTTTATTTCTCAAAGACATAAGACATCTAATTTCACTTTGCTCATGCTCGCATATCTACCTTTAGGAAGAAAATGGTGAATTACGGCTAAGGAAATTACACTAAGGGAATGAGGGTCAACACAATGTGTTTGAATAAATTAAGCATATGAGCTAAACCAATAAGGTTTGCCAAGCCTTTGGAGTCCCTAACTTTGTGATGTAAGAGCATTTGGGTCCATAAGCAATCTTGCATCAACTAAAAACATAAGTTAAAATAGGTAGTGGTATCAAGCCTTGGATCGACACAAATTCTAAGTTATTCAAGTCCACACTATTTTTTTCACTAAAATTCCCATTTTATAAGGATTGTATAGTTTTACGCACCATTCATAGTCAGACATGAATATTTGCATAACCTTTGAGCTTATATGTTTCATTTCATGCAAGTCATTTTGTGATTTTCAAGTCTAGGTAGTTATGTGCATCATTACTGGTAATATTTAAGGTTTCACACTACCTTGAGTTCTTTTAGTATGGTTATATTTAGGTTCCTTTTATTTATGTGAATTATGTAGTCATAGACATCTTCCTTGGTCTTGTGAATTTTCTTGCAACTTGAAGAAGTTGCAAGGCTTTGGGAAGTCACAAGAAACTTTGAGTTGTGTGTTCCTCGAGTTATCATAACTGTAAAATCTACACACCATGAGCAATATAAGAGTTTTGATGGTTTTATATGAATATGAATTTATGCCCAAGTACCTAATTGCATACACATTTATGGGCAATAGTATGACATCATGTGCAAGTACGCATATTATGTGAATCTCTTTTATTAGTGTGTGGTGTGTTGTCACTTTGTATTTCTCTAGAGACTTTTCTCCAATGCTATATATAAATATTAACTATATTTATTAAGCATTCTAAGAAAATCAATGTCTCTATCTTTTTAAACATTTGTTTTCAAGTAATAATTGAAGTTACATCCATTCAATCGATGGACTATGGTATGTTTATTCAAATAAAGCTAAAAAAGTCTAAGTAGATTGTATAAATTATGATAGAAAAATCTATTTTCATATTACAATAGCTATGTGTGAAATTTTTAATAACTTTTCTATCTGAAAATCCTAATCTGGTATCATAACTTGGAGTTTATAGTTTACTTATTTAATTTACCACAATAAGCATAAAAGTTTTGGTTTTTCTGAGCATTGGTAACAATTACTAAGTATTGCTTAGTGAGAGGTTGATTCTCTAACCTGTCAAGTTCCATTCATAGAGTCAAAATTGATGATTTTAAGATCTAGATCTTAACATCCTCATATGCAAGTAACATCTAGACTCTCCACGACTTAATATTATAAAAAACATTTCTTGTTGATGAAAATGATAATTTTGAATATGTTAAAATTAATATTGAGAATTTATATAACAAGTCAAGATTTATTATTCAACTTTTCACCTTTGATAAAAAATCAAAAGTCAATTTAATGGTTTCAAGGAATGGAATGTGTTCTATGTTTTTACCTTTCATAACTAACATGAACAAGTTACTAAGTGGAAAAGTCAAGGTTATTTCCATCCACATTTTTCTAAAGTTGATAGAGTAGTTCACCCAAACTTTAATTATGATATTGTTTCTAATTTATTTTCAAATTTGCTTCATGTCTGTCATACCACTTTGGAAACTACTAAAATCACCTAATTCAAAGGGTACCTATGCAATGATGCCATTTTTTTTTTGTGTCCTAATTTTATAATTTCCATTGATGATCAACATATAAAAAATGTTTGTATGATTTGTGTTCAACTAAAAGGTGTTGATATGCTCCCTGATGCTATTTACTATGGTATAGGTAGTTGATGTATTTTCAATCTAATAAATTCTATATGTGCTCTATCCAACCTTCCTCAAGGCATGTCCTACTCACGTGGTTCAAAAAATTCAACTATTTTTGGTTGTGATATAGATTATGAAGGATTTATTACTAGTTTACTACTATTCAATAATATTTAGATGATGTCTCTTTTAAAGAATTATCTATAAAATAGAAGCGTTGGTATTTCAAGCCTTGAAAAAGAAAAAAATGTGTCAAAGTTGTGTCTATGAAAACCCTTCCTGAGTCTATGTTAGGTCTTATGTGAAATCTCTTAATAGAAGTTATTATGTTGCTAATCTTCATGAAAATGTGTCAATTATAATAATTGATATTGTTGATCCTATTCCTTCTATCCATATAAAAGACATTGGTCAAATACCTGAATATATGCATGCCACATTGAATAGTTTTCAAGGATGTGCTGAGCTTGGTGGTTCTACTATAGAATCATTTAGGAAGAACATATTACAAATGAATATGTTGGCCTAATAAAATGGAAATTAATACATCCACACAAGAGTTTGATTAGCCAATAACTTGTGTTGATTTATCTTATTTGCTATGATACTACCAATTGAACAAATGTCCTAAAGGGTGAAATTCATTAATTGAATTATTTGAATTGTTGGACCCAATATACAAGAGAAAATTTAGATGCTCAGTCCCATAATCTATATGTAATCACTAGAGAATTGCAATCCATAGATAATAATTTAAAAGAGCTAGCTAAATTTTAGTTCAACCAAATAGATGAGTCAAAGAAGAAAAGAAAGGAAGCAATTGAACAAACTAAAGAGGTAAAAAGAATGCCCTCTTATATTCCTCCTAATTTTCATCCTATCACTCTTCATGTAGATTTTCAAAGATTGAATATCATGCAAGATGTCCAAAAAACTCAGGAAAATTTTGAAAAGAAAAAAGAGAAAATTGTAGAAATAAAATTGTCAAAAATGGTAACAAAAGGACAGTACAAAACATTCCTTCAAAAAAAAAAAAAAAAAATAGAATCTAGAGAAGAAAAAATCTTTTGGTGAAGTAAATATGATACAAATCAATAAAATTTTATCTTCAAAAGACACAAGAGTCTCATTTATAAATAAGAGCATTCATGCTTATAGTTATGCTACTTTGATGATTCTCAATATTGATTAAAACCCAAATCCATGAGATGCTATAACCCTTTGGGCTACACAGTACTTTACTCTTTAAACAGCTAATGGATGGACTCATATGGCTACTATTGATGTTTTAACTAGAAACCTTACCAATTTACCATTTTACTAGTGGACTCACTCTTCAAAAAATTCATGAGAAAAATGAAAGTAAGCTTAAAATAACTTATTAAAGCTCTTCTTATTGAGTTTTCCCATGATGTTGATCAAAAGAAGAAAGAAGATCAAATTCTTTCTAAAATGAAGTTATGTGACATGTCCCAGTTTGAAAAAAATATATGGACAAAATTCATAATATTTCTACCCTCTCAAAAAATATCAATTAACTGGTTCTTGATTTCCTTACAATTTTGGGAAATGATATTTCATACATGTATTTTGTTGATTTAATAGAAGTTGGTAGAGCACAAAGTATAAAGTTATGTTTGCAATCTTCTATTAAAACTGCTTTACTAAAAACATCTTCAAAATAATGTTCAACTATTGATGGAGCTGAAAAATATGGTTGTTTCAAAAAACAACATAAACATAGGTCTAAGAAATATGCTTTTATAAAAGTTTGACCTAGACGATTTAAGCCTTATATTTTTTCAAAAAAAGAGGCAATTATCATTCTAAAGGAAACACCAAGGATGTATGTTTCTATGCTTGTAAGAAAGGGGGCCATTATAGCCATTCTTGTCAAGTAAGGCTCCCCCATAAATTCAAAGCCATATATGAGGATAATTCCAACAAATTTCTTTTTGAGTGTTTATAAAATGGTGTTGAACTATTTTCTATTGATGAAAATTTTGAAAATTAGTTTGAATATGCGAATCTAAATAAGAAGTTAAGGATATAAGTTTCAAAGATCACTAAATATGTTTAATGGTACTCATAAGCTGATTCAAAAACTAAGAAAAATGATTTCAATGTTTGGTGTCATAATAAATGTCATCATGATCTAGACATGCTATAATTAGAAGATGTATCTCATGAGTAGTCTTCTACAAAATAATCAAAAGAAGAAAAATCTGAACAAACTTAATACAATGAAAAAAGTTCATCATGGTCATATGATGAATCAAATTGGAACCTAGTAAATGTATCAACTTATTATCCACTTAAAGATCCCAAATGTTTGACACCCTATAAAAACCATGTTCAAGTTCCAAGTTTGACTAGTTTCCAAATCACTAAGCTATCTTCTATAGCCAATAAGTCTGACCAACACCAAATAAAATCTATCATGAAAGGAAAGCTTATGTATATTTTCTTGTTAAAGTTGTTTTAGATAAACAAGCTAAATTTCATAAATTTGATGCCTTTGTCAACACTAGTGCAAGATTAAACTTTGCTCATCCTAAATTTATTTAGGATTAGCTTTGCTATCCAACGCCCCTCTCTTACAGTACTATGAATGGTATATGTGTTTTGTAGTTTTTTTGTTTTTATTTATTTTTTATCACAAATGTTCCATTGTCTATTGGCAATAATATTGTACATACTTATTTTGCTCAAATTGAAGATAGTCAATATGATATTGGTTTAGGAGGTCCCTTCATGGATTCATTAGGACCTTATATTATATTTCAAAATTGTTTGGTTTTAAATATCGTTGGAAGAAAATGTTCAGTGCCCCATCTTTAGAAAGAAATTGTTCAAGAAAAACTTAAAGTTCAATGGCAAGAGCCTAATACTAGAGATATTTTATCTCAAAATAAAAAGCTTCAAAAATCAAAAGATACTACACAAATATTAAAATCCTTATAGTTTAAAGTTCCCCCTTAGATAGAAGAACAAATTGTAAAAATTCATCAGAAAATTAATTCACATTGAATTGAGCACCCTTTGGGAAAATGGGATAAAAACTCTCCTAAAATTGAAATTCCAACTTTGCATAATCACCCTATTCAAGGTTGAAAATTTGTTCTTAATAAGTAACATGATGAAGAGGTAAGAAATCAAGTCCAGGAACTCTTGCAAAAAGGACTTATCTAGCCCTCTTCTTCTCAATATTCCTCATTATGCTTCATAATCCGAAATCATTCGAAAATCAAAAGAGGAAAATTTTAATGGTCATTAATTATATTCCTCTAAATGTTAATATAAAATGGCCATTTCATAATAAGGAACAACTCATCTAGAGAGTTTTGAAATGAAAAATTTTCTCTAAATTTTATTATATATCCGACTATCACCATGTTAAAATAAAATCCAAAGATATCCCAAAAAAACTTTCTCCACTCTAGAAGGACTATTTGAATGGCTTGTGATGCCATTTGGTTTTAAAAATGCCCTTAATTTTAAAATTGAATGGGTTTTTTTTCAATCCACACTTTTAGTATATAGTCATATTGATGACTTTATGGTATTTTAGATTCATATCATATTTTTGAAGATCTTACAATAAACATGGAATAGGATTATCAAAGGATCCTAAAAATAAGCAACTACTTTAAATATAAATTGAATTTCTAGTAATTATACTCAAATATAACAAGATTCAAATGCAAAATCATGTTTGCGAGAAAATCCAAGGATTTCTTGATAAGCTCAAAGATTTCTAACAATGTCAGAGATTTTATGGTTAATTGAATTATTTAAATGATTTTATTGATAAATTATCAAAAAAAAAAAAAAACCTATTAGGATGGATATGAAGTCTAAACCATTTTCATGGTCTGTTGATGCTACTCAAGTTGTGCAAATACTCCAAAAATATTTTATTAAACTACATGCTTTTGAGCCTTACCTCATTGATCCATTTATTATCAAAACTAATATTTCAAAAGAAACATGGGATGTTTTTATTATTGTTAAAATAAATGGTATAAAAAATTTGTCTATGTATATTTTTGGTCAATTTTCAAAACATGAACTTAACTATTGGCTTGTAGAAGTGATTACTACACCTTTAACTGATAGCATGTGTTGGGATATGTGTAGTAAACTTATGGCTTAGATAACCACTTACTTATCATATTACATTTCTCTATAAGTTAATTTTGATAGTTAGGTTTGCCTATGGAGTAACCATGGCCTAATTAGACTATAAATAAGAGGTAGTGATTAGCACTTGATCATCATATTATGAATTATGTTCTTATTGTAAGGTTGTTGAGGTTGTCCCCTTGAAGTGGTATGTAATTTACTCATATAATTTGATTTATTTTAGTCATATTGTGATACATTTATGTTATCCTACTTTATAAGTGAAGTAATTTTATTATAAGTGGTGTCAAAGCATTGACTTGGGCCATTGAGTGCTGAAACCCTAATTTTAGGATTCCCTTATATCTTGAAATATGTAGTTATTTTATCTTCAATTTTTCTATTGGAGTTAGAGGATCATTCAAGGACATTTTAATAAAAAATAATGTTTGTGGATTCATTTTGATCGAGTTATTATTAATTTAGGGTTTTTCATAAATTTTCTCCATAGGCCATTTTTTGAAGATTTTTTTGGATTTATTTACATTTTTTGAAATATTAAAAAAATATAGTAGGGTTCTATGTTTTGTAGCTTTTGATTTGAGGCTGACATAATATCAAAATCTCTTCATTAAATTTGGGTCTAAGGTGACAATCAAGATCATCATTGCCAATCCTTATTATGGCAGGACCAAAAACTAGAGGTCGAGGTAAAGGTGATGAAACTTAAAGTAAATATCCTAAAAAAAAGAGATGGAGTCAGAAGGGGGAATTACTAGATCATTTATCGTAGGATGTTCTATGATGGATCATAAGGTGAGCTAGTTTGAGTACAATATATTAGGCAGACAATTTGATATGCAAGGTATGCATTCTAAAATGAATGGCGTATAGTATAATTTGGCAAATATCATGATGACCTTGAAAAATATTCACAAAACTAACCACTTGTCACCATTTCACAACCCAACCAAGGTGGATATCCAACCAACCTAATCCAAATCTATGTACCTCATAACCAAAGAACATGATTCTAAAAGTGGAAATACAAAAGTTTGACAAGGATCTGATCACCTAGATCAACTATATGGAGGATTTTATTGATATACATCATATCCCATGTGGAAAAAAGGTGGTCATGGAATCTATATATCTATAATATGAACAATTCATTTGGTATTTATGGTTGTGTACGTAAAAGAAGAAGAAGGCTCTCAATATCACTTGGTCTACTTTTACTGAGGGGTTTTCAATATAATATAACAATAGTGTGAGTGATAACCACTTTAGCCAACTAGAAAATCTGTGACAAACATGGGTAGTCAAGGATTATATTCATTAATTATATAACCTATCTTTACGTGTGGAGAACATTCCAGAGAAGCACCTGAATGACATGTTTCTTGGAGGTTTCAAGGGCCACATTGAACATGAAGTACACATGTTTAATCCACTTATTATTTCCAGATCTATTTACATGGCTCGCAAGGTAGAGAAAAAAATTTATCCGTCAAGAGGAATTTATTCACCAACATCAAGGATCGAATCAACCCATCACCATCATTCCTTTAGCCTATGAGATTGACACATCAACAAATTAAATAAAAATGAGTGAAAGGATTATGTTTCAATTGTGACATAAAATGGAGTAAAGCACATAAATTTGCTAAGAATAAACTGTTCTACATTGAAGGGGTCAATGAGGAAGAAGCTAATGATGAAGCATCAGGTGAAGAAGAGGAGGTGCTAGAGTTAGAATTTGAAGAGTCCCAACCAACTATCTCCTATCATATACTTTCAGGTATTAACACTCCTCGAACCCTTATAGATATGGGTTTCCTTAAGAAACATACAGTGATAGTGTTAATTGACTCAGGGAGTACACATAACTTCATAAACAATAAGTTGACTACTCGTTTGAATTGTTTCATTTACCCAACTCCAACATTTTAGGTTAGGATTGCAAATGGTGGTATAATCAATTTTTATAGGAAATTCCATAATATTAAGCATGGCTATGGGTAATTACAGGGTAAATTATCCTATCTTTGATATTTCCATAGGTGGGACATATATTGTTCTAGGAGTCTAATGGCTCACAACCTTGGGCACAATATAGATGATCTTTTAGGAATTATTCATGCACTTTCATGCTAAAGGTAGGAAATTTAAACTACATGGATTACAAGCAAAATATCCATAATTGGTTAGTTTGCATCAGATATCAATGATTCTAATAAAGGGGATGATGGATTTGTCTCGTGATTGTTTTCCATAGAAGTTCAACCAATGAAATTGCCTAAAACATCATGATATAATGATGATTATTGATGAACACCCACTTATTTTTGACACCATGCCAAATGAACTTGTATGAAGAAGAGCACATGATCATGCCATATGACTGATTTGAGGGAGTCAACAACTAAACACCCAACCATACATGTATATATATGCCTAGAAGAGTGAACTTGAAAATATGGTACAAGAGATGTTGCAGCCAGGAATTATCAGACATAGCCAAAGTGAATATTCATCCCCAGTGGTCATGGTGCATAATAAAGATGAAATTTGGAGGATGTGCCCAAAATACAAAGAAATAAATAATTATACTATAAAATATAAGTTCCTTATTGTAATAATTGATGATTTGATAGATGAGTTACATGGTGTTATTTATTTTACAAAAATAGATCTTCATTTTGGGTACCATCAAATTTAGATTAGAGATGAGGATATACCTAAAACAACATTTAGAACTCATGAAGGCCATTATGAGTTATTGGTCATGACTCTTGGTCTAAAAAATGCACCATCTACATTTTAGAGTTTGATGAACACTATTTTAAGGCTTTTTTGAGGAAATTTGTGTTGGTGTTTTTTTATGACATCATAATACACAATAAAATTTGGGAAGAACATTTGCAACATGTGAAATAGGTTATGTTGGTTCTAGAACAACATAAAATAAATGAAAAACCTTCTAAATATGATTTTGGAGTCCAAGAGGTGGAGTATTTAGGTCATATTGTTTCACATGATGGAGTCAAAGTAAACCCTAAGAAGATCATAGCTTTGATGGAATGACAAGTACAAACAAGAATCTCTAGGGATTTTTGGGGCTAACATGTTACTATCACCAATTTGTGAAAAATTATGGTAGCATCATAACACCACTCATAGCCTTGTTGAATGAATACTCCTTCAATTAGAATGAAAAAACTACCATGAAATTTTAGAAGATGAAGGAGGCTATATGTAACAATCTAGTTTTGGCTACCCCTATTTTTCCAAAACTTTTATTGTTGAACGTGATGCATCAAGATATGGCATGGGGGAAGTAATCATGTAAGAAGGAAGACCCCTTGCATTTGAGAGTCATTAAATGAAGATTAAAAATAAGCTAAACCCAATCTATGAGAAAGAGATGTTGGCTTTTCTTCATGTAGTCAAACAATGGAGATCTTCTCTGATGGGTAGACACTTTAAGGTAAAGACTGATCATGATAGTCTTAAACATTTTTTAGAGAAATGATTGTCATCACAATAAAAAAAAATTGGGTGATTAAGTTTTTGAGATATTACTTTCAATTTTTCTATACAAAAGGAAAGAGAATGTTATAGTAGATGCACTATCCAAAAAGGATGAATCTATCAGGTCATTGATATGTGCAATGATCATTTGGTAGGCAAATTAGTTGGAAGAGGAAAGATCAAATGGGGAGAATGATAGGGATACACAGGCTCTGAGTCAAAATATCCAACATGATTATGGTGTTTTCAAAAAAAAAGAGTAGAAAGGGAATGCGTTATTGTATAAATATTGATTATACCTATGTATGAATTTTATCCTCAAGCACAAGATCCTTTACGAGTTTCATACATCTTTAGTAGGGGGAACTCAATATTTTTAAAAACCTATCATAGAATCAAGGAATATTTCTTTTGTGAAGGAATAAATGGGGATATACAATTTTTTTTGAGTAAATACATAGTGTGTCAATAGAACAAGGGTGAAACAATTAAGACAACAAGTCTTCTACAATGTCTATCCATTCCTAGTTACAGCTGGGAGGAGGTTTTCATACATTTCATTACAAGGTTTCCAAAGTATAAAATTAAAAATTTCATCATGGAAATTTTGTATAGGCTCACAAAATATGCTCATTTTTTCTCCTTGTCACAACCATTTATTTCTAGTACCATAAGTAATATTTTTTTGGATATAGTTTAAAAGTTACATGATACTCCTAAGATCATTGTAAGTGATTGTGATACCATATTTACCAATATTTTTTTGACCGATATATTCTCATGTTTGGGTACTTAGTTGAATCATATCTCATCATATCACCCTTAGTCTGATGAGAAAACATAGGTGTTCAACAAATGCTTAGAAGGTATCTCCATTGTTTTGCATCTGATAAACAAGAATGATGGGTTGATTGGATACCACTACCAGAATGGTGGTAAAATAATTACTTCCAATCCTAATCCAAAATGTCTCCATTTATGGCACTTTATGATTATCATCCCCTGTCCATCACTTCATCTTTTAGGGTGTAACCCAAGGTTTGAGCTATTGAAGAACACATTTAACATGAATAAGAGGTACTAGCTAATATGAGAGAGAATTTGGCAATGACACATAACATAATGAAACAATAAGCAGATCAACATCGAAATGAGCAATATTTTGACATAGGTGATTGGGTCTTTGTGTGATTGTATCCATATAAACATATGTTTCTTAAGTAAAAAAAAAGGACAATAAACTTTTTACAAAGTATTATTGCCCTTATAAGATTCTACAGGCAATTGATAGTGTTTAATATAAGTTGAAGCTACCCCCATCCACTCGCATACATATCATATTTCATGCATCTTGCATAAATAAGGTAATTAGATATAAAGTTTCTACCCAGACTAAATTACCATAATTGAATGATGAAGTTCAAGTCATTATATAACCTAAGGCGATCCTTTAGATGCATACTAAAATGTTGAGAACAAGAGAAATAAAGGAGTATTCAATCAAGTGGAAAATTCTAAACTGTGAAGAGGCAACATGAGAGGATGAATATTTTATGTAGCAGTATTCAAAGTTATTTAATGTTGAGAGCAACATTAATTTGAAATGGAGGGAATGCTACACCTTTATCCAATAACATGTGTTGGGATATGTGTAGTTGACTTGTGGATCACATAACCCCTTCCTTATGATATTAAATTTCTTTATGAGCTAATTTGGTTAGTTAGGTAGGCCTATGGAGTAACCATGGCCTAAGTAGTCTATACATAGAAGGTAGTGATTAGTACTTGATAATCATATTACAAATTATGTTATTATTATAATGTCATGGAGGTTACATTCTCAAAGTGGCTTGTCATCTACTCATATATTCTACTTTATTTTAGTCATATTGTGATCTATTGTTGTTATTCTACTTTATTGGTGAAATAATTTCATTACAACCATTTTAAAGGGAGTTGAAAAATGGTGAAGTATCTTACTACTTGCATAATTTGAAATTAGAACTAACAGTAAAAGAATTAAATGGTTCATGTGAAATCCTATAAATCATCAATTACATCATGGTCTCCATGATTGGTAGGAACAAGTTTTAGCTTAGTACATGTTTAAAGTTCAATATATTTTAGGAAAGGATAAATGCCTACTAGATGCCCTCACAAGATAAATGGAAACAATCAACATAATTTGAGGAAGGTCATCTCATCACATAGGAAGTTCTTCATAGACACCTTGAGACCCAAACAAGATGAGTTTTGCCTAATTTATAGATCAACATCATTTGCATTTTGCTACTCAAAGACCTAGCTTAAAGCCTGATATTCAAAGTAATCTTCATCAACATTTGATATATTTATTAATAAAGTCTTCATATGATAATTAATGGATTTCTGAAGTTAAATATGTTGTTTATCAAGGTAACTAGAGGCAATAATATAATAGATGGAATTGGTATAAACAAGAAAAACTCCATATTGAAGGAGCTCCACTTTCAATCAAAGCTCATGGCCCAAATTTCATTGATGCGTATATTTGCTAGTTTAACCTAGTTCATTGGTCAATAAATGATATGTGGTGCCTTCTCAATCTAATTAAAGTTGGAGTTATAAATCAAGTTTATATACCAAGGGTTCATTTTGAAAATAATTCTGATGAATTTGGTACTATGATGGACATTGAAATGTAATAATTATTCAAGAAAATACACAATAGGTTTGACAAGATAATATTTAAATATATGTGGGAATATCTTGAAGATCATGTTTTTTACATATTACCAAGGCTCGACTGGTTCAACTATGCTCGAATATTTTATTGGGATTCATCTGTCAAAATAAGAGATGGTAAAGTCATTATCCAACCAACCGATATATTTAGATGAAATGATTTCAACACTGCACTCAACAAAGTATCCATTTAGTGACATGATCAAATTGCACTTTAATTTGTTGAAAATTCTCTATTGAATGACTTGGAATAATATAAAGATGATAATAAATAGGAATACCCACCCTAGAGTCTAAATATTAATCACATCTTGTAAATTTTTTATGACATTGACATAAAGCTACTTGGAATCTGTCATATCTTAATTTTCCATATTGTGATCTACATTTTAGCACACTATCTCTATAAATTCCACTGACATTGATAGTATTCGTATCCTCAGCATAAATGTTAAGACCCATTGCTCCTTAGTGTGTTTTCTTGTCATGCTCTTTCTTTTGCTTTACATTTGATTTTTTTAGAGTGGGAATCTCTTATGTTAGTTCATGGTGTGTTGTCACTTTGTCTTTCTCTAGGGACTTCATTATAATTCTATATATAGAGATTAACTTCTCTTTGTTAAGCATTTGAGAAAATCAAAGTCTCTATCTTTGTAAATTTTTTTTGCAAGTAATAACTAAAGTCATATTCATTCAGTGAATAACTGAGGTCTATTTGTTTAAAGAAAGGTAGCAAAGTCTAGGTAGACTATCCAAAATATGAGATCAAAAGATTTTTCTTCTTACTGTAGATCTGTGTGAACTCTTTAAGAATTTTTCTATGTGAAAATCCCAATCCATAGACTCTTTGGTTTTGGAAACTTATAGTTTTGTACACCTTCATGGAGATATTTCAACTCACACCCCCATTTAATAAAGTGGTCATTGACATTTGTAATGATAAGTCTTCACTCAAAGGAAGATGATTGGTGGATCGAATTTTGTGCATGGTCACCTAGACTGTAAAAAACTTTGATATGCACAATAATCCATATCAAACACCCACTCAAATTATGTAGCATCCTATTATGCACCCATATTTTGGCTTATGAGTGTGCAAACTTGAACATCCATGTGAAGATAGACAAAGTATTTGAATGAGGTGAAGATGAAGAAACATGAAAGGAAGTTGAAGCATCCCAAATAGAAACTAATTTTTTTAAACTTTTATAATGGTTCTTTGGGAATGCTTCTATAAATAGATGTGTTTCTTTCATGAAAGGGGTTCAACTCAGTGGGTTCTAGAGGTTGAGAGATTCAAAGTGGTGAAGAATATTAGAGAGGCCATTACATGTGGTGTGCGGATATATCATATGAAATGTGTAGGTATGAATAAAGGACCATAGGCACAAATCATGTCCATAAATGGACTGAGATTTTGTAGTATGACTTGTGTTTTTAGCCTGAATAAGACTATGAGTGTTTTAATGTGTGAGAATTATAATTTTCTTCATTAGATTTCAAAAAAGATGATTGATTTTTGTCCCTTACTACATGTGGACTATGTATTTGTCCATTATGAGTATTATAACCCTAGGTTGCATGATATGAAGTTGTTGTTTAATTTACACCTTAATTGTGATAATATCATTTGGTATCAGATGAAGGTTTTTCCTTGTTAGTGTTGTCACAAATTTTAATTCTCTAGTTGAAAATTTTAAAATAATGCAATAATTACTTTATTATAGACTACTATAACATATACGAAATTTTACATGGCCGGGGACAACTTTAACACTTGATTATTATTTTGCATCACTGATAATTTATGTGTTGACTATTGTATTTGATTATTTACAATATGATTGTAAAATATTCATTGTCATGCTTAGTGTAATAATGAAATAAGATATGATGTTTTTAGTACAATGCTCATGATGCTAATATGCATGCTCAGATTTTGAAATAATGATAATCAAGGTAACATAGTAGATATAAGTACAAATCACATTTCAAAAAATTATTTTATTAAAACCTTGATATTTAATTTGATAAACATGTTCATTTTGATAAAACTTGTTTCTGCTGACATAAATTGTAAAAAAAAATAAAATTTAAGTATCATATTCTTTGATACATTTGTGACACTCTTCAAGATTTTGAAGAATTCTAATGAATCATTGAGATATTTGTATCAATATTTGATAATTATAAGATTAATATTAAGATTATATTATGTTATAATGTTTATTGATTTAAACTAAACGTATATTCATCTTTGATTATTGAAACTTAAGCCTAAATATACCTTGCTAAGGTGATACGTGAAAAGTTTGGAAGTTATTCATATACCAGTTTGGGCAAAGCACAATGTAAATGGGATTGACTTTAATTTGAATTCATATTAAATGGGTATATTTCAATATGGAAACTTTGGCAAGCCATTTGGAAACTTGCCTTGAAACTGGGTATAGGTGGCCTTTTGATTTCTTTGGGTTATTTACATTTTCAAGAAAGCTTCTCTGTGGGAGACAAGTTATATTATTATTCATTTGAGATTTTTTGTTTAAATTACAGTCATATTCACTTTTCACTTTTCTATGTAGTTTTGGAAGCCATTTTTTAGTTAGGAAACATTATTTGTGAGAATTTCATGATGTATTGGAGTTCACATAGAGGTATGGACTCGTTTCTTTCTAAGAATACAAGTACTTTGTTTGCATTTGAAATATTTTCTCTAGAAATGGTGGAAATTTTATTTCTCTTTTTGAAAAATTTGATAAAGTTTAAATGATAAATATAGGTATTGTTTTTAAGTAGAATCTTCAGGGTGTTGTGGTTTTATAGTTGGTCTTGTTGATTGCAATGGATTTAATTTTATATATTCTTTCTTGGTTACGTTTTAAATTTGATTTTTTCTTATAAACTTCATGCATTATGTATTCAGGATAAAATGCATGTGCATTCTTGTTCATGGGTTTTGAACGACAATGGTATTGAGTAGTTTGATATAATTTTTGTAAGTAAATATGGAATGTACTTGGAGGTTTGGTTTGTTCGCAGAAGTATACAAAGGCATGTATTATATATGCAATTGGTCTACATGAGTTTTCTAAAGTTTTAGTTAATTGAAAATTTTCATTCAATAGTAATAAGGTTTTGGAATAAGTTTATTTAGTTTTATAAATTTGATGATAACAATTGCAGTGAATTTGGTCTAGTTTGATGTTGTCAGTGAATAATTCAAATATTTCTTACAAAAATTATTTTTTGGTTATAGTATTCTAAATGTTGGTCTCATTTTGGTTTCTTGATTTTAATAATCTTCATATAAATATTTCATACATAAATATACTACTCTATTTGTACATGGTTTTCAAATGAGTTTGGCTCATTCAAATATATTACATTTTGAGAGTCATTTCATAATGGTTATAACTATATAGTAATGAAGTAAAATTATTTTTTCTTATATATTTTTATTTTTAATTATAGAGACAACATGTTTGATTGGAGTCACAGATCTCACATTTCAAATAGAAATAATGTATGGGGTACGGATAGCCAACAACAAGATAATGACTTCCCTGATCAAGGTAATTACCAAGAAAAATATTTTAGGGTTGGAAGGGACACTAGTACATTAAAGCAAAGTTTCAATCGTGGCACTTGTGCTTCCTCCACTTTAATGCTCATAATTCTAATTTTTGGAATGTTTTGAACATGCTTCTTAGAGTTAATTTTACTCCTCATCGTAAAAGAGGTCCCTGCAGATGGAATCAGTAGTCTTACCCAATTGGACATGGTTTTCCAACCATATCCTCCCAAATTTTTATTATACAAAATGAGATGCATGTATAAGTTGACTTTTTGCCACCAAATATTGATATATCCCATTTCAAAACTGCTCAAGCCCTTATTGCCATTGCTCCAAGCAATGTTACTTCTTCTAGTCATAAACGTATTAGTATCTCTTGAACCCCACCTTTGGTAACATATTTGTAAAGAAGATCAAGCTAGAAGTAGACAATGAATTTGGAAGTCTCACTAGAGTCAAGTTACATGTGACACCTATTGAGTATACTAAGTATCAAATTAAGCATGGGGCTCATTTGATAGATTTGGTTTCAGATGATGAATAATACTGTGTGTTGATCAATGTTTGACTTTTTAGACAATAGTATTTTGTATTTTTGTTAGACTATTTACAATATATTATGCTATTTTCTATTAATTTTTTATTTGACAATGACTTGATTATTGTAGTACACTTCATGTGGATTATGGAGATTATTTCATTTACTTTTGTTTTGGATTATACATTAATTTTAAGTGGTTTAATCACTTGTAAAAATATGCAATTTCAGTATAAGTTTAGTAATCAACATTTTTGCCTACTACAATAATGAATGGCAAATGTTGAAATTATTGTTTTATCATTTTTTGAAGATATAAATTGATAGTTCTAAATGTTTGAAGATTAATTACTTTAAATTAGTCACTTATTATTATTTGTCTTGCATAATGATTTATAATTTTAATTAATTAAGTTGTTATAAGTGGATTCCCATCCATTAGAGAGTTATTTTGTCTTATTAAATTATTATGTCTTAAGTCTTAATAAAGTTTACTTTATGAACTTATTTAAAAATGTCTAATTGAATAGATAACTTTAATAAATTAAAGAATATTTATTTTAAGTTAACTAAAGGTTAGTTATAACTTAAAAAAATAACTAACTTTCAGATGAAGACTTAAAATATATTTGAAGGACATCATTCAAAAGAGAAACATACACAAATACAAGAAATTTTCTAGTTCAACTTTCATATTTCATTTTATCTTCTAAGACAAACTACTGAGATCGAGTGTTACTTACATGAAGATCAAATAATACATTTTCTAATGGTGAAGTATACTACTTGGTACAATAATATATATCTAGGTTGATTTTTTGATTTATAACTTGATTATCTAAATATGGCTGAGATTCTTAACCTTTTGATGATTGAAGAATAACACAATCATATGTACAAATTACATTTGCACTTTGCTTGAATAATGAATAATATTTCACATGTTATGCGACACTTAACTAAATTTTCATTATTTATCAATTTATATTCTCAAAAATTATATAAATCAATTATGAAGTTTGTTGTTTCGTATTAAAATCAAATTCTTTTCAAATCTCAGTTCAATTTCTGCATTTCAAGTCATTTTAATTTTCTTTATCTCATACTTTTCTCTCATTCTTCTTTGTTTAGTTTATTTTCTATCAATATAGTTTCCTTTAATATATATTTTTGTTAATTATATTAATCTCTTTATTTAATTATCTTTTGTTAAGTCCCTAGTTTATTTATTACTTTTCTTTGCATTAATTTAGTTATATTTTATATCTTTATGTATGTTTTAGTATTTTTCTTTTGCACACTCTTTTTATTTTTAGTCGTAACTTTAATTAATTTAATAAATAATTATCTTAAAACTCATTAATTTATTTTTTAAATCAATATTAAATTAATTAAATTTTCTCACTTGTTTAGTTTAGCCTTTGTGTTTCCTTTGTTGTTTCTTTTTTTTTCTTTCCTTCTTGGTTCTCTTTCCATTTTTATAACTTCTTGAGAATCATTTGCAAGAACATTTTATGAATAACAAAAGTGATGATAAATAAGTTTTCTCATAAAGAGAAATGTAATTTATTTATTTAGAACACCTAATCCTCTAAGAGATTGTCTTTTCAATAGACTTTACTCTATCAAATAGGATTGATAATATAAGATAAATTTTGAAATATAACATCTAGTTACTTGAATTTGAAATCTTGATAATTATGATAAATTTATAATGATTTAATTAATTATTTGGTTATCATAATTTAATCTTATTTCTATTATGTCTTAGAAATTATTAATAATATTTTGTATACGTGACATAATATTAATTCCACAGAATTTGGTTAAGTCTTGAATGTTATTGAAACTTTACATACTTAACCTTATAAAAAACCCTTTCACACCCTTTCAACTAATTTTCAATCTGAGATCCATATGATTAGACTAGTATGATTATAGTTTGACTTTCACAATAAGTAAATAGGTAGATTAGTGGACGTTACATTTTCAACTGTCAACAATTTTGGTGACTCCACTTGGGAGCATTTTTTATTTATTCTAAAAATATTTTTATATTTTTTAAGTTTTCATCTTTCTTATGATCACTAGTGAAAATATGACTATTATCCAACATGGTAATAACATTGCTAATGACCAAGCTGATAATGGTCCTAATTTAATCTATTTTAGTTGGTATAATTATCCATAAAACCTATATATTTTTTATACTATTAATTCTAAAAAAGGAGAAGTATTTAAGAATAAATGTTATGTTATATTTGCACTCTAGTCTCAAGATCATATTGCTCAAAGAAACCAACATCTGAGATGTGAAAGAGAACAAATTCTAGTTGAAAATTCTCAACCTAAAATCATATTTATTTTTCATGAATTGGTCTTACAAGAAATAAAATACTTTTGATTTGTCTACTACAAAATATGAGTATAGTGGAGATGTTGTTGCTCATTATCAGTTAGTGTCGATTCATCTCATGTTTTTTGAGTTTGAATTTCCCTAGACTCAACTTACAATGCTTTGGTGAAATAATCAAAGTGTTATTCACATCTCTTGAAACCCAAAGGAGCACCAATGCATAAAGCACATTGTAATTCATATTAGTTATATTTGGTAATTGATACAAGACAAGGTCATTGATCTTAATTTATTTGAACATATGATCAGGTTGTAGACATTTTCATAAAGCCCTTGATTGAGGCCCAATTTATTCAACATAGAGAAATTTTAGGAGTGACAAAAGGTGTTATCTTGGGGGAATAGTTTAGTGAATCCTCCATCCTGTACTTTATCTAAGTGCATCTTAAAGAGGAATGCTAGTGTATTTAATTACTCATACACTATTATATAGTCTTAAGATGCATTGTATATTAATTGTAATATAACTCATGGATAATCAATAATGTGCGCACACTTATTCATGAACATTATTAGATAATAGTATCAATTAAGTTATTGACTTGATTGATTTCTGCCATTAATAGTAAATTTTTATCTCTAAGAAGACTTTTTCTCAAGTATGTTTCAAAATAGACCTTTTATTTATGTTAACTACTCTTCAAACCATATCCCTAGCCTCTTTATTATATATAAGAGCACATGGATCCATTGGTTGAGGTAATCACTACGGAATAAAGTTATTGTTAAACTAGAAATTTAGGCCATAACTTTTTAATCTAAAGAGGTAGTCATTCTACATGTGGTAAATATGTGTACTATTTTTATTTAAATGTTTATTGAATTTTGGTATTACATGTATTTTGGATGTATATCTTATGGTAGTTACAATGATTCTGGAATGTATTTAAACACTTTAATAAAAATGGTGAAAGGGAGAGTTATTACAAACTAGTTAGTTAAGGCTCACCTATTAGACCACCCTAATATATATGACACCTTTTCATATGAGTTTATTATTTTTAGTAAATATAAAACTTGTAAAATGTATTTTTATGGGTCTAAATGTGCTTCATGTGTGTGGTTAACTATCATATTGATTACCTCCTAAGGATAGACTATGTCATTAACACACTAATCGAGCTTTTCACGTACCATTAATATCACATATTATGAGGCATTTATTCTAGGACTCCATGCAACATGTGTTTTAAGTCTATAGTAATTATAAACATGTTTTAAACAAAATAACAAGTTCATATTAAATAAAATAAAATAAATTTGTCCCTTATATATATTTAGTACTTAGTTTAATTTCCCAATTTAACGAGTTTGAGATTAGTAACATTCCTAGAAAAAATAGTTGACATACAAATATTTTGGCTAGTGTTGCCTCCCTTGTTTAAGTGATATCATAGATTACCATGACATATTGACCATTTGATTACATCAACATACCATAGATTTACAAAACTTGGATGCCTTAGATATGCTTGCAATATAAAGTGGTATAGGTAAATTAGAGTGTTTTACTAATATTTTCAATTACTTATTTGATGAAATTATTCCTCCTCACTTTTTATGAAATGGAATAAGAAAATTAAAAAGAGAGGAAATTAGATATGTTATAATTACATAATCCCTTTTTAGGATATCCTTTGATGTTAAATTGCTTAAATTCCTTGGGTATGAAGAAGCCAAATTGACGTTACAAAAGGTTCATGATAGTGGTTATGGTGCACATTTTAGTGAAAAAATGATGTCATATAATCTGATTTGAATGGGATATTATTGGACTACAATAGAACACTAATACCATGAATATGAAAAAAATTGAACAACTTCAAAGATATATTAATCTTACTCACACTCCATCTCAATAATTACAACTCAGTGTTTCTTCCTGGTAATTTTCCATATAAGTATTTTACCTTAGTTGGAAAAAATATACCACCATTCTCAGAAGGTCATAATTTTATCATCACAATAACTAAACATTTTAAAAAGTGGGTAGAAATTTCACCCTTAAAATATACCATAGGGGAAGACCTTTAAAGATTTATTACAACATATATTTTTCTAGATTTATTCTACCATCATCTATTATAACTTATAATGATTATTCTTTCAAAATAAGATAAAAACGAATTTTTACACTAGATATAGGATCAAACATACAAAACTATTTTTGATATCCTATTTAATATAGTGAAAAAATATGGAAAATATTGGCACAATCAAATACATTATGCTTAATTGGTTTATAGAATAAGTTTAAATACATTTAGAAGGCAATGCCCCATTCATTGGTCATGGTGTAGAAGGAACATTTTATTTAGAACTTGAGATTCCTTCACTTAGAGTGTCACTAAAAGGTAACATTAATTACAATGGTTATAGATAAAATAAATCACATCAATTGGAAACATTGGATGAGACACGTATTTGTGTTTTTGAGTACCTGATATTTTACCAAACTTGCCTCAAGAATGGTTACAAAAATAATATCAAATCAAGTTCAAAGTGAATGAGAAGGTATTAAAGGAAAATCAATAAAATACAAATGTAGGTAAGGAAAAGAAAGGCAAGTTCAATCTTAATTAGTCGGGTCCCTTTTTTTTTTATCATAGATAAATTTGGTTATAAGGCATATTACCTAGTTACATTAGATGCCACCCTTTGAAAAATTGAATTAATATCACACACTTGAAAATATTTTACACTTGATTTTTAACTTTTTTATTTAAATTTTGATTGATATTTTTTTATTGACTGATCATTTTATTTGTCTTAATGGTTTTCACAGATTTCATTTTCCATTTGGCTCTAGTTGTTTCCTTTGATTTCTCTCATGTACTTTGTGTGTCTTTTGCATGTTGTATTTCAGACAATTTTATCTATTTTATCATGTTAAATTATGTCTCAAAATCTATTAGTCATCATGATTCATATAACGTAAATGTTATATATTCTTGCATATATTGCCATGATTCATATCATGCATATATTTTGGGCAAGGACCTTTATTTTATCCCATACATTGATTGTATCTTCCCATTTAGGGGCATATCTTACATTTATGCTTCATTGAATATTTCTTTCCCAAATAGGTGCATCCTCTCACTATTGTGCTTACATTGATTATACCTTGACAATATAATGGAAACATGTTACTAATTTCCACCACACTATTTAGACTTAGACACACATGAGATAAGTTGCCTCTATATATACATCCTTTCATGATGATATATTTATATGGTTCTAGAAAATTAATTTAGACATATATGCTTTTATGATGATATCTCAAGATGTTTTAAATCAAAGATTTCATTTTTTATATCATACATGTGGTACACACAATCCATTTATATTAAGATATGTGATTCACATGTTCATCCCATACCTTAAAAGGTGGAATATGACCATAGATGTCCTATATTGTTATATGACATACTTCTCCTTACTCTTATATTTGAAATTAGTCATAGAGTGTTATACTATATATTCAACTTGGTTTCCTCAGTGAGACACATAATTAGAGATGATACAATTTCCAAGAAAAATATTCCATAGAGATGTATTCATAGCTTTCACACAGATATGCATTCATTCCTATTGTTCATTTTTACCCATGTATTTTAGCAGTTCCTTGAATATAAATTTAAATATACACCAATTCACTTGAAAAATTTATCCTTATGTTATCAAGTATACAAGTTATAATATTTTAGCCACAAGAGCATGTATATTTGACTCAATATATTCAAGGATTTTAATGGTGGAAATTAGGACACACACAAATCTTGAAGAGTACAAAATCTCTTTTTATTTTGTAAGTCATAACAACTAGACTATGAGATAAAGTAATCTCTCTTGTCCTTTCGAATTTCAAATTATTATCATTTCCTATATTGGATTCAATAATTATTACATGTTTAACCATAGTATCTAATATGATCCATCTCATGAGACTCTTTTTATTTTGATATGTATACACACACACATCAAAGCAAAAAATTATGTAGATACCGAACTTTGGTCTTGGGGTAGTTTTAGATGTTAGTTTAAATTTATTTAGGGTAATTATTTGTATATTCATTATTAGTTCATATTAGGATCTTATTAGATAATTTTATGAGTTTTAGGCCATGTTTACTTCCCCTTCCCTTTATTTTCTCTCTCCTCCCTAGTTTTCTCCTTCACATATGTTTTTCTATGCTTCTTGGGTTTGACAAAGAACATATTACTATGTTTCTAGTTGACTAAGATCATGATGCCATGCTTTTACTTTGTATATGAGCGTAACACTACACTTTTATTACCCTCCTTTTCTAGGTCCCTTTGACCCTTCCCTATATTTTTTCCATGTGTGTGTTTATTCTTTTTTAGCTTTCTTTCCCTTTGTGTGTAAACTTGAATGTGAATAGGGTTATGATTTTAATTTTAGAATTTAATATAAACATATTTGTTTTAGTATATATAAGATAAGCTAAAGTTAAGTAATGAAAGAAAGAGTTTAAATGAAAGGTCAAGAACGATAAGAATAATTGTACCATTTGATTTGGAAATTAGAATTTCTTTTGGATTCTTCATATTACATGTAGTGAATTGTCATATGATAATTAGGGTTTGCATCACATGGTTTCTTGTTGACCTACATTGAGAGTTGGTTTACAACATTTCTAGGTATGGGAGTTTTATTCAAGCAAGCCCCTTAGTGACACACTAGTTTTTAAGGTTTTATAAACTTTTGTGAGTTGATTTGATTTCAAGAAAGGATAAGTATTTATGGTGATGTGCAATGAATTATGGAAAAGTGAGTGAGGTTTCTGGAGCACAAGAGAACATGATCAGAGTCATAATTGTTTTTGAATATTTATAAATTGACTAGGAACATAAATTATCCTTAAACTACACACAATAACTAACAGTGTAACACTCCACTTTTGGTCAAAATATAAAAGTTATCAATTTTACCTAAACTTTATGGGTTATGTCTACCTCAATTCATAAACTTGCTTATGACTTATTTTATCCTTATAAAGTATAAAATTTTGTTAAAAAAATTATTATTCTTAAAACCATAGATTTTAATAGTTTTGTAAAGACCCAAAATTTTAAACTTTCAAAAACTTTTCTTTCCAGTGATAATGCCCAACTTTTCATTTTACATGACTCATCATGAATTATGCATACTAGAATAAAATTTATAGAGCAATTTTTTTTCTTATAAGAACCCACTATCAATAGGTGGAAACATAAATGTCATGCTCAACACATGGGAACTCATGACATCAAAGGATGTATGAATAACCTATCACAAAACTTATTTCCATTCATACTTAAAACCTTTTATTGAGTAAATCCATATAAGAGCATTATTATACTAAATTTTCTTAGGTGATATATATAGTTTCTCAATTTCCATATAAGGGATTTACATGTGCTCTAAACTTTACATAGGTCAGACATTAAGTAGTTTTCACACTAGTGATAAGCTATCGTTGGGATTTTTTTGAATTTTTACCATCTCAGGCACACCAATATCAAAAACAAATACAAGGGGTTATGGATAACCTATCAAGGTTTTGTATCATTATTCCAATAAGAAAATAAATACTTCATTCATGTTTGAACCTATGTGAAATTATTAGCCTAATCCACCTAGTATACATAATGAATAACATTATTCATTCCAATAATTCTAAATGACTTAGAAATGGAAAATGATCCATTCACAAGGGCAAGCTTAAGGCACCAAATCATAATATAAAATTATGCATGCTGGATGACATTCCAAGCTATAAATCATGTTGTAGGTCCACTCATAATTATCATCGTTATGAGTTACACCCATTCCAATATGGTTACTCTATGTAATCATTCTGCTAATATGATAAAAATTAAGAGTTCTAAGAATAAATCATGTATTTTTTCATTCCAATGGAATTAATGATAGATATTATATACATAAGCTAGGATTAGCCTACAAGTATCCTATCTCAAGAGATTTGACCTCAGAGAAGGTTAATAATAGAGAGTTCATGATACCTAATGCTCTCTTAGTGACCATTTGATTCATAGACCTTGAGAGGGTTACATATATCATTAATTCCAAGAGGAAAAGGTTACAAATCTAAAGCCTATGGCACAACAAAATAACTCTAAATATATCTCTATGATTAAAATAAAATATTTCCAAAGGCAATGTAAATAATTGTGTAAGTAAAGTAAAGTTAGCTAGAGGAAGGGTTTGAATAATCATAAATAGTAAGGTGCCATGGTCGATAAATGGGGATATAGGCAACTTAAAATAGAATAATGGAATGTCTAAGTAATCCTATAGACACACTAATATGAGTGTGGAGAGAACCTAGACAAGATTACACATTGATTCATTCACTAAGCAACAATCAACATCTAATCTACTAGGTAAATAAAGGAAAAAATATAAGGTTATAAATACTTAACTCATGGTGGACCCATCAAGCCTCAATTTCCCCTTAGATAATGGTGCTTTGCAAGATATTGTTGTGCTTGTGAAAAATTCAAAGGATGGGAAATAGGATTTAGGTCAACAAGAGTCCTCCTAGTGAATCTCTGAGACTTCCATTAGATAAGCTTACTTCAAGATAATGTTCTAGACCCAACTCCTAAAAATGTGACGTAGGGCAAAAGTGAAAGCCAAATTAGAGTGAATAGAGTGTATATGATATGTTTAGAATGAAATATAACTTGTATATATAGTTTTCCAATACTTAGAACCAACCCTAAATGTAAATTTGACAACATCGACCAAGCTAATATAATATGAATGTTAAAAAATAAGCTTAGAACTACATTGAGTTGTTTGATACAATGCATGAAGGGAAAATGCATGAAACAAATGGTATCAACTTGACTAATAACATAGGATATAAGGAAACTGATAAAACTACATGGAATAGGATAGAATAAGTAGGTAGTATGAAAAATCTAAATAAGTGGGACTAATAAAAGGAATCATATATTCATGATAACATAGAAAAATATCTTTCAAAACACCAGATGCCTACCCACCCATTTATCAATGCACTCTTTAAAGGCATGCACTCAAGGAGATTGAAGCTTGACAAGTCACTATAAGAGAAAGAGTCAGTAAGTGACAAAAGTGAAAAATATTATGTGTATACATATGCCCCATCCAAGCTCATCACATGTCAAAATAATATGTCTTGAGATGGTGCTTTGGGAAAGAAAGCCTCAACATAATACTAACTAAAAGTGAAATGATTAAAAATAATAGAAAGTAAATAAAAATGAAATTATGTACCTTCATTTACTTTGCTGATTTTTAGAAAAGGTTGCATGTGGAGCAGATGATATAAGGTGCCTGATGGGCAAAAGAAGAGGCATACTTAAAAAATAAGATAAAAATCCATTTTTTTGCAAAAATATTATGTTAGCACCTAATAATTCTCTATCTTACTAGGATTTTAAGTATTTTTTTAGTTCATGAGGATGACTTGCAGAAATAAATATAGTCAAAAGATAAAATCTCATGATGGCTAACTAAAAATTGATAATATGATGATGCATCTTTATTCTTTTCTAGAAAATGTGAGAAAATACATGGTCAAAAAGAAAAAAAGCTAAGTGATGATAAATGACATATTAAGTAGATGGAAAACCAACAAACAAAAGATGTGAAACATGATGAAGCACGTGATAAAAATGAATGTAAAACACATAACAATAGATGATATATGTAAAACATTGTGGGTAAGATGAAATATCAATGTAAGAAAGATCAAAGAAAGATATGTCATTAAATAATGTAATCTCATGTAAGAAAAACATGTCAAATCAGACATGAAGAAAACATAAATAACTAAAAATAAAATTTAATTCAATATTTAAGATAAGCATATGGAGTCAAACATAAATAAAAACATGTATGTGAAATGTCCTATGTAAGATAGGTGACACCCACAAAAATCAAACAAGAACATGATGGGTAAATGAAAATAAAAATCTCTAAGGAATGATAACTCAAATGTATTGCTTGCTCTAAAACATGAGGTAGGAAATCATAACCACCTAAATACATGACAAGGGTGACAATGAGATGCTATATAAAGTGAAGGTGATGGGATGGTTGTGAAGAAAACCTAGTCCTATTTGAGGTATTACATCGTAACTCACAAACTAGAATCTAAGAGGTGTAAGTGTGATAATAATGTGATATAGATGTGATTAGATAAAATTGATATCCATAAAGGGGATATAGAGAAAAATATGATGTAGATAAGGAATGTGAGATGTCACACATGTGATATTAAAATCCTCAGTGTGAATGAGATAGTCTATACAAATGGACAAGGCTAAAAAATATTGACATCAAGGACCTATGACACTATAACTAGTGAGCACAAAGCTTGGGATAACAAGTGAATTACATATATAATTTCATGAATGATGTATGCATGAAATAAAAATGATCATACCTTCCCATGACATGTTCCCCACTCCTTAGGACCCATTACAAAATTATCAACCTATTACGAATATTAGGTATTTATGTGAAAGGATAAGTGGTACTAAAATTTAATGAGGTATAATGATTTAATGATAAGAGACCTCCTAAATTATTCTACTGGGCTACCACACCCCAATGGAGCTTAGCTCTATCATGAGGCCCACTATGGAGTTTGAGCTTTGATTAGAATAAGAGACATGTCAAACAAAGATCACATCTTTTGGTGTGATCTGAATTTTATGATATTTTTTTCCTTTTAACATTGCATTTTCTTATGATATGGATTTTAACTCTTTTGGACTTTTCTAGTCCTCCGCCATATAGATTCAAAAAACCAAACATGGATGAAACTAGGTAGCTAACATAAGAGATCATACACTTGGATAATAGAGAGAAGGACCTAAAGACCATGGTGTCTAAATACTCCTATATTTTACCACATATAAGTGTGCTATCTAAAAATTGACCTATGTGTGACTCAATTGAAA
Source organism: Torreya grandis (assembly GCA_037957365.1). Lineage (NCBI taxonomy): Eukaryota > Viridiplantae > Streptophyta > Pinopsida > Cupressales > Taxaceae > Torreya > Torreya grandis. The sequence continues at coordinate 458,518 of JARHVA010001724.1, read as the reverse complement.
CAAAAGAAAGGAAAGATTAGGATTGTGGAATATCCATCCAAGTAATAAGATGATACAATGAGGAATAGGCTTATAGTTGATAACAAGGAGGGAAAATAGTGCTTCAAAAGGGGATGGGGCTATGCTATGATAGTCATGTCACTAGGGAAGCCTACAAGGGATCTAGTATAAGCACTATTGAAATTAATTATTCATCCCAAAATATGTGGAAAATTATTGGTCATCCAAAAAGAAGGGGAAAATAAATAGGGGCCAAAAAATGATTAATATTATAAATATGATAAGAAGAAAACTTGAAGGTGCTACCTAAGATCTACAACAAGATCAAAGTCAAAAATTAAAAATACCAAATAAATAAAAAGGAAGCAATGGTGCAATCAAAATGATATAAAACCTAAATATGATACCTAAAATTCACTAGGGACATAAAGGTTGAAAGTAGAAAGAAATAAAACCAAATAACCAAGAATGGTGTAAGTAAATCATCCCAAAAGAGGGGGAAAGTAAATGAAAGGTAGAAAAAATAAATAAACATGAGACAAAATAACAAGAAAAATATATGCTAATGCCTATATCGAAGAAGATCATGTGAAATGTGTGCATAGGTTTCTCAAAAAATTTCTTGAAATTGAATTTCTTTACTTGTAAGATGTGAAAGGTTATTGATTGCTACATCATGATAATTATTAGAGATCAAGAAGCCAAGAGAATGATGATGGACATCAGAAGATGCCCCAAAGGCTACAATATAGCCAACACAAGGTTCCCTAATATGTGTAGTAATAAAATAATGGGCACCATAGGATGCCCTAATATGTGTGAAAATAAGAGGATGGACATCTTAAGATTCCCCAACCTATGGGATGGAGGTGGATGGGAGTTAACCTAAAGATTGATAGACTTGGGAATGATGTCAAAATATGTGAAAATTTATGTTACGGCAATAAATGTGGCATCTAAGGTAGTTTTAAGATCTTTGGGAGATGATAGGAAATTGTGATATATGGTATCAACTAGGTCAATACAGTCTAGAAAGACATAAATTAAAGGAATTGTATCGACAAAGTTGATACCTTCTAATAAAATAAGATTGAAATGAATTATATTATCCAAGTTGATATAGTTTTATGATGATGTAGGAAGAATTGTATTGACACATTTTAGGTCATGGATGATGTAGTTGATTAGAGGAAAGAGAACTGTATTGATACATTTTAGGTCATGGCTGATGTATTTGTCTATAGAAAAAATAATTGTATCGACACATTTTGGGTCATGGCCAATGCAATTGTCAATAGGTGAACAAATTTTATTGGCATATTCTATGTCATGGTGATGCAGTTGATTGGAGGAGAAAGAATTGTATCGACACATTCTATGTCATGACCGATCTAGTTGATTGAAAGAAAAAAACTATATCAACATATTTAGTGTTGTGGCTGATGTAATTGATTGAAGGTGGTTGGGATTGAATGGTATCAAGCTAGCCAATACCATTGGAAGGAAGTGATTTTGATGATAAAAAATAGTATGATAGTTATGAATGTTCATACAGGGTTGAGGATTTGAATCACCTATAATGTGCCATGTGGTAGGCATTTAAATTAGGTGTTCTTCATAAATTAATGAATTATCAAAAATGGGTTGAATGTGAGTAGAGGTTTGATGACTCATCCTTTTAAGTCCTTCCACAAAAGGGCAGAGGGTAGGTAGATATAAAGAAAACCATGCTAAAATTTCTATGGTTTGTTGTTATATATGTGAAAATAATAATAGGGATCATCAATTGGAAGGTCCTCTATCATGATAGGGAAATATATATAAGTGTGAGGGAAGTCATCATGTTGATTTTCATCAATGCTAGAAGTATCCAAGGTGATATCATCAAGATCTTCATAAGGATATTCATCAAGGGGGGACCATATTCACTCTAACTAAAAGTATCATCATAAGTGGGAGGAGTATCAATAGGATCCTTGGTTATGAGAGAAGGGTCAAGACTTGGAGGAAGTAGTTCAAGACTTCCATTTGAAGTAAGTATAAAAGTGAGGTTTAGATATATATTTTTGATTATGCAATTTCTTGATTGATTAGAAGTTGAAAATATGACATCATGGTGAAATTTTTAGGTTGTTTAGTGAAAATAGATAGTATTAGCCAAGCTTATATACTTATTTAATGAGTCTAGAAAGTTGAATGTATTGGCTAGGTTGATATAGTTTGGTAAAAAAGGCAACACTAGTTGGCGGCTGAGGAAAATGATTGTATTAGCTAGGTTATTGTAGTTTGAAAATAACATAACTATATTTGGTTAGGTGATATAGTCTAAAAAGCACAAAATGACACTAGGCTAGCCGATGCTATTCAAAGGTTGACAAATAAAGGAATAAGGTTGGATGATATAATTATAATGCATAAAATATACTATTTTTTTTGCTAATTTGAAAAGAGGAATAAAGATGAATATGAAGATAATCAATGATAAATAGAAACATGAAGATAATCCAACTAGTAGTGAGATAGGATTCATGCTGGGTTCACCATAAAGTATGCACATAATAAGATTAGCCTACGACTATCCTATCTCAAGAGATCTATACTCGAAGAATATTAATCAAAGAGAGATCATGATACCTAATGTTGAGGCAGTGACCAATGTATCCATAGACCTAGAGAGAGGGTTGCATATATCATTGATCCTAAGAGGAAAGTGTTCTAAAGCCTATGCATATGACATAAGCAATTAGATTTAACTAAACTGATATGATGAAAGTAAATGATTGCCAAAGGAAATATAAGTACTTGTGTAAGTAAAGTAAAGTAAATAAGAAGGGTCAAAATAATCATAAATGATAAGGTACAATGGTCGATAATGAGAGTCTAGGAAACCTAAAATGGAATAATGGAAATTCTAAGTAATCTTATAGCCATAATAGTATAAGTGTAGAGAGAACCTAAACAAGGATACACACACATTCATTCACTAATCAACATCTAATCTACTAAATAAATAAATAGAAAGAGTATAAGGTTAAAAATAATTTCCTTGGGGTAGAATCATCGAGCCTTAACCTCTCCCTTATCCAATGGTGTTTTACAAGTTATTGTTGTGGTTGTGAAGAATTAAAAATATGGGCAATAGGCTCTAGGTCAATAAAGGTCCTATTGGTAAATCTCAAAGACTTCCACAAGATAATCGTACTTCAAGATCATGTTCTAGGCCCAACTCCTCCAAACGTGACCTAGGGTAGAAGTGTGAGTGAAATTAGAGTGAATAGAGTGCATATGATATGTTTAAAATGAAATATGTCTTATATATATAGATGTCTAATGCCTAAAGCCAACCCTAAAGGCAAAGCCAATGACATCGACCATATCAATATAATTAAGAGATGTTAGCTACCATTGAACAACATCGGCCAGGATGATATAGTATGAATGTCATAAAATAGGCTTACAACTACATCAAGTTGTTCGATACAGTACATGAAGGGAAAAAGTATGAAATGGATGATATCAGCCTAATCAATTCCATAGGATATAAGAAAGTTTATGAAAGTACATAGAATAGGATGGAAGGAGGTAGGTACTAGGATAAATATAAGTAAGTTGGACTAGTATATGGAATGATATGATCATGATAACATAACAACATCTCTCACAAATCACCACATGCTAACCCACCCATTTATTAGTGCATCCTTTAAGGCATGCACTCATGAGACTAAAGCTTGACAAGTTGCTACAAGATAAAATGTCAATAAGTAATAAAAGTGAAAAATAATGTTTATACAAATCTCATCACAGTTATTAAGGTTTACGAACCCAAGAGTACATAACTATGTTTAACAACCAAATAACACATGAAGACTCAAACATCATATGTACTAAACAATGTTTATGAATTTGATTTAAAGAATCACAACTATTATAATTCACCCACAAAATATATAGAAGTAATATGGACCTAAACTCATGGGATTTAAGATGCCTACATATTTTCTCAACAGAATCAAGGTACTGTAGTTTTTATCTTATTTGATTATTTTTAGAAAAAATCACAAAATATTTACATTGGTTGTAATTATGTAGCCTAAGGAGACTTTAGATATTTTTATTAGAACCCCCATTGTCACTATCCATTTGATATTCGTCATGATTATATTTAGAATTACATTTTCTTGAAAAAACCAATAACTACCCATAATTATTTTTCATTTTCTCCTTTTCAAGAATTAATAATCAACATAATTAGTTTATGCTTATTCTATCAATATTTTAAAAATCATAATTTCCCCACAAGTATATTTATATTTTCCCAATTAGATTGATTAGTTGCATATTAAAAGAGAAACTTGTGAATCTCTATTTAATATTTAAAGCAACACAATTTTCCCTCAATTGACAAAATTATCAATTACCAATTTCACATTTAAAAAATTCCCCTACTATGGATGTTTCCCTCTATGGGTAATTATTCACATAGTCCATAATACCAATTAAACCTATCAATTCGTTTTCAAGTTCCAAATTAATTATTTTTAGGATTAACAATACAATTACTCTAACTAGTAAATTGCTATATATTTTACTACACCACTTGGTTATAGCTTATTGTAAACACATAAAATTAATTATTAGGTGCTTGAAACTATTTAATCTTGGCATCCTTACCTTTATTGGCCTATTCGTCATTTCACTAATTTGCATTCTCTATGGGAGCATGCACTACTCTTAAAATTGTCTTGAAATCACACATAACATATACTAAACATCCCTAATTTACTTACATGCACCTATCAAACCTTTTTACAAATAATCTATGTCCTTATGGGAGAGTAATTCATTATGTCAGACAGAGTTGCATTGCGGCCTTATCCACTAGTGCATCCTTTCCCCCACTCTCCAAAAATAAATTTTTGAATTTCAAACAATCTATTTTCCCCTCCTATGCATTTGGAAAGGTAGGTCAGTAGAAATATTTAAATTTTCCCCTATATAAGCACATAAAGGCTTTTCCAAACATAACTAGCATTCAATTGTAAATTCTATTGCATAATGAGTAAAAGAGTGTTATTTATCCTAATTTCAATTCGACTGCATTTTAATAGTCATAGGCCAAGTTTGAATATATTTTATTACAAGTCAAGGGAATCCATTATCAAGTATTTCAATCAAGGTTATAGTTATATTCATATAGCTACATGATCACAGATCACACACTCACCCTAGGAGGGACAACTACATTGGCCTGAGGCCCATTTGGGCTATGTAGGCAACACACATTACATGGAATTTTTTAAGGATAGCTCAACTATTCCTCTTACCCTCTTCCCCTTTTACCTTTGATCTATATTTTTTTTTCTATGTAGGAACAAGGGTTTATGATTTTTAGGTCTTATGCACATCAACTGGGCACACAAAATTAATCAGTGAACTCTCACAAACAATCACATAGACCTAGATCAAGAAATCAATCGCATAGTCAACCATGGTGTGATTGTATTTAGTAGACAAGGCAATAGTGCATCCCTATCCTCATTCTATGGAATTGTTAGAACATAGTAAAACTTCTTGTATTTAGTTATGACATAGTACATAAGTGTCCTCAAGAATTTTTCAGTCATAGTCAGCCTACACAGTCAACATAAGATCTATTTTAGAGAGTTTTGCATATTTGTAATCCTATTTACTATTTTTAGCCAATTTATAATTTTGTATTTTACTGTATTCTAATATATATTCTTGTATATCAATTTTAATAGTTTAGATCTATTAGTTTGATACATCCAATTCAAAAAATTATTTAAACATTCTGGTGAACCCATTATTTTTAGAACATTATTTGTTGTTTACTTGATTTTTATTCTCGGCTTTCATTTAAATTTTTGTAAATTCTTGGCACTAAAAGAAAACTACCTTCAAGGTTGGGTATAAATTTGACACATAATGATTCAATCTTATTCAATACTAAATTTAATTCGACACTGAAGAGATTGTCTTGTCACGTTAGATAAATTTGACACTTAATCTCTTTTTTTTGACCTCAGTTTGAATTTTTTGATATCTATACACAAAAATATTTTAATTTTATTATTTATTTATTTTTTATTTTTTTGTGCTTGTTTTTAAAAATTGTGTTTGATATTTTGAAAACTACTTAGTGATTGTTGTGAATGGATACATGGTGATCTATTTCTAGATATCATGGCATGAGGGTTTTACCCTAATACTCAAAGCCATTGTATAACAATAAATATGGACTTTAGTTTCCATCACATACCTCACAGTTTATCAAAAAATATTAGGATCCCTTGTTTTTACCTTAGAAAGCCTTTTTTATCTATTTGATTTATGGTGCACTTGAGAGGACTGTATCATCCAAGGAAGTTACTCTCACTGTACCCTCAAAAATAGGGTTATTGGGTTACAGACACAATTTTTTATATTTAGTTAGTGATCTAAAACATTAGGTTAACACTAATCAATGGACATTCAAGTATATTTGAGAGCCCACATAATCATTTAAACCCTTGCCTAGATCACCTTTATAGATTGATTTTTTATTGTATTGTATTCATAGTCATTAGCATTGCTTAAATCATATTGTATTCTATTTATAATGGGATAAATGAATAAATCTTTCTTTTATATGTTGCAAAGGATTACAAAATTCATGGTTTCATCTTGTATTCCCTTTCAACATGTTACTCATTCTGTTAGAGTATGGATAAAAAATCAATTAAATCAAGAGGATAAAATGTCTAAAATAGACCCTCAAGCACTTTTTAATTCTTATTATTTCAATATTACCTCCTTTAATAATTCTCCTAAAAAATTACCCTCATCACATGAGAGTTTTATCACATTTGGGGATAAGAGTGCATGCACCTTCCACATAACTTTGAAAGAATAGGTGTTGGATACAAAGAAGAGTCTATCCCTTGCGGACAAATCCAACCTATACCATATCCCAATGCTAATAATTATTTCCATAATATCTAATCCGAATTACTTCATGTCATAACTAGATACAAAAGGGCATGTCCACAACATATTGTGTTTCCCCCTCTTCACCCTCAACCTACTTCTATTCATCAATCCATTCTAATTATTCATCCACAATTCATATTATATTCCCATGTTAATATTATTCAAAATAGAAGAGGGCATGCACATTTACCTCCACAACCCAATCCTAGTACTCACACTGTTCCTCCTCCACCTCCTCCAAGGTAAGTTACTCAAGCCAAAAAGTATGATCTCATTGACCAGCTATGTAATACATAGCTAAAATTTATATTCTAGAGCTATTGAAGAAAACACCAACTTATAAGGATATTTTATATGCAATGTTGTAAGATACCACTCTTCTTATGGATACACAACCAACTTCATTTGATTTTATCATGAATACCCTCAAGGATATTGACAATACTATTACTTTTGAAAAAGAATATCTACCTCCCAAGCATATCATTGAGCAGAATATTCCATTATTCATTCAACTTCAAATATATGGAAAGCGAGTCAAGCATGCATTAGTTGACAATGGTTCAGGGATAAGTATTTATAACTATGATTTCACACTAAAATTGGGTTTTGATAAGGAGAATTTTGATAGATCATAACAACTTATACATGGTTTTGAGAGCACTCCAAAGCAAATATTGGGAACTATCACATTGGATTTACTACTAAGCCCAAAATCATGTTGTTGGATCACCTTTCCAGTGTTGATCTCAAGTCGTTTGATCATCAAAGTAAAGAGCTTATAGATCAGTGAAGCTGGGCTAGTAGAAACTAATAAATTAAGCTGAAAAAAGAGGATAATTACATGCAGGCATAAGAAAGCTCAACTATACAGTCAGATCACCATACAGGCTCTACTTAGCTCCATCCTCATATGTAGAAGTTATAGTTGAAATAATTATCAAAAGAAAATTAAGCTGCTATATTCAAAGAGTGGTTGGGCCTTTGGATTCAAATGTATTTAGAAGAATATGGGTTTCTCTACTCAATCCAATAAGTACACAAGTGGATGCAATCCCAAAGAAGCGAGACCACACTGAAAAATTATGTAGGACTGATACACTGAGTTTCCATCTAAAGGCCTACAAAGGAATTATTAAATTTTGGTAGAGGAAAGCATGCAAGTGAATGATTTTCTATACTCTTGTACTCAATAGATGAGTGTGTTTAGTTCCTCTCTTGCTTCACTTCTCTATAAATTGTAATATGCTCTTTTGAGTAAGTAGTTGATTTTTTATACTTGTTAAGTCTTTTAATTCCCATAATTTATTGTTAATTTTTTGTGTAAGATAATTTTGATCCTTCTTATTAAAATATAGTATATATGTGCATACTTTCTACAATTAATGAAATTTTCATTGGCTTTTGTTTGTCTCTCATCTAGTTTTTATCTTGTTGCTATAACTCCATGCCCATATATGAGTTGTATTTTTCCTCTTGCATATTGTTTCTTTATTTTGTCTTCACTTTTCTTCTTTCATGAAATATAATTATATGTTTATATAGATAATGGATTAACCCACATCCTTTCAGTGCATCGCTATTTTTATTTTCATGTATCTTTCTAAGCCTTTTCCCCTACAAAATTTCCCTTCATGCATTTAGTTTAGGTAGAACAACAATAGATTGGAGATTGTATACGAGGAGCAATCCCATACTGAGTAGACATCACATTGTTGTGTTTAAAATGTGAGCTACAAAAATCACACATTTTAGTGCATCAACACAAACCTAAGATGTTCAAGTTTCATGTTGTGGACAACATACCCATGATGGAATATAAAGACACAATAAATGATCTACGATGGTCTTGTCCAATCTATATCTATCATACATTAAATTATAATAAACCAAACTTGCATATAAGGCAGCCTCCACTAACACCCTTCAAAGAAATCAAAGTTATGGAAGAGTTGAAAAATGAAATAGAAGCATATATTGCACATTTGAAGAAGAGTTATATAGATGAAGGTCAAGAAATATGGAATTCAAATATAAGATATTGGAAAAATATTTCGTGTGCTTTAGATAGACCCTTCGTAAATTCTAGTGGGATGCCAGAAGGTTATTTTTTGCCAAAAAAAAGCTAGGACATGGACATACGATAAAATATAGGGAACCACACATAAAATTATTTTTATCCTAAGTGTAAGATAGTTTTTGTCTTGTAGTAGAAGATGAATAGTCATTATAAAAGATGAAATGAAAAACTAGCTTGTGGCTATATATTTATATCTATTATTCATTTTTAATATATGAATATAATTTTGGCATACACCTATTTATTGTGAAGTTTATTTAGTCCATTCCTAGTCTGACATTTGTATAAGAACATAGGCTATTTTTAATTTTATCCTCCATTATTTTTTTCAGATGCAAATTTTAATTCCCACCATACTTATGCAATTTCACACTATCCTCCTTCCTGTTTTTCAGTCGTATGACCTGCACAAAATTGTGGTGGTGTATGATTTGTTTGTAAACCTGTAATTAGGATATTACATGAGAAGACTATCTCATTCAATCATTTAGTCAACAGGTGGTTTAAATTCATCTATGTTTTGATACTATGAGTCTTTCACCTACTAGTTGGCATTTACTCTGAGAACGTTACGTTCCAACTATTGTTCTGGAGTTATTCCCTGAAAGGACTATAAGTTTTGACTTCTATCTGAAGCGTCTCATTTAAATTTTGACTTGCTATGTAGTATTGAAGCATTGGAATAATCTGTAATTCCACTTGCAAATTTGGCATTTTATCTGAGAAGGTTGAATTCCAACTTTAGTATTTTCATTTGAAGTGTCTCATTTAGTCATTTTTATAGAGCTTCTCATTCAATTAGACTTGCTACATTTCTTTAAGAACATATGAAGATGATAAAATAGAAATATTATGTGGCAGCTTAGAATGTGAAGAGGGCAATAAGGCTAAGTTATCTTATATATCTATACATATATATCTATCTATTTATATATAAGTTTTTTTTTTAAACTTAATTAATTTGAAAATTTGAGATTTATTTATATACTTAAAATAAGTCATTTTAAAAAAATGTTTATAATTTCAATTTGGAGGGATTGTGACTTATTTAAACAAGTTATTATTATGCAAATAATTTCAAATTTTAAAATCAAAATAAACTAACAATCAGTTCATGTTTATAAGTAAAGTCATTGTGTTCAAACCACTACATATATTGCTTAATATATCTATCACAATGACATTTGAGGCATTGACCCTATAAATCGCCAGGGAGAAATAAGGATAAAACTTCATTTTTACATTTTTCCTTTGTTACCCATTTATATCTATCGCTAGATATAAATCCTAAAATCAAGAAATTATGTACAAGGATTTATCTCTAAGTAAATGTCAAAGATAAAATGAATTATTTTCATGTACTACCTAAGTGCCATGTATCATTATGCTCTCATATGCTTTAACATATTTTTCATATATCATCCAATATATAGAAAAGATGAGATTATTCCACATATCGTAGAGTATATAAAAATGGTAAGCATATTAAGAGGTTTGGTTGTATATAAAAAGGAAAGCTTTTGGAGTAACAAGGAACTAATCCATCTCCCTTCATCTCAGAATTGAATTAAATAAAAATATTTTTTGGCACAACACTAACTAAGAAGGACACTTGGTTAGATTGTTCCAAATAAATGGAAAACACTCTCATCTTCAATGATGTACAGTTTAACATTTGTGACAGGCATGCATAACCAACTAAACCAAAAGAAACAAAGGAATCTTAATCCTTGAAGCACAATAATTTAAAAGTATTGGCATTGATAATGGCCTTAGTTGATGGAGAAGTTTGTCATCATATACAAGGTTGTAACACTCCGTAGAAAGCACTACACAACTTGAAAGAGTTTTATTATTATCATCCGTAACTAGAGTTCATATAATTGCAATTGAAATTATTCAACTTTGAGTTTAAAAATGGTGATGTAATGAGTTTGGCCTCATAAATATGAGCTATAAATCATGATTTTGATAATATTGATGTAAAATTTGAGATATACCTGACTACATTCATAAAATATCTTCTTCTCATAAATTCAATATATTTGGAGTCTTTACAAGCAATCAAGCAATTGAAGACTCTCACTTTTGATCAATTTGTTGAAAAATGGCCAAAAGAGAAAAGGCTTTTAGAATAAATACTGACGCCACAAGTGAAAGCATTTACTTTGCTCATCAAAAGGGTGATTCCTAGAAGGTTTTTTTTTCCAATAAGGCATCATCTTAAAAAAATGAATGAAAAGGGAAAAATAAGGGTCAAGGAGGTAAAATTGTAAAAAATAAAGGTTAATATCAAGATAAGAAAAATGATAGACAAAATGTGTTTTGCAAATGGAAAAAAGGAGTCATAAAGCTCATGAATTAAAAATGTTATGGGAAAAAATTTAGGCCTATTACAAATAAATAAAAAGAAAAGTAAAACCAAAAAACCTAAAAATCAAACTCATCTTAGTTCATAAGTGAATGTGTGTTTTATATTTTAGATGAAGTCAATATTGCCTCTATAAATTCAACATGGGACAATATTTGGGTCTTATATATTGGTGTCACATAGAATATGACTTTCCAAATGGACTTATTTAAGGAGTTTCATGAAGAAATATGTGGTCTATTTTATTTGGCAAATAGAACAAGTCTGTAACCTAAAGGAAAATGAAAAATTTGACTTAGGTCAACATGGCTTCTAGATTTCATTCTAAAAAATGTCCTATACCTTCCTCAATTGAAAATAAACTTGTTTTCCATAGTGATCATTCAACAACAAAGTCACTCCATTCTAATGGATTATGGAGAAGTACAAATCAAAATTAAAAGTGATAATGTAGTCGTCTTGACTAGATTTGAGGAAGGAAAATGGATGAAACTCAGAGATGAGCCTTTAATTCTAAGAAAATTTGATTTTCTAATTGAAGAAGAAATGTCAATAAGACTTTTATGGCATGTAAGATTTGGGCATGATCACTATGAAAACATTCAAATAATTCAAAATAACGGTGTTGTAGGTTTTCCAACTTTTCCCAAAAATATTGGGAAGTGTGAAGCTTTTATATTGGATAAATGTGAAAAAAAACCATTTCAAAGGTCATAATAGAAATCCAATAGAAAATTGCAATTGGTTTACTTTTTTTTGTGTTCTATGCCAATTATTATTTCTAGTGGTCATAATTATTTCATGTTGTTCGTTGATCACTACAATAGAATGACTTAGATCTATTTTTTAAAACAAAAATTAGAAAAATTCAAAATTTTTAAAGGTTTCAAATAATGATTGAAAATGAAACACAATACTATATTGGGACAATGTGAACTAAGAATGGTGATGAATTCACATCAAATGTGTTTAAATAACATCTCAAGTAAAATGGGATGAAATACCATCTCATAGTTGCTTACACTCCAAAAAATGGATTAGTTGAGAGGATGAACAAAATCATGACGAACATGGTTCGAGTAATGTTGTATTTCAAAGGGATAAATCTACATTTCTAAGTAGAATTAGCTCAACAAGCATTTTATATTTGTAATAGGTCACCATAAACAAATCTTCAAATGAAGACTTCATATGAAGTTTAGAGTGGTCATTTTCTATTAGTGTGACATCTTCATGTTTTAGATCCACTTGTTATGCATTTATTACAAAAGAGAAAAGGAATAAGTTTGACTATGAGAGTCAACATTTCCTCATTTTGGGGTATTCAAAATCCTCAAAGGCCTATAGACTATATGATGAGGAAAAAAGAAATTTCCCATCGTAAGAGATGTTGTCTTCTATAAAACTAGAAAGGACACATGTATAAGTCAAATATTGAATGGAACTTGAGAAATATGATGAATTTGATGTTTTTAAAGAGATTTATATGGATATTCCAAACATTAAAGTGGGGACCTATAATTGGGAAATAGTTGAATCTCAATTGAATCTTGTAATTGCAAATGACACTCCCCCTGTGGAAGAAAATGAAACTTCATCAGAAGGTGAACATATGTTGTAAAATGAAGGAGCTCCAGATCAGGAAAATGAGGCACCCATGATTTTTTAAGAAACTTAAAAAAATATGCCAAAATGAGTCACAAACATTAAAATATGTTAGACTTGATGAAGTTAGAAAAACAAGAAATTGAAGTGCACATATAGTGACACACCAATTAGACAAGTTCCTAGAAGAAATTTAAGATAAGATAGAAAACATTATCTTGGATGACCATCCATAAGAAGAAGTCAATGCTGCTTTTGATTCAGAACCTACTTCCTTCAAACACGCTAAAAATCTTGATGTATGGAGAAAAATAATGAAAAATGAATATGGTGCTTTAGTAAAAAATGGAACTTAGGAGTTAGTTGACCCTCTAATCAATTGTAAACCCATTGGTTGTAAGTGGGTCTTTTGAAACTATTAAAAATCAAGTGGCTCACTTGAAAAACACAAAGCAAAACTTGTCACAAAGGGATTTGCTAAAAAAGAAGAGATAAACTAAAATATAACCTTTCCACCAAAAATGTAACGGACTATTATTTAAGATTTTTTGGCTTTAACAACACAAAATAGATTTAAAGTTCATCAGATCACTGTAAAAACTACTTTTATAAATGGTGATCTCAAAGAAATAATTTACGTGAATCATCTAAAAGGTTTTATAGTTGACAACCAAGAACACAAAGTGTGCAAGTGGGAAAGATCGCTATATGGATTGTAACAAGCCCAAAGGGAAAGGTGTGAAAATATCACTAAGTACCTATTGAGCATGAATTTAAAGCATTTTGAATATTAATACGCAACACTTTTTTCAAAACAATTGAAAAAAAAATTGTATTTGTATTTGTATATGTGGATGATCTACTCATCATAGGAAATAATGAAAGGTACACTACAAAAATCAAAGCATAATTGATGAAAGGTTTTGAAATGATAGACTTAAGTTACCTTCATTACTATTTGGTTATTTAAGTGACTCAAAGACCTAAGTACATTTTCATCACACAATAAAAGTAAATTGGAGAAAATTTGTAATGATAGAGTGTAAACCACTTAGTATGCCCATGGAACAAAATTTGAAGTTGACTTAAGATGATATCACTTAATTTTAAAATGCAACTAAGTATAACCAACACATTGGAATTTTGATATATGTAACCACAACTAGACTAAACAATTTTTTTGGTGTTCTTTCCATATTCATGTAACAACTTAGAGAAATTCACTAAGTAGCAGAAAAGAAAAAGGAACACAACATTTTGGGCTCAAATACTCTAGGGCAATAGACTTCAAAATAGTTAGATATTCATATTATGATAATGCAAGTGACTTTGCATATGGGAATCCTACCTTATGTTTCCTAATCAGTTTTGGAACAATAATAACCTCTTGGAAGTCAAAGAAGTGGTTAGTTTCAAAAATTTCTTCATCAAAAGTATAATACTTTGCAGCATGAGAAGAAAGCAGGGAAATAATATGGTTCATAAGGATTCTTGTATAATCTTAGGTAACACATGTTTCATCAATGCCACTCATGGTTGATAACACTTCAACAACTCAAATGACTATAAATCCAATATTTCATGACCAAACCATCCACATCAACACCAAATTCCATTTGATTTGACATTATGTGAAGATAACTTTTTAAAATTGTTACATTGTCCTACTACAAAGCAACCAATATATATCGTGATAAAATCACATGGAAGAGAGAAATTTGAAAAATTCAAAGACATATTTGGTCTCAATGTAACCCTTACATATTAAGGGTGGATGCAATATTATTTTATATATTATTAGTTTTATCCTAGGTGTAGGATGATTTTTTTTTTGTAGTTGAAGATGAAAAGTCATTGTAAAAGATGAAAAGAACAACCATCTTGTCACTATATATATTTTACCTATTATTCATTTCTAATATACAAAATAGAGGTTTACACCAATTTATTGTCAAATTTATTTAGCGCATTCAGGCCTAACAATGCTCATGAAATATTACTTCATTCAAAATATTCAACAAATAATGATATCTACATTGGGCCTTTTGTGAAATACCTAAATAATAATTCAATCAAATATGGGTGTGTATTTTAGAAAGATGCTTATGGTATGGCTAGGTGATGGAAAAAAATGAATTGGTATGCTATAAGAGGATATATAACTTAAAAGTGAGGTTGCTAATGTTGTTAAAAAGGTGAGGATTAAATGGTGGGCACCTACTGGGAGAGGAAAGAAGCATATGAATTGTATTAGGAATTTTTAAGGCTAAATAAAATGTGGAGACATTTGAGTGAAAAATTATCATATATTGATGTGAATAACATCATTTGGGCATGGTGATTGAACAATGCATAGAAAGGAGATAATATTAAATTACCCAATGAATGCCATGAGGCCATTAATGCATTCCTTGCATAACTTGAACATGTAAGAGAATTCTAAGGTCAATCAGAGGATGATTAATATGTATTGGTTTTGGGAATAGAAAATCTACTCAACATCATATGTGATATTATCATGGCCTAGGATCTGAGACTTTTAAAAAAAATTATTCCAAAGAGTGCTCCTATAATACCTTAGTATTTGACTATTGTTTATTGTGAATGGAACATTAATATTTATTTCTTCAAATTAATATTTATTTCAAAAATTTATTTGTCATACTCATGGAAATATGAACCATTATATTTTGGGAAGCTAGAAGCCACTAGATTACAAATGAACTTATATGTTTCATTAATTAAAATTAATGATATTAATTACAACTTATAAGAAGCAAGCTCACCTTCAATGAAATATTTGTGAATAATATGTGTTGACATAAAATATGTTAGTAGGTATAAATTTTATGGGTTCATTGAAACTTCAGTTAGAGATAATATTGTGTAGAGGTTAGTATTAGTGTTAATTCCTTATTAATAAATTTTTAAGTAGGTGTATTCTTATCCACACATTCAAATACATGGTACATAGTACATAGTTATTCCCCCTCTAGGTTCTATTTATTCATATATATATATCAATATAAAACATTTGTTACATTCAATAATGCACTTTAATCTATACCTCCACTATCTTTGTTATAATGCTCTTTATCTCATATATCCACTTTTTACTCTTTGTGACAAATTTACATCCAATATACCCTTTATCCCTTATACCTTCAAAACATTATAGTATAAGTACTGACTTGAAGCCTCTACAAAACCAATGGACATGTCTTTTAGGACATGCATCTTCTTTTTGTAGTGTTCCTTTCATTGTTGAAAGTGTCAAACCTCATTACGTTGCCCATGAAGGTAGACTCCTCTTTTATATCAATCTAGATATGTATCTGCTATGATAAGTCTAGGGTTTATGTAGTGATCATTTATATTTCTATCTTATACTAAATAATTTTACCAAATATATTTCCACTCTTAATAATAATATGTATAGAGACATATTTTTGGTATAAGACCTTTTTACATAGTGTATTTTAATTTTTTTCTAAACTTGGTCCACCTATGTATAAATGGTTATTTATAGAGCTTACTCCACCCCACACTATTTTTTATTCAGCTGTTAAGCCTCTAAATACATTTGGCATTTCAATAAAACATATGTGTTCAACATTGGGTCTAATTGCACACATCTCTATGCTACTTCTCACATCTCATACCTTTGTTTTATTTAAGATGGAATTGGTAATCCCACCTATTTTACCTTGGGTAGAATTAGCGGGCCCACAATTTCTATTTTTCACTATTTTGTGGGCCCTTTCACCATTGTTTAGATTCCTTGTGCCTTGGTTTTCATTTATTTCTATTTTCTAAGGTCAACTTTAGTAGGTGTCATCTCCTAGAGCAACCTATTTCTTCCAAGTCATACCAAATCATTTATATATGTATCAAGTATCAAAGTATCATTCAAGAATTATGTGAATCAATAAGTCCCACTCTACTTTCAAGTTTGAGTGAACCACTTCCATATCTATTTTTACATTTATGATCAATCTATCCACCTTGATACTTCATCCTTTGTCACATTACCCTCTTATTCCAAAAGAAGGTTTAGGTGAATTTGCATGTAGTTGAATCTCCACCTAGGGAGGAGGAAGTTGAAGCCTTTGATTGAGATTCCATATGCACTAATAAGAACTACATAAGGTCTAATTTGAACATGCACACTACATATAACTACAACTCCCTTGTGGTTGATTGACCCATAATTTTTTTTTTGGTGAGTTGATGGGAAGCTAGGCCAAGATAAGAAGAAGACATCATTTTAGATATTATGCCCATGATTTTTTAGAATCATAATCATAAGAATGTATGGCATCCCATAGGGATATAATGGTTTTTAGGAACCTAATAGCAACTAGGTTCCCAAGAAAATCTTTAGAGATAACAATGTTAAGAACCTTATGGAGGCTAGGTTTCCAAATTGTTCTTAAGATAAAATAGTTTCTACTATTGTTAAGGGCAACCATGTCATTTTAATATAAACCTGTTGGGATCCTAGTAGCCTCTAGATTCCCATAATCATCTATAGATATAATGGTTATTGGGCATCTAACAACCACTAGGTTCCCAACGTTTTTATTTAAATATAGTGTTTCCTATTGTTTTATATTTTTAGTTTTTTAAATGAATTCATTTAAGAAAAACTGATAAAATGAGATGCACAATGGATATATACCATTTGATAATATAAAATGATAATTCATATTTTACCTAGTGCCCATAAATGGTAAACAAACATAATCAAGACTATGAAATAAGTAGATGACTAAAGTAAATAGAAAAATACAAGGAATGTACACACCATGTATTGTGCTTATATATCCCTTTCTAACAGTCCTTTTCATTTTAAAACTATTATTTTTAGTGTTAGAGGGGAGAAAGAGAGAATTAGATATACATTTTAGAAATACATATACAATTGTGGAAAATGGGAGAAAATTAGAGAAATTAGTGGCACATTTAAAAAATAAAAGAAATTAGTGAAATATTCTAGAAAAAGGGGGAATTAGAGAAATTATTCAAAATCAATATATAACCTAGGAAACTAAGATTTTTTTACAAATAGGTGGAATCACGTAAATTAGTGAGACTTTATGAAATTAATTTAAAATTAGGACAAACTTGACAAAATTAGGGAAATTAGTGACAAATAGGGGAAATTAGGGAAATTATAGAAATTAGTGACACTTGAGAAAATTAATATTGAATTAGAGTAAAAATAGGCAAAACTTGACAAAAATAGTGAAATTAGAGATAAATAAGACAAAATAGATAAATGGGGAGAAATAAGAAAAAAGATTGAATTACTAAACATGGGGAAATCGGGGTAAAAATAAATAAATTCAAATAAAATTAGGATAAAAATGATAAAAGGGGGAAAAGGGGGAAATAAGACTAATTTAGGAAAATTAGTGAAACTTAGAAAATTTAATTAGGCCAATCTTGACCAAATCAGTGAAGTTGGCAACAAATAGGAGAAATAGGAGAAATTAATGCAAACTTAGGAAAATTAGTGGAAATTATGGAAATCAGGATACAACTAAATAAATTAGAGTAAAATTAGGGTAACAAAATTAATTAAATTTATCACAACTAAGGGAAATTAAAGAAATTGGGGGGATCAAGGAAAAATACTAAAATAAGTGAAACATGGGGAAATTGGAGTAATTGGGAAAATTAGTGACAAGTAAGGGACACTATAGAAAGAAAATCAAGGGAAAATATGTAAATTAGTGAAATTTAGGAAAATTACAGTGAAATTAGAGAAATTAGGGTAAAAATGATGAAATTTAGGTAAACTTATAGAGATCAAATTAAAAATAGGGTAAAATTAATGAAATTAAAGAAAATAGAGATAGCTAAGATAAATTATAGAAATTGGAAAAAAAAAGAAAAAACTATAGTAAAATTGATGAAATTATGAAAAATTGGGTAAGCCTAATGTTGAAAGTATACATATTTTTTCATTATACATTTTTGTTGAAAATATTGAAATTACATAAATTAGTGAAATTTTATGTTTTTTCATTTGATAATATTTTTATCTTAAGATTTTTATTGTCATTTGCATATTATCATTATAATCTTAATTTATTTTATTTTTTTACATATATGTCATGCTCTAAAAATTAAATTTCTTATTTTTCACTACTATTGTCATCTACACATGAATATAAAAATAATATGATAATGACAAAATATGATAAGGGAAAATGTGTTAAAGAGGAAGAGATCCAAAATAGTTATATTGATGGATGGATAAGTAGTAAGATGTCAACAATTTTGAATAAATTTCTTGCAGATAAGGGTAAGGTGTTTTACCCTATATTTGATTAAAAAAATATTTATATTTGATTATAATAGGTGTAAAACTAGATAGATACTAGAATGCTAAATACATATAATAATCAATAATTTTAATTTTGGATATTGATAAATATGGAAAAATGTTATTTTTAGAAAACACTAAGAAGAAATGTTCTTATCTCAAACACATATTTTTATTGAATATTCTAGATGTCTATAAGTATAAATTGAAAAAAATGTGATTATGCACTCTCATTTTTTGAAACTAATCTTGGATAGGTCTATTATAGATTGATTGTAGTGTTGGTTACTTGAGTCCATTGATTACAGACTTATCATAGTTGATTATGACTAGTGATTAGTAAAGAAATATAGAGAAAACATAATTTTTCTAGTGATATATAATAATCAAAATCAAAGAATATTCTTGGATATGATGGTTGTGGACAAACAATAGTGCAAGCCACTCGATTCCATTGATGATAGACTTGTCCTAGATGATTGGGTTATAAATATAACTATTGCACCTCTTACACATGTGTCTATTGAGTAGGCTAAGATATTTTGATTCTATTTATTCCACTAAAAATTCATTGTCTTATTTATTTTGTATTTAAAATCCTAAGGGTAATTTGAAAGCTTAAAAACATATAAAAATTAGGGGAGTGTAATGGGTTGAGTTAACCTCAATCACCCCATTAATTATTGATTATTGTCTACGTATCCAAAACTCTAAGGAGGAAAATAAATCCCACATCATTCTCCCACCTAGAGTGTTTATGATATTGTGCCCCATGACTATGTGTATGCAATTAGAAAAATGGTTTTGATATTTAACAATGATAGCTCTTGAATTAGTTTGAGATGATTATACTTGGGTTATATTTTCTTCTTGTGATGATCTTGAATTTGTAAAGAATAAGGTAGATTTTTTTAGTGTGTAATAGTGTGTACGCTAGCAACCAAGTGATAGCTAGTCAGGATAATGAATGACCTTTGATGTGTATTTATAGGAAAACCTTTTGAAAATTTCCTTTAACTGACCTTATGAAACATGTGAGAAGACCCAAATGATTGATTCAAAATCTGGAAACTAATCATTATTTGGTGTAGGGTGCAACTATTCTAGGTGGACAGGAGCACACTAATGCTCCTATATGCATATAATGATCTTATCCTAAAATATTAGTTATGGTTATCCTAATATAGGGATAGTTTGAGGGTGATATATAGTAGTTTGATCATTTTAATTTGAAGGTTTTTATAGTAGTGATGGAAAACAAAGTGTTGAGCTCACATCTGGATAAAAGGCTTAGAAGAATGATGAATAAGAGTCCTATATTTGGGCACAAGTCATGTGGTTTAGGATATGCCAATAATTAGCATTTTCAATAACCTTTAACCAAATTTATGCATCTAAATTTTGACCCCTTTTATTCTAGTAATGAAATCACTAGAGCAGAGGTGAAAGAATTGAACCTGAGTTTGTATAACACACTTTGTGCAAGGCACTTAAATTTAGCAAACCCTAAAACAAAAAATGAAGTAGTTATTTTGTTCATTTTTAGATTTTATAAAGCTAAAATTTAATATTTTAAAGATTTAAAAGAGATCAAGGAATGAGTACACTTATATGTAGGTGAAACCAAATTACCATGTGACCTGTAATTGATGATGAAGAATTGTGCCTCCTTGTTAAAGAACTTGGAGTGATTAATTATAAGTTTTGAATAACTATTTGATCCCTTGAGTTGGAAATATGCATGTTCCAACTCTCATGAATGGAGAATAATACCCAATGTATTAATACAAAAGGTGTAACCATGATGGGTTCGTTAGAAGTGATGCCAGGGCCGTTGAGTCTCACTAAACTTGAATGAACACCACACATAATATAATATGGAATAACACAATGGATTTTATAGATGTAATTACAAATATGTTAAGTACTAGACTCAAATTTACATGACCTATAATAAATTTAACAATACTATTGCAGATAGATTTAGATTATATTTGAAATTTGAAAATGGGCATGAATAATTATCATGATTTTCTAAATTTTTTTATTCACAGGCTTGCATTTCTAGTACAAGCCCATGTTATTCTCCTTTTTTGAGATGAGGGATGTAGCCTACAATTCATTCATCTCAAATGAAGAGTTAATTGTATCATGTGATAAAGATACAATCATGTATTATTATGTCATCATGTTGGAGAGTAAGTCATCATAGTTATGTAATTATAATTGAAGCATGTATGTAACATACTTAATATGAGGCATACAAGTGGTATGTATAGATAAATATATCAATGAGTCATGTAGTAAATTACCCATATCTGAAGTAGACTACATAATAAGAGTGCATGATATGTATCATGGCACCACTAATCAAGCTCAAAAATCACAAAAATCACAAAAAACAATGTCATTCAATTTCATATCATAAGGTTAAGGGCCACATACAATGGACATGAATTTGTCACAATGAATAAGGCTAAGGGATGCATGCAAAAGACATTCATAATATCATAAAAAAGGTACATTATCAAATATCACACAAAACATAGGGCCAAGGGCCATGAGTAATGGACATGTTCAAATGTTGCACAACCAAGAAAAAATATCATAAAGATGTTCAAGAAATTGTTACACAAGGGAAAATGGTCACACAAGGGCATAGGTTTAAATGTAAATTAAATTTTTGTCATCTCTCAAATATCCATTGTAAGTCGATAACATGATCATGTCAATGTTTTAATTTTAAAATTAAATCATCCAAATAATCTTTTATGGTCTTGTGTATATAGTAATGGAATATGTGTGTCATATCACTTTGGTAATTGGCCTTTGCATTATTGAAAATAAAGGACATGACTACATAACATAATGTTCCCCATAGTGTGACAAATGGTGTTGTTTCTTGATCTACAAGGTTAATCTTAATTTGATTGTATCTAAAAAAACCATCCATAAATGATAACATTTCATAAATATCATTAGAATCCACAATCATATTAATGTTTGCTAATGAGAAATCATCTTATCATCATGACTTATTTAAATCACAATAGTCTATACAACATCTAGTGTCTCTATTAGGCTTTTTAATTGATACTATGTTAGAGACCCACTCAAGATAATCAACAAATTGAATAAAACTTGTATCCAAAACTTTTTTGATATCATGTTTGAATACCAAGGCTACTTTTAGATGCATTTTTATGATTTTTTTATTGATTGGCTTGGCCTCTAGGTTTAGTACTATATTTTACATTGTGACTACGAGATCAATTCCAAACATATATTTTTAAGCCCATACAAATAGTTTTGTGTAATGATGTAAAACTTGTTGAAGAGTTTTATCTTCATCCTTATTTTTAAAAATTGTGAGAAGTACTGGTCATGGATCTTTATTTGTTTCGTACTTAATTTGTATTGACTCTTAATTAGATTTAATTTTATTTTATGTACGGTGTTGTAGGAATAATATCTATACCATATGTTCCAATGTGGGTATTAGTATCTTTAGTTTCTCTAAAATATGATTGGGTAGTTGTATAATGAGGGAGCCTATGCTTGTGATAAAGGGAAGAAAGTTCCTCATATGTCCTAAGATATTTTGATAGAGACTCACTATTTGAAAATTCATCTAATGTCTAGATCTCTAGAGAATTTTTATCTTTGATTATTTCAGGGTATACCAGCTATAATTTAGATGTATTATGAACTTTACATGTCATCTCAATCTTTATTTTGAAGAAATGAGTACAGATAGTAATTGGTGTAGACGTTCTTTTCTTTGATTTATCTAATTACTCTAAATAAACAAGTCATTATTGTCATTTCAAATAAACTACTTGAATGGGGTTAACAATATATTGTGCACGTGTTCCCAATCCTTGTCCAATATATCCTATTTTTTTGTAAATATTTAAGTCCAAATACATATTGAATATAATCTATTAATGATGACACTATTGGAGCAAAAGAATAAATTGTTTTCTCTATCAATCTGAATTGTTGCAAATGTGGTTACATATGAGGAATGTAATGATCTCTAGGTTAGGTTAATGCACATTTTAAAAATGGTTCTTGATCCAAAACACATGTTTATATTATCCTTGGTGACCTAAATTTAAAAATGGATCTAGAGTAGAGGGACCTGAGAATTCATCTCATGCATCCAAGGTCTTCCTAGAAATAATATTATAATTAAAGTAATTTGGCATGACCTGATAAATTGTGGCTATCGTACAAGGGCCTATGGTTATATTCAATGTAGTTTGTTTGAGTAATTTTCATGGAATATTATCAAATCCTCAAATATTCATGTATGAATAAGTAAGATCTTATACATGTATGCCCAATATATTTAAGAAAGAGATATTACAAATGTTTAATCTTGATCCCTTATCTATAAAAACCCTTTTGAATTTTTTTATGTACATAGACTTGGATATATAATGGTAGATGTTGATCTATGATGTGATTTAAGGGTAAGCCCTTTTTTCTTGAAATAAATAATTTCATCCATCCATAATAAAGTATTAATAATATAAGCAACATAAGGGGGTTCTATATTACTGGGTAAAATTGTGTTGCATAATGCCTCATAAAGGAAAACTTTGTACATACATGTTGTTTAGATAAGATCTTACATTGAAGTTTTAGCATGAGTATTATGTAGGTGGTTGATGTTATCATAACATTTAGATTAAATTGCTTAACTTGTCGGAGGTGTAGAGGGTTGAGGAGGAATATATTTACCACCTTCATTCTACCATATTAGATGAGAATCTACCCTCATCTAATGTTGATACCATGAGCATTGGAGTCTAATATAAGCCATGGGTGAGTAATAGGATTAAGGAAGTGAGTGAGATATCCTTAAGATCTAGAATCATGAGTAACAAACTAAGTCATACATGGCCTTTGGCATCTGGTGGTAATAGGTAATAGCTTGGATTAGGTATTGCAATAATATATATTGATGAACACTTGAGATTGTACATTATTCATTTTTCACCTTTTTTATGATATACGAATTTGATCAATATAGATATATAATTAATATAGATAAAAAATTGAGAAGTAATATAAAATGTAATGCTAAATTCTAAAAGGTGTAAGCATATTGCATTCATTATAACCGTGCTTTGATTTAGGAATGAAACTTTGAAATTTTCAAAGGGCATGAAAGATGCAACTAGTTAAGGTGTGTTTACTTTGTAGGCTCTTAGATATATTGATCCTAGTCGTAAATAGTGAGCATGGTCCAAAAAGTCACTAACTATAAAGGATTCCACTATCCCATAGCCACAATATACTATTTCTAGGATACATTAATAGTAAGTTTTTAGGGCTAACCAATTACCAATGCACTATAAAAACAAATGGTCAAAGGCTTCTTATGGTTTGATAAAATAAACCTAGGCATTTTTGATATATTGAGAGGTAACTGAAAAATAAAATCTATATATAGTGTTGTCTAATGGCATGAGTATTTGGGTAGTACCCCTCACACCACAATTAGAATAAAACCAATGATTTTTTTACCTAGAATGACAACTCTTATGAGGTTTAAAATTACTGAAACGTAATTTTTAGTAAAAGAAGAGAAAAAATAAATTGAGAGAAATGACAATCAATTATTTTTCTGCATGGAAAAAAGAAAATTTTAAGCCTTGAGGTCAAATAAAACTTTTCTTTACTGTTTGGAAATCAAAAAATTAGTCAAAACCCTAGAGCAAAAATTTAAAAGAAAGAAATGCTAAAAAAAGTATAGGTTCACCAGTATGTTTTACCCTTTTTTGATAAAACAAATAAATTTTATTTGACACTAATAGGTGTAAAACTAGATAGATATCAAAATACTAAATATGTACAATAATCAATAATTTTAATTTTGGATATTGATAAATATAGAAAACTACTATTTTTAGAAAATATTAAGAAGAAAAGTACTTAACTCAAACACACATTTCTATTGATTGTTTCAGATGTATGTAAGTAGAAAGAAACAAAATATGTGACTATACATGCTGAAGATGAAAAACATAATCTGAAACTAGTTTTGGACATGTCTACCCTAATTGGACTATAATGCTAACTATTCGATTCCATTGACTAGAGACTTGTCCCAGTTGAGTATGTATAGTAATTGAGAGGGAAGTATAGAGAAAAAATGATTTTGTTAGTGGTAATTTAGAACTAAAATCAGAGAATATTCTTAGATAAGACCCCTAGGGGTAGATAGTAGTGTAGGTTGATCAAGTATATTGATGATGGACTTATCCTAGTTGTCTATGATAAAAATCTTATTATTTTAGCTCTTGTGCCTATGTTTGTTCTTTAAGATGAGATATTATAATTTTGTTTATACCACACATAATAATTTTTTTCCTTATTTTATCTTTTAAACCCTAAGGGAAATTTGGAAGCTTTAAAACCTATAAAAAATAGGGGAGTGTAAGGGGGTGAGCTAACCTTAATCACTCCCTTGATGATTGATCATTGCCTACACATCCAATACTCCAAAGAGGGAAATCAAACCCACATAGCTCTCCTACCTAGAATGATTTTGAAATTATGATCCTTGACTATGTGTATGTATCTATATAAATAGATTTGATACTTGAAAATGATAAGTTTTGACTTGATTTATAATGGTTAAACTTGGCTCATGGTGACTTCTTGGGAATGATATTGAATTTGGAAATGATAGAATAATTTTTCTCAATGTGAAATAGTTTGTAAACTAGTAGCCAAGTGATATCTAGTTGAGATAATGAATAACCTTTTATGTGTATAAATAGGAAAACATTTTGACAAATTCCTTTAGCCAACATTATAAAATGTGCAAGAAGACCCAAAATATTGATTCAAAATTTAGAAACTAGTCATTATTTAGAATAGGACACGTCTACTCTAGGTAGACATGATTACGATAGTGTTCCTTGTGAGAGATGTGTTCTATATTTTCCATGTTTGACACTCTACTAGAATATAGAGAAAAAAATAACTCCTACCCAATTCATTATTCAAAGCATGGAAGCAAGTAGTCCCTAGTGGGGTTTGGGACTAGCCCCAAAAATTGGACATGGAAATTAAAAGAGATCGTGGAAACATGTAATTGTGGTTAAATCAAAGGAAGTATGTTAAGATGATATTGTAAAGGATTAAGTATTAGGAAAGTAAACTTGTAAGTACTCATTTTCCTATTGGTCAAAAATTATATGTTGAATAGTGTCCTAAAATATAATAATAAATTGAGGACATGTCTCAAGTTTCATATGCCAATGTTGTTGGTAGTTTATTGTATGTAATGGTCTATACCAGACTTGATATTACACATGCAATGGGAGTAGTGAGTAGATTTATGTCAAATTTAGGAAATGAACATTGGTCTAAGGTGGAGAGGATATTCAAGTATATGTGCAAGACATGTGACTATGCAATCTACTATTAGGGTAATCTTGGTGAAATCAAAACATTGAATCTACATGGTTTTATATTTGGATTTGGGATGGATATCTTGATTTTTGAGGATATAATAATAGGTATATGTCAAATTTGTGGTAGAGTTGTAAGTTGGATGAACAAATGGCAAGTTAGTGGTACAATATCCACCATAGAGGTTGAATACATGGCAACAACTCAGGAAACCAAGCAAGTAGTTTGGCTTCAAAGGTTTATTTCCATTGTTGAGTTTATTCAAATGGTTATAAGGATATATTGTGACTCTCAAAGTGCAAGATGTTTAGCAAAGAACTTTGAGTATCATTTTAGAACAAAACACATTTATGTGCAATACCATTTTTTAAGTGAAATGGTGGAGGATAAGAAGACATTGTTGGAAATGTGGACATAAATGAGAACATTTTTGATTCACTAATGAAGTCCATGAGTACTGAGAAATTTTATTGGTGTGGAAAATCAATCATCATAATTTCCTTTAGCTTTTGAAGGTATGACAGGGCATGTCTATATGTAAAGTATTCAACAAGTGGGAGATTATTAGAGATGTGTTGTATATTTTCATGTTTAACACTCTACTGGACTATAGATAAATAATGTATTGATACTCGATTGCCTATTTGAAGCATGTAAAGTATTCCTACCCAAATTTTGGGATCATAATGGCCTATATTTGGGTAGTTTTGGCCCATGTTTTATATACCCATGGTTTTTGATACCCATGGTATTATAATACCACTTTGATGGCTTCCTATTTATGTTTTTATATATATGCACATAGAATAGGGAAAACTTTGAATTTGAAATCATATTATTGTATTGAAAATTATCTAGATAATACAATAGAGAAGAAGTTACTGTGTTGGGTTTTTTCTTGAAAGGGTTTCCTAGGTGAAATCATGTGTAATCTTGTGTATGTCAATTTTATTTTGTAAATTATATTTATTGCTTCTCTTATTTTAGTTTATCAAATATATTTTATCTTCACTTTTATTTGCCTAGTGTAGACTTGTCTTGAAAGATCAAGGACAACTATCACGAGCTGGGTATAGTTTAAGGGTGATATTAAGTAGTTTGAACATTTGAATTTGAAGTTTATGGATAGTTGTGATGGAAAATAAAGGTTTGATACCATTTATAGATAAAAATCTTAGAGGAATGGTGAATAAAAGTCATGTATTTGGGCACAATTCAAATGGTTTAAGATGTGTAAAGAATTATTATTGTCAAGTACATGTAACCAGATTTATATGTCTACAAAATTTTAAGATTAAAAGTTATAAGGAAGAGTCTAAAAATTATTTTGAGCTTCCTAATGAGTTGTTTCAAAAATATAAATTAGATTGATCTTATTGTCAAGATTATGGGCATGGTTAATTTATGAACCACTCCCAACACCTTATGAGGTATTCACATTTTAAAGGAAAAGTTATATCATACAACCATCAATTATCCCTAATGTAGGTATTGGGATATTCACATTATCAACAATTAATATTGGGTCTACTAGTCAACATTCATCAATTATGTTAATATTACCTTTTTATAGCCCAAATTATAGTTTTGCATATTTGAATTTTGTTGTGAGATATAAGTTTAATATGTCAATTTATGTGTGTTTTCTAATTCAAAGATAATGGAATAGAAGATTTGTACAACCCCAAAGGAAACATGATGTATGTATGAATGTATATATATTGATGGGAATTATTATGCATTTAAAACTTTTTTAGTTTCATCAATAATACACACAAGTGTGGGTGACATCATAACATTGTGTCCCACATTTTGGTATTTTATATATAATTTAAACATAATATTTACCACCAATAAAAATTGAATTTATATGTCTAAAATGAACATAAAGATATTTTTATAAGCTTATATGTACATAAATGTAAGGCATCTAGTTTAAAGTTTGTTAAGTATTTATATATTGTTCATTTTTTCAAAAAAATTGGCCACCTAGTGGGACATAGTATTATGTTTTGACATGTGCACATATTTTACATCACCCAATTTTTAGTACATAGAGTGTGTTAATGAGAAATAGGATGACATGCCTCAAATTTTATCTCATTATGCCATGGTAGAAGAAGTTTCAATATAAAATCTAATGAATAAATTTTAATTGACTATCAATTTTAAAGGAGAGCTACATATAATAATTGTGAAAAAATTTAGTTGACAATGATGATTGATGTATATATTTTTGAAACCTAATTTTCAAAAAAATATAATTTTCTATATTGCTAGATTTAAAATATATATTTTTTGTATATTATATTTTTATGTAATGTAAAAATGAGTTTATTTCTTGGAATTTTTTTTGACACATTCAAATTGTTTGAAATTAATTTTATAATTACTTGTATGTGAATTATTAAATTAGTAGATATCATTCAGAATCATTGTATCTACCATAATACAAACATCCACAATACATGTAATACATAAATTTAATAAATCTTAAAGAAATAAAATACACAAATTTATTCGAGGTAGCATTACTACCTCTTTATATCATTAACTTTGTCCTAAATTTGCTAGTATAACAATAGTAACTCTCTTCCAAAATGTTACCTTATCCACTAGCCTTCTATTCTTTTATATAGATAAGGAGGAGGATAAGGTCAGGGTTGGAGAGTAATTACTTATAAAACAAGTCTTCTTTAAAGTAGTGATCTTCCTATTAATATTTGAAATTGATTAAAGCAATTACATAGTTGATACTCTTCTCTATTAATAAAATGTGAATAAGTGTCCACCAATTAGAACTTATCCACTAATTATATTAAAATGAATATTAAAAGTGCATCTTAAAACCATAGAAGAGTTCTTGAGTAACTAGAAACACTAACATGAATTCGATTAATAGGATGGAATTTGTTTCAAAAAATGAAAAAATATCTTTATGTGGTACATCATCAATGTATTTTAATTATGATGATTAGGGTCCCATGTGGACTTATGTTTCACCACTAACAGCATCATTCCATCCTCCTGCATCTCATAATGTCATATAAAATCTATTGAATTAGGAGATGAAACTATTTGATATAGGTACATCAACTTAGGAGATCCATTTTTGTAAATTTTTATCAAATTTTGGTGGTTTGTAGGTTTAGATAGTTTTAGGTGATCATAATAGATGTGCTCCAATAGTTAGACTTTCAAAAATTAGTCATTTTACTGTGTTTCCTATTTTCCAGCCAAAACTAATAAATTCAAATTTTCAAACTCTTTCTAAAAGTTTTGGTGTTATTTATTCATTTATAATGGATTGTAAAAAATTTATTATTATTAAAAAGTGATATAAAGGTCTTATAATATGTCTTAAGTGTATCTAATGTCTTAACTCATTCCTAACCTTATCAAAGACTCAATCAAGGTCAATTTTGGAGTTGAGTTCATGATTTTGTTAACTTAATCAGAGAAAATATAGGAGTTAGATAAAAGAGTGGAAGAATATGAGAGATATAACTCATGTAGTAAGTGTTTATTAAGAAATATGATAATTTTCAAGATGAAACGTCTCCAAGAAAAGAAGAAGGAAGCTTAGAAAATAGAGAATTTTAACTTGTTGGGTTGTAATGCAAGTGTATGAAATTAATGAAAGTTTATTCATTCATGATTGTATTTGTAATATACAATTGAATTATATTATAATTGAATTTTATTATTATTATTTAATCATATATTTATCTTGGAATGTGTTATTTTGATTTTAGGTTTCAAGAATATGTATAGGGTTGTTACAGCTTATTGAAACATATAGTTTCAATCTGTAAAGAGTCATTTCTTCAAGTTTAATACTATTTAAAAGATATAAATTGTATGAGAAGGTGTATGTTTATGAGGAATACCTTTTTTAATTTTATTTTTTAAAAAAATAATCACTAAAAATAAAATTAATGCTTTTTATTAGCTCTTGACTAGTGTGTAAGCATGCAGGCCTAAATACTAGGGTTTCAAGACAAAAATCACTCTAAAAAGAAAAATAACCCTTGAAAAATTATGAAACTTTGTAGATATAATTAAGAGGGGATTTTTTTTTAAGATATTAAAATGTTTCAATAGTTTTTATCCTCTAAAGAAGGATAAATTACAAAAATTTAGTCAACAAGCATATTTGGGAAGGCTACAAGACCTTGTTTTAGCCGATTTTATAATTTCAAGCAAACTTAATGACAAGAATACATTTAAAAGGTTAAAATATATATAAATAGATGTTATAAATGTTTATAAATCCAGATATTTCTTATTTGAATCCAAATTACAATAAAAATATTTAAGAAGGCTTGTAGGCCTAGTTTTCATAAAACCTTGTTTTGGCATATTTGAAGTTGTAAGAAAATACACAGTTACCAATCAGTTTGAATGGTTGGGATAAAATTTTAAGAATATAATAAGGTATTTAAAACATAATAAATATATTTTTTAATTCAATATTGTGTTTAATTTGGCTTGTAGGCTTGTCTGTCTTATTCAAGAAAGTTTGAAAGTGCATTCTTGTTTATCCATCACCATAATTTTTTGGTATTAGATTAGGTTGGGTTATATTTTAGAGGTAAAATAAGTATTAATATATCATTGATATAATTTAATATCAGGTTTTGAAAAATAAACTTGCAATAAAGTGAAGGAATGGTACTTAAAGGAGCAGTTAGAGGTGGTGCTAGAGAGGGTTAAAGAAGACAACCAAGGGATGCTTTTCTAGAGGAGATAATAAATTTGTAGGCATATTTTGCGGTAATATAATTAAATAAAATAATAGGTGTTGAGATAGGTGATGTGAGTGAATGAGATGAATAACCACCAAAAGAAGTGGCATAACAACAAGAAGAGAGAATGGAAGAAAGACTCTTGAAAGTAGTCATAGGAATTGGTTCAAAGCATAAATTAGAAGTTTCAATATATGAATGCAGTTTGAATGTGGAATAAATTGTGGATTGGATCATAAACATGGATAATTATTTTGAGTATTAAATAATAGTGGATGAAAATAAAGTGAAGTTTTCCAGTACAAGATTGAGAGTTCATGCATTCCTTTGGTGGGATGGAGTTCAAGATGAAAAAAGATGAAAAGACAAACCTAAGATTAAGAGTTATGACTATGGTATCCAAAATGAAATGTAATTTCATCACAAAATATTATTGGACTAACTTATTCAAGAAGCTTAGAAACCTAAAGTAGAAGAACATGATAGTGAAGGACTATATAGAGTAGTTCTATAGGTTAATAATCAGATCATGTCATATAGAGGAAGATACATAAAAAGTTACAAGGTATATCAATGGACTAATGTTTAATATATAAGATGAATTCAATATTTTGTCCCCAAGATTTGTTGAGTAAGCACACCAATTTTCACTCAAGGTATAATAGAAAACTATCCATAAAACAAACATAATATTCTAGAGGAAGAGGCCATTTTTAGAGGGAGAGGACATCATGGTGGTATAAATTAGTTGTAAGTCCACAATTAGGAAGCAAACAACTCTCAAGGTCCAAGTCAAGCTACAAGAGGTGGATACTCATTCAGATGTAGAATACCATACAGAAGAGAAAGAGGAAGTGGATTTTGGGTAAATTATTTTAGGTGTAATAAATATGCAAGCCACAAATCATATGGTTTCCCAGAGAATCCTCAAACAAGTCATGTAAGAATTGAGGACAACAATCAAATTGCTTAAGTTGAAGGGGAGAGTGTGGGATCACTATCACATGTGGATGAACCTAAAGCAAGAGAATATTTTCTGATGAAAAGAGTATTACTCAACCCAAACAAGGAGGTGAAAGAACCAACTCAAAGAAAGACCTTATTCAAAACCACATGAAAATCCAAAGGTAAGTGATGCAAAGTGATAATTGATAGTGGAAGTATGGAAAATTTAGTTTCTTCTAAAATGGTTGAAAAACTAGGCTTGAAGAGAGTAATACATCCTACAACCTATAAAGTGTCATGCCTATAAAAGGACACCAAGCCTTGGTAAAAAAGCAATATAATTTTAAATTTTAGATAGTCAATTATAAGGATGAGATGTTGTGTGACATCATGCTTATGGATGTCTTCCATGTCTTATTAGGAAGACCTTGGCAATTTGACATAAAATCCATATGTGATGGAAGAAGCAATACATATACTTTTGAGAAAGATGGAAATCAACATACACTAATACCACTGAAATATGATAATGCAACAGTATAAGATAGTACTAAAGTATTACTATTAAGTGGTAAAGAGTTCTTGTAACTGGTCAAAGAAAAACAAGAAGGTTGTGCACTAATTGTTAAGCCTAAAATAGTTGTTACAACCACTAAACTGACTAATCTACCCTTAGAGATGCATAATTTCCTAAATGATTTTGTTGATATAGTAGTGGATGCGATACCTAATGAACTACCTCCTATGAGAAGCATAAGCCACTATATAGAATTCATTCCAAGAACTAGTGTACCAAACAAGGCAGTTTATAAAATGATGCCAAAATAGAATGAAGAGATAAAAAGACAAGTGCAGGAGCTATTAGACAAAGGGATGATCGAGGAGATTTTAATTCCATGTGTTGTACATAAGTTCTAACCCCTAATAAGGATGGATGAGGGAGAATGTGCATAGAATCTAGAACCATAAATAAGATCACAATCAAGTACAAATTTCCATTGCCTAGAATAGATGATCTCATGGATTGTATAAGTGGTGTAAAGTATTTTTATAAGATAGATCTAAAGAGTGACTATCATCAAATAATAATTATAGAGGGAAATGAATATAAGATAACTTCTAAGACCAATTATGGGCTATTTGAATGGCTTGTAATGCCATTTGGGATAATTAATACTCAAGGCACCTTCACGAGGCTTAAGAATGAGGTGCTTAAGTATTTTACAAGTAAGTTTGGCATTGCTTACCTAGATGATATTTCGATTTATATCCAGTCAAAGGATAAACATATTAATCATCTTAGAATGGTCTTAAATAAGTTGAAAGAAGAGAAGTTGCTAATCAATCTCAAGAAGTGTATCTTCATGAAGACGTAGTTTATTTTGGGTTTAGCATTTCACAAGAGGGATTGAACATGGACAAAAAAAATGTCAAAGCCATAATAGAGTGGCCTACTCCAAGGAGTGTATTTGAGGTAAAGAGCTTCCATGGTTTGGCTATCTTTTATAAGAAATTCATTAATAATTTTAGTGTAATTTATGCTCCAATAGTTAAAACCATCAAAGGAACACAAATAATTTTCAATGGACAAAATCAGCTAAGAAAAGCTATCAAATTTTAAATAAAAAGATCATTGAACAACCTATTTTATCCTTACTTGACTTTAACAAGTTTTTCCAAATAGAATGTGATGCCAGTGGGCTTATAATAGGAGTTTTTTTGTGCCAATAAGGGAGGCCTATTGCTTATTTCAGTGAGAAAATAAATTAAGCAAATAATAAATAATCTCCTATGATTAGGAGTTTTATGACATTATTCAAGATTTGAAGAAATGGAGGCATTACTTGTTGCCTAAAGAGTTGTACTCTATATAGATAACCATGCCTTGCAATTTATTAATAGTCAAACTAAATTGAGTCAAAGGCACATGAAATGGATTGATTTTTTTCAAAGATTTTCCTTTTTTATAAAGAATAAGAGTGGGAAATATAACAATTTTTTTGATGCATTAAGTAGAATAAATATGATTGTGGGTGAATCTCAAGTGAATGTTTTAGGATTTGGATCATTAAAAGACTTATATAAGGAAGATTATGATTTAAATGACACCTATGAAGCTTGTGATAATCCTATAATAATGGATATGAGTCCATGGATGGACTTCATGATACAAGAAGGACTATTATTCAGGGGCAACCAACTATGCATACGCAAAGGATCCACGAGAGAAAATTTGCTAAAGGAAAAACATAGTGGTAACTTAGTAGGACATTTTAGTCAAATAAAGACACTTGATTAATTGAGTGCACATTAATATTGGCCAAGGATGAAAAATGATGTGAAAAAATTTGTGGAGAGATGTATAATTTGTCAACATGCCAAAGGGAGAAGTTAGAATGTAGGGCTATACCAGCCATTGCCTATTCCAAATAGGCCATATGATTCAATAAGCATGGATTTTGTGTTTGGCCTACCAAGGAAAAAATGAGGAAATGAATCCATATTTGTTTTGGTTTATAGGTTTTCTAATATGGTATATTTCATATCTTTTAATAAAATAAGTGATGCCACTAATATTGCAAACTTGTTCTTTAATGAGGTAGTAATATTTCATGGGCTTCTTAGAAGCATTATGTCTGACATAAATACAAAATTTGTGGGGAATTTTTGGAGAAAATTTTGGAATAAATTTGGAACTCACTTGAGATTTATTTTATCTTACCATCCTTAGACTGATGGTTAAAATGGAGTTGTTAACAGAAGTCTAAAAAATATACTCAAATGCTTGGTGAGTGATCATCCAAAATAGTGGGATCAAGTGATAGCTCAGATAGAATTTGCATACAATAATTAATAAAATAGAAGTATAAGTTACATACCATTACATATTGTGTATTTAATCTACCCAAGAGGACTCTATGAGAGGAGGAACTTGGGTAAATAAGATAAAAGAAGTGTATAAGGAGATGACTTTGTTATCACTATGCAAGAGTTGCATCAACAAGTCAAACAATAATTAGAGTTGAGTATAAGTATAAGAGAAATTTTGATATGAGAAGAAAATTAGTGAATTTTGAGATAGTTGATTTGATGTTGGAACATCTTAGGAAAGAGATATTTCCTAAGGGAGTATATAAAAAATTGAAATTAAATGAAATTAGACCTTGCAAGGTCATAAGGAAGTTTTTTGCCACTGCCAATGAGTTGGAACTCCCATTTCAAATTGGGATTTCACCCATTTTTAACTTGGAATACCTATACAATTTCAAAGGAGAGGAAATTAAAAAAAAGGCACCTAAAGATGAATATGATCAGACCATCAATTGGGATCAACAATTGCTTAATTCTCAACTAGATGAGATAAAAGTTATTCTAGATAAGAAGGTGGTGAATAAGACTAGAGACAAAGAGTAGTTTTAATACTTGGTCAAATGGATAAACCATATGTTTGATGATAAAACATGGATTAAATATTTAAAAATATCTAATCATGGCAACAATGTTGTAAACATCATGAGTAGGAGCTCATGAACAAATCTTGTTCCCAAGGAGTCTGATGTAGGTGCATCAGCTTAGGAGATCTATTTTTGTGAATTTTTATCAAATTTTGGTGGTGTGTAGGTTTATATAGTATTATTTTATATTTTTATATGTGATACAATAGTTATAATTTCAAAACTTAGTCATTTTGGTGTGTTTCCTATTTTCCTGCCAAAACTAAGAAAATCAAAATTTTAAACTTATTCTAAGTGTTTTGGTGTTCTTTATTCATTTATAATGGATTGTGAAGATTTGATTATTATTTTAAATGGATATAAATGTATTATAATATTTATTAAGTTTCTCTAATTTATTAACTCATTCCTAACCTTGTCAAAAACTCAACCAAGGTCAATCTTGGAGTTGAGTTCATGAGTTTTTTAAGATAGTTGGAGAGATTATATAAGTTAGAGAGAAGAGTGGAAGAATATAAGAGATATAATTAATGTATTTAGTGTTTAGTAAGACACAATATAATGTTAAATACAGAAATTCCCTAATAAAATAAGAAGGAAGCTTAAAAAAAAGTATTTTAGCTTGCTGGCCTATAATGCAAGTGTATAGAATTAATGAAAGTTTCTTCATTCATGTTTATCTTTGCAATGCGAAATAGAATTATCTTGTAAGTGCATGTCTGTATTTTTATTCAGTCATATATTTTTATTGGATGCTATTATTTTGATTACAGTCTTCAAGAATGTTGTTACAACTTATTGAAACCTATAGTTTCAGTTTATAAAGAGTCATTTTATTCAAGCTTAATACTATTTCAAAGATCCAAATTGTATGATTAGGCGTATATTGATGAGGAAAACCTTGTGCAATTATAATTTTTGAAAAATATTCAACTAAATGAAAATCATGACTTTTTGTTAGTTCTCAACCATTGTACAACCCTGTAGGCCTAAAGACTAGGGTATTAAGACAAAAATCACTCTAAAAAGAAAATGAACATTTAAAAAACTCGAAAAATCTTTATATATAATTAATATGTTGTTTTTAAATATATTAAAGTGGTTTCAAGATTTTTAAGCCTATAAAAAAAGGATAAATTATAAAAATTCAATCAACATGCCTATTTGGGAAGGCTATAAGACCCTATTTTAGCCTATTTTAAAATTTTAAGCAAACCTAATGAAAAGAATCAATTTGAAAGATTTAAATAGATATAAATAAATTTTATAAATGTTTTTAAAGATAAATATTTCTTTTTTGAATCCAAATTACAATAAAAAGGTTAAATAAGGCTAGTAGGTCTAGTTTCCATAAAACCCTGTTTTGGCATATTTGAAGTTTTAAGAAAATACAAGGTTGCCAATCAGTTTGAATAGTTGGGATAACATTTTATGCATGTAATAATGTCTTTAAAACATATAAAATTTTTGTTCTAATTCAATATTGTGTTCAATTTGGATTAAAGGCTTGTTTGCCTTATTCAAGAAAGTTTGAAAGTGCATTCTTCTTTACCCATCACCATCACTATTCAACCATATACTTGCACTCTTATTAGACATTCATTTTCACAACATCCATAAACATTACATATATCACCTTTTTATATTTCACACTCTATTATTAAATTTCTCCCTAGATAATCATGGAATAAGTTCCTTCAAGAACAACAAGTAATTCGGATGACTATTATCATTTTTTTAATATGAAACATTTGAATGAAAATGTTCATATTTATTATATATGTATATATTTATATATGATAATTTATTAGTTTATAATTTATGTATTTAACATTTATAAATTTTACATATTTTTCATTTTAGTTTTGAAAATAAAGTATAACAAAAATAATATTATTTAGTGTAATTATTGAAAGTATTTATTTTTAAAAATTATATAAATTAGTTTGAATATATTATAATAATGCCCCCTATTTTATTTTAAATTTTAAATAAACCAAAATACAAAGTTTAGCATCCACTATTAATATGTTTATTAAAAAAATGAAAACAAAATCAATACTTTTACTTTGCCTTGTGAATTCTTTGTCATCGTATTTTAAAAAAATAGTCTTTGTAAAATTATGTTATATTTTTTTAATGCCATTATGTCTTTAATTGAATCAAAAAATTCAATTAAACATTATTTTTCAAAAAAATGTTAATTGTGACACAAATCGAGTGCAATTGCACCAACTTTACATCACCTTGCACCCTGAAAATTAAAAAAAAAAATGGGAGGGTCCATCTACCCTCCCCTCTTTATATTTTTTATTTTTTTGGTATAGACAAATAGAGAAAATAATTTGTGATAAAGAAAGGTTAAGTTGAGAAAATAAAAGCCTGTATAATATAAAAAAAATTAGGGCTCAAATGTAGAGGAATGAAATAAACAAGAAAAAAAGGGAAGAGTTTATTTGAAGAAGAAAATGGAAGTGGAAGAAAAGTACATAGATAAAAAACTATATATGACTGACAAAAAGAAAGAGGAACACTTCAAAAATAAAAAGATAGAGGTATATAAACGGTTTTCAAAATAAAAATAAATTTTTAATGGAATGAGTATATTTATTTCATAACATAAACATGTTATGATCCTCACGTATAATATTGTAAATCATCCAAAAAATATGAATAAATAGAATGGATATCTACACACAAGATATATTAGTGGGCCTAGATTCCCAAATATGAATTACATTTAGAATACCTTTAAGGTGGGACAATACCATACAATATTATTTATGGGAAAGGCATCACTTCATTATTGCAGGCCTTTTCAACGGTGCAACCTCCTTCTTAGAGTATACATTCCAATTATAATAATTATCCTCAATTCTTACACAATGATATACCCCTCCTTATACATATCCTCTTATAATAATAGATAGGTAGATCACTAGTCCCAATGTAGGTCCACTCATTTCCCAATATAATAAATACCATAAATTATCCATATAGATGTGTATATACTTAATCTCAATGTAGGCCTTCTCATTTTCCAATATAATAAATACTACAAGTTCCCTGTGTAGATGGTTATATCACTAATCCTAATGTAGGCCTACTCATTACTCCATATAATCAATATCACAAGTTACACTTATAACTATGAGGATGTGTGCCACATGTAGGCATCTCCACACATCAATATACATCATAATATCATCTCTTTTGGTACATAACAAAACAAAAAACAAAAATCCTAGAGAACACTATGAAAATTTTACACAAAACAATTTATTTTCATACCAAAAGAAGGAAATGATAGAAAAAAAGTAAAAACCCTAGAAAATATAAGAAATAAAAACAACATAAAAAAACATCAAGGAAAAAAGTAAGTATAAACCCAAAACCCTAAAAATGTATAAAAAATAAGCATTAAACCTATAAAAACTCTACCAAAAATTTTACACATGTTTTTTCATAGAAAAGACAAGAAGTTGAAACCCTAGTAAAAAAATGCATAAACACTAGGGGAAAAATAATTATAAACCCTAAAAAACAACCACCATAAAATGTAGGAAAACCTTACAAAAAGCAAGTAGAAACCCTTAAAAAACTCATAAATCATGGAAAGCAAAAA
Source organism: Torreya grandis (assembly GCA_037957365.1). NCBI lineage: Eukaryota > Viridiplantae > Streptophyta > Pinopsida > Cupressales > Taxaceae > Torreya > Torreya grandis. The sequence continues at coordinate 418,928 of JARHVA010001724.1, read as the reverse complement.
CATAGCAATATGATTTATTTTCCATATTTATTAAATTTTCTTTACTCAAGTTTACTTATTTATGAAAGACATAATTTAAAAACAATTTTTTTTAATATTAGGTACCTAAAAAAACAAGTAACCCCATGACTGTATCTCAAATTTTCTAATTTATTTTCTAATTGCAAATCCTCATCTTCCATATCTTTCTTGCACCATTATCAATCTCATGCTAGCCAAATGAAATGACAAGAGACTAGCCCATAAGCCTTGAGTAGGTGTTTCCTAAAGCATCGATGGGTTATATGGATTCTTTCTCTAATTTTGATGAGGATCAACCATCTCATTGACACTAGAATAATATACGTATTGAATATAGGGCACTTTTTGGGTGAGATTATATGTCAATGATGAAATGAAAATATTACATTTATACTTAGAAAAAGTAAATATAAGTTTAATTTTAAAAATAATTTAATCAGTTATTTTAATTTCTTAATTTATTTACGTTATCATTTTTTTATTTTTTTAAAAAACTCCTTTAATTTTGTTATTTTTCAAGTACTTTTAAAAAAAGATTTGTTAAATTTTGAGCTAGAAAATTGTTTTTAGAAAATTGCCACCTAGGATTTGAATATCAATTTATGGAGGGAAAAAAATGATTGATTTATTCTGAATTTTTTTTTATGGTAGTGTATATAATGACACTCTCTAATTTAAAATTAAAATATAAAAATTATAAATGTGAATCGATACATAGATAAATATAAACACATATACATAGACTAAATTAATTTTGTGTTATGTCACTATAGCATGTACTCATTATAACACATACATATTATATTATGTTTGAACTAAGAAACCAAGATTTTTGGCTCAAAAATGGATTGGATTCCCAAGTCAAAGGCTTGGACATGTCAACACACTGCTGAATCTGAGATCTTTGATAAAAATAAGAAAATTCAAATTTCATCACCAAATACACTATGAATTTCAAGGATAAAATTCATAAAATTATTACCACGATGATGAGCATGCTCTCATCTTTCCAAATATATTACTTTTTTAATTTTTATAATATATTAAGGCTTTCATCTATGTTTATTTCTAACTATGGCTTTTTCAGGGCACTACATACCAAAAATATACATGCCTATATATGTTTATGTATTTTGTTTTCATTGATCCAAATGCAAAGATAATTATATGGTCACAAAATAGGCCTAATTCTACATGCATTATTAAAAAATTAATTTTCTTTTTTTTTAATAGGTAGATAGGGCTCACATAACTAGCTATCCATTTTTTTGTCAATTTTTAGGATCTATTTACTTGTAAAATTATTAAAAATATATATTCATTGAAAAATTATAAAAAAATATATGTCATAAACTAAATGATCTTATCTAAATTTCTTACCAAAAAATTTTAAATAATATTAATTGATGCTCAAAATTTGAGGGGTTGTATAGCGGACTATTTACTCTGTTTCCCTAAAAAAAAGGAGTTTCTCTTCAAATTTTAGATGTTTAACCTTAACTAGTTTTAAAAAAATTATTGTTTTGGAAGCTAGAATTGAAATACAATAATTCATATTCTGATGCCATCTTCAAATTTTGATGTAGCCATCTCAAATTATCTACAAAAGTTTAAATTTCTCAATTTTCAAGAAAAACATGTCCACGGGTAGGCCCCTTTTTGTTGACCATCTTTCCACACTTACCCTATATATTAATTATACAATACATATAAATATTATATATTATAAAATATAGTTATTTTATATATTATTATTATAAATCTTACCTATTCACTCATACTCATGACACATAATCTCTTTCAAAATGTACTTGGCACTTCATGTCAACAATTTCGTCTATCATTTATTGCTCACACCAATTGAAAGAAGAAAAACACATAGATTTATAGAATGCATTGTTGCTTTTTCCGTGGACTTTTCCCTCCTCTATTCTATTAATGTCCTATATTCGTAAGGAAATCTTCTTGCTAAAGCTAAAACATTGCCTTCTAGTATAAAGGCTTTGGCAAATCATGTTCAGTCTAAGGGACTCAAATTTGGAATATATGTTGATGCAGGGTGAGAAATTATGCTAGGAATCTGTAACAATCAAAACCCTTCTATCCTTTGATTGATTACAACATATATACCAAAATTTTGTTTACCAATGTTTACTTTTAATTTCTTTTTCTAGATCCCATACATGCTCCATGAGAATGCAAGGTTCTATTGGACATGAGTGTATGTGGTACATGTAGAAATAATAGCATGTGGTGGTTTCCATCACTATCTTTTAGACATGAATATAGACTATATCACTCTCCTTAATCGGTGTATAAAATCAAGGTAATTTATATGCAAATTCCCATTGCGAAAAAATGTTAACTCCACCTTTGCCCCACTCTTAATTTTCTTATGAAGGTAATGTTTTATTTACCAAGTCTAAGGTTGAATCTCCTCCCACTACTCCAACTCCCTTGCCTTCTTTGCACAACTAGTGCATCCCAATAGGAAAACTCTTCTCCTTTACCATGAGAAGGTAAGCAAGCTATGTATATTATTTTTGTAAGGATAAAACATAGACTGACTAATACATTATAGGTGTTAGGGTTTTATCTAATAAAAAATAATGAGTGGGAACACCAAGTTTTTTATGTGAGATGCAGAGGCTCTCTTTATTCATTATTTCTTAAGAAAATAAAATACACCTATAGATTATATTAATGGTTATGGATGGTTGAAAAAATGAAAGTAATAAGTATAAATTTGGGGCCCATGGTATTATCCATATTACTAAAATGCCAATAGCCAACATGTCCTGCATGACCAAGTATAGGTTTGAAAGTCAAAGATTTACTAGTTGTCAATTGAGAGATATCACCCACTCACAATCAACATAAAAAGATACCATGATGAATCTTAGTAATGGGCATCTCAATAAAATGATTCTAGTGTAATTATCCAAATGGTAGCATCAATGAGAAAAGACAAAACCCCTGGGCTTGATGGATTTTAGATGAGATTTTTTTAAAAATTCTGGAAAATTTTGGGCAAAGATGAGTTTGATGTGGTGGAACAATGTTGTAGAAACAAAAGTATTTGAATTGAATGAAACTCTACCTTTTTAGATTTAAAATCTAAAAAGGAAAATCCTAATTTTTATTATTATTTCAAATTAATTGATCTTTGCAATACTATTTATAAAATTCATACTAAAGCTTTGGATAGAAAATTGAGTAAAATCCTAAAAGGTTTGATTTAAGAAGAAGAAATGAGTTTTGTGATGGGGAAATAGAACTTGGATAGGATTGTTTTAGTTCATGAGGTTGTCCATTCAATCTCTCAAAAGAAGTGCTAGGATATGTTACTCAATATTGATATGAACAAGACCTATGATCAAGTAAACTGGGAATTTATGATAAAGATTTTAAGGAAATCTAGGTTTGTTGAGGATTGCTTGAAATTGAATAAAAAGTGAATTTCAACCCATGATTTTTTAGTGCTCATCAATGATGTGCCTATTCGTATTTTTAAACCTTCAAGAGGATTAATAAAGGGGGACCCAATATCCTCCTTTCCATTTCTACTCCTCCCTGAAGCTCTAGGAAGGTTAATTTGGAATGAACTTAGTAATGGCAAATCAGAAGGGTTGGAACTGAATTCTTATTTAGATCCCTATTTGAATATCAAATCAATCCTTTATAAATATGAGGTAGTGGCTGAGTAAAAAACAAATTCTTATAAATCTAAGGTTTATTTCTTAAATGTCAGGGAGGATATGCAGAGGAAAATTTTGAGGATTCTAGGCTTCGAAGTTGAGATTATTTATAGATCATACTTGGGAATACCTATGATTTAGGGTATGGCCTCGTAAGTAGTCTGGAAATTGGTTCTAGATAAAATATCCTCTTGAGCCCTATAAAGGGAAGTGGTTGAGCTTTTCAAGTCATGCCCAATTATTCTAGACTTCTCTCCAAGCTATGCATACCTATATCATGTCCCTTAAAAAAAATCCAAGGTTAATGTATAAATTAGTAACCAAATTACAATGTAATTTTATCTAGAATGGGGTAGGAGACTTAAAGATGATCATTTTAGTTGCTTAGAAAGTTATGTATGCTCCCAAAAATAGGGAGGTCTGGAATTTAGATATTTTAAGGAAATTATCCAAGCACTTGGGTTCAAATTTATTTGGTAGATGTACAGATAAGGGAGTGGTATCTAGAATAAGGTTTGACAAGCAAAGTATCTGGACACCCCTACTAAGGAGAAAATTTTCACTTAGGAGAAACTACAAAGAGGGTTAGCAATTTGGATTTTCATAAATGGCTATAGGGTCTTCCTTATGAAAAATCTTAGGTAGAAGGCATAGAAAAGGGACAAATTAAAGTTTTGAGAGGATAATTAGACCAAGGATGCTCTGCTAGATCAACTAGGAGATATGGGCATGTTAGTTGAATATGGTAGTACACATTTTGGATTCAAAGTCAAAGAATGCATTGAGGAAACCATGGGAAAACAAACCTATAAGTCCTTAATTTGGCCTCCTAAGCTCATAGAATAAGGTAAGAGATTGGTCTTACTACTTCAAAATTACCCTCTTCTTACTAGAGGAGAGGAGGATCTACTGGTATGAGAAGGTTCGAAGGGTGGATCGATGATAATCAAGTATGTGTATTATGTAATCTATCATTTAAATAGTCCCTAAATGGAAGGTTCTTAGCTCAAAAGGTAGGGATCACTAAAGAATTACCAAAACATAACATTTTATTATGGTTATTTATGCTTGAAAAAGCATTAAATTATGACAAATTAATGAAGAGAGGGTTTCCTAGCCCCTATTTATGTGTCTTATGTGGAGAAAGTTAAGAGTGGGGAATCATATCTTTCTTCATTGTGCCTTTCCTTGAAAAATATGGATGAAGTGGATGGATAAGTGGAATATAAATTTGGTTACGCCAAATTATGTGAAATATTTAATATCCTAATAGGATTTCAAGTTTAAGAACTCTAGGATGGTAGGAGTTTGGAAAATTGGCCCTCCTATCATCATTTGGATATTTTGATAGAAATAAATAGAGGAATTTTTTAGGAGGAGGTGTTCTTAAAGCACAAAGTGTGGGGATCAATTAAAGCAATGATCTCTGAGTTAATTTTTTTAAGGTTTGGGGAAGAGGAGGTAATTGAGGATCAAGGAGATTATGGTGTGATTATTTGCCAGTAATTGAGTGTACATCTTCTCTTGTATTGCTTAATGCACTCCAATATTTAACTAGTCCTTCAAAGAAGACAATCATTTAACAGCCCCCACTTGAAGGAGTTATCTTATTAAACTTTGATGGGGAAACTAGAGGCAACATAGGGCCTACAAGGGGTAAAGGAGTATTATGTGACCATAAAGGTCAGCCCTTGTTGGCTTTTGTTGTCGATGTTAGGCAATAAAATAATGATCAAGAATAAGGAATCATATTGTTTAGGGGTATGGAAATTTCCTTATTGAAAAGGTTGGGGTAATCTAGTAATTGAAAGTGACTCGAAGATTCTTATTAAAGGAATGAATAAGGAATATTTACTTTCTTGGAAACTAAAGATGATCATTAGAAAAACAACACTTTTGAGTAGGAAGTTTGAGAATATAGTCTTCCTCCTTGTCAAATGAGAAACAAATCGGGTGGCAGATGGGGTGACTAATATAGGAGTTAATTTTTTGTCTTCCTTAGGTATTTAAGAGACTTTTTGGACTACTTATTTCTCTATCACCTTAAGAGAAACCATTATTGTAGATACAAGCATATTTTTTTCACTTTTAATAGATTAGTAATGGTCCTCTTATAAGTGATAGTGTCGAGGATGCCTTTCAGTGATATTATTACTTAAATCATTTGAAGGAGCATGGTGACATTTGTGGTTGTGTGAAGTGTTCAAGGCTTTAGGTTGAGCGAGGGAATTGAATAAATAAGGCTTAATATAAATTACTACCTTTTCATTTTTAATGCACATTTCCAAGGCATCCTCCCCCAATTTCCCATGCCACCATCTGTAGAGTTGATGGTAGGAGATTATGTTGAGGACATGATTATGGAAAATGATAAGGGTGGATAGAGGAGGAAGAAGTGAGTGGTTGTGGATATAGAAATATTGTATAAAACCTTTATTGATTTTGTGAATGAATAAATTAAAAACTATCAAATAAGGATTTTATTTGTAAGGGTGTCAGCTATGGAAAATGAAATAGATGAGGTAGATATGGGTGAGATTAACTAGCTGCTCAAGTACCTAATGGTTAATAAAAAATTGTCCATTGAGCACCAAATTTTCTTTAACACTGCATAAATAGTGATTAGGGAGAATATATTTTCATTAATAGTTAGACACTTCCTGCTCCATGAGGACCATGATGCTCTAAATCAAACCATGAAGAATGTCAATTTGGAGGTACCCTACCATGACTGCTATATTCTCTTAGCATACATTCCCTCATGTAGGGGTAGAGGGAGTTAGTGGTTGCGATTCAAATTACCTTCTTTACTCTGGTTGGGGTGGAAGTTCCAATCTACGATGACTTCCAACCTTCAATGTGATAAGGTTAATGTGTGCCTTTTAGTTTTTTGTGCCATGAAAAGAATGAAATTCAAGACAATGTGATAATGATAGATTAAATAAATTTTATTTTCTTTTTGTGAGAGGAATTTCAAACCTTCTCTTTTGATATTGTATAAATATAGTAGGGTAGCAAGGTCCTACGTAAACTACCCAAACTACCATTTTGAGAGAATATAGACTTGAAGAGTTAAATCTAGTTTCTACAGACAATAGAATGACATGTCATATGTCTTTTTTATTACTAGTGAATTTTTGGGTTATGTTTCTTTCATTGATTGTGTGTGGAAGAATAGGAGGGAGCATAATCTTTTTTGTATCTAGTCTTACATGAGAAAATTGTTGAGTATGGGCTATAGTGAAGTAGGGTCTAAGTCTCTGAAGGCTTGGTCTTAGATTAGGTGGTTTGGTTAAGGATTCATCTTTTAACAAGTAGCCTTCTCTGTGCAGCACTAGTTGGTTGTGTATATGTTGAGTGAGATAGTGAAGGGTGTTTATTGATTCCTCATAGCATTATTACACGAGTCTTCTTTGGGCCTTCGTGTCTTCTTTTAGTGCTAAATTTTGTGGGCCCTGATGGTTCAAAAATTTTAAGTTGCTGCAATTATATAGAAGTTGTCCTATTATAAATGGAAATGTTAATGGCCTTTGGCATGTGGGTATTGGGCTATTTCAGATTGCATGGTTTATATTTTTTGGTAGTTGACATGTGTTGATTTTTTAGGTTTTTATTTGATAAGATAATTAGTCTCTTTACTTATAGAAGTGCCAAGCATTACTAATACTTTTTGGGTGCTTTGACATTATTTTTTGTTGGGCTAAGGCCTCTCCTTAAATAATTTAGCAAAAAAAGATAAATATATTATTTTCTTTCAAATTGTAATAATTTATATATTTTAAATATATTTTTTAATAAAATCATAATATAAATATGAAAATATAATTTTGTATATTTATATGATTTTTATATATACATATTTATAAAAAGTTAAATTGGTGAATGTAATATAATTATTTGAAATCTCAAATAATTATATTTCATTATTTTTTTAATTTTCTTCTCAATACAAAAATGTCACAAAGGTAGTATGTCAAAGCATAATATTTTGTCCCACTAGGCAGACAAAAAAGTTCAAAAAATCAGTTCAAAAATAAATCTTAAAAAATAAAAATAATTTGAAAAAATTTAAATGCCTTATGTCTTTGTATATAAGTTAAAACATGTATGTTGTATCAATATCGATCACCCAAACTCATGTTATTTTGAGGGGAGATTTGAAGTGTATACAACCTCAGTGTGACAAAAAGTGGGACACATTATTATCTTTTTCACATGCAAAATAGGTACAAATGTGGTAAAAATGTCACATAAAAAATGTGCAATTCCATCATTTTTGCACCACATTTGTGCCATTGAAATTGACCAAAAATCTTCATATTTTTGTTGCCCAAGACATCAACAAGGTTGATTTTACACGTAAATATGACCCAATTAATGGCGTAAATTATACTTTGTATAGTAGTGAGACAAAGAAAGTATTGTGGGATGGTGTTAGGGTTATTGACTAGTGTAAACTAACTAGCCGCTTAATTGTTAGGCCCCTCAATAATGAAAAAGATATCGATATTATGGAACTTACATAAAATAATTAATTTCCGCAAGGGCTCCAATAGTGATCCACTATAGAATGTTATCTCAGACAATGTTAAGTGCTCTAATGATTGTTTGATACTTTTGATTTTAATAGTAGTGTGTGTAATATAGTATGACATTTATTTATTTACATATAGTTGACTTTAAATTAAAATCTTATTAGTGTACATATATAGTGAAAACTGGAAAAGATAGAAAGAAGGGGATGTGTGCATCTTGACTTGGTGAAGAAAAATAAAATAGACCAACAATGCCATTTAAGAAGCATAGAAAATGGAAGAAGAATACCTAAAAAATAATAAGAGAAGGAGGTAACGATCACAAGTTGACAAAACATACTAATAATACTTACTTTAAATTCATAATAAATTGACAAACACGCTAAAAATACATAACATAACACTAAATATATTCCACACAACCATTTTTAATTATCTACAATAGTAAATAAGTATACCCCATTTTTCGTTTTCTTATCTACAAAATGTTTAAGTGCGTTTTGAAAGTCTTTTTTTTCAATTTTTAAAAAGAAAATTAAAGCATTTTCCTTGTCCATGTTGATACAACAACTAAGTGAAAAGATATTTAAGAAAATTAAGAATTTAAAAAAAAAAAAAAATTGTGGCAAGTGTGTATTGAAGTAAAACGCATTTGAAAATTTTCATTCTGTTTTGTTGATATATTGGAGAAGTCAAAGATATTTAAGAAAATTGTTAATACCTTTTTTTTTAGGTGGAAAGTTTTTATTGAAGGAAAAAAGTCTTTGAAAACATTTATATGAGTTGTTGACAAGCCGTTTATTTATAGTTGAAGTTGCTTGATTTATTAAAAAATGAATAGATATTAATTTTTTAGATTTTTTTTGCAAAATATTTATAAGTAGTTGAAAAGACGTCAATGTATAAAGTTGTTTGGTTTATAAGAAATTTGTTAGAGATTGATTTCTATTGAGTATAAAACCCTTGTATTATAAAGGTCATGTTGACTGGGTTTGAAAAATGAAACTAGATTCAAATAAAATTTTGAACATTTTAAATAAATAAATATCTTTCAAACATTAACAATTTGATGATAAAGTAAAAGTGTTCAATTATCTTTACATCCATACCAAATAAATGTTTGAAATTTTCATATATATATATATATATGTATATATGATTGACAATTTTATTATATTCTCATTTTAATGATAAACTATAAAATATAGTCTTAAATATTAATTAAAAATAATGACATAATTTTATTCAATTTTTTTTTTAACAACCTAAACAAGCACAAATGTCCCATCATTATAAAATTATAAAGTTTGTCACGTTATATTTAAATGTCAAATCAGCAGGCTTTTTATTATTTTGGGTTATGAAATAATAATAAGTTCACGTGAGCCTTATTTGTTTGTTATGGCAAGGCAAATGAATTTGTTAATATGGTACCTAAAAACATGGCTTCGATAGGGACATAAAGCTTTAAATTATTTAGGTCTCTAAATTGTTTATGGAGTCTGAGTTTGAAATTTTAAATTAAAAAAGTTTATAGTTAATATAAATTGAAATTTTAGTTTTTAAAAATAAATTGTGTTATTTTTATTTGTTTCGATATTTGGGATTATTTGTTTGTATTTTTTTCAGGTGAAAAAGCTTAATGATTTGAAAGAAGGATTATACGAGATGATTCAAAACATTGAAGTAAATAAAAATAACACAGTTTATTCTCAAAAATTAAAATTTCAATTTATATAATTTTATTCATAAATCTTTAACAATTTACGACATAAAGATGTTGTATAAAATACGGCGGTCTAAATTTAATAGCTATATAACAACATTTATGTTTTTAAGTCATAAAATACAATCAATTTATTTTAGCAAATTGTATTATAAATAAAATAAAATTTTAAATAGACCATAAAAAATCATAAAATTTTATAATTGAAACATATAATTTCTCTAATGTTTCCTCTTTTTACTATGAATTATATTAGTATTTGAAATGCACTGTTGAGTGGATAACCGTCTTAAAAAACTCATGGAGGGTAAACTGTCAAATTTAAGGTTTGCAAGTCACCAATCAATTTAATTTAGATATTAATGAAATGAAATAATTTTAAATATATTTACTAGATTATTAAGTATTTGAATTGTTCCATCTACTTAAATTAATAATTATGGGATTGAAAAAATATTACATAAAATATAAAAAATATTCAATAAAAAAATAATTAATATAATATACATTATCTTATAACTTTGGTTCATATTTTCTATATATTTTTTTCATATTTATAAATTAATTAATAAGTGTTATATAAATAACTAAACACATACAATTAATTATATATTTATTCAACTAACTTTGAGGATTGACAATTACGCAAATTGGGGCACAAATGGCCCCTGCAACCCCACATTCATTAAGATGAGGGATGATGGCTCTCTCCATTTGGGAGAAATTGAGTTGCATTCATTTGTATGGCAGATAAGAATGTGATGATTATGGGGAACCTCACTAATACTCATTTCCGAGCAATTGCATTAATAGAGGTCTGATCAATTTTTTTTTAATAAGGGTAAAAGATATAAGGCTTGAAAGGTCTTGAAATTTTATATAAAATAAAATATTAAATTGGTTGGAGTAATGAAAAAAGTAAAAAAATGAGTAGAAATAAATAATCAAAAATATTATTCAATATCAAAAAAACAATTAAAAAATAACAAGAAAATTAAACATGTGTATGTTTATCAATAAAATAATTTTTTTGAAATACTAAAGTTTGGAAGGGACAAAGAGATTAATCATGGGATGAGACTAACTTTCTTTCACGATGGAAGAGGAAACTCTCCATCGCATCTGATCTCAATATGGGGAACTAAGAGGAGCAACACTGTTTGAGGTAGAAGGAAGTTTCTCTTGCCTCTAAAGAGATGAGCTAACCACATGGAGAGGAGGGGAAGGCTCTAAGAGGCAATAGAAGACGCCATGATTGCACCAAATGAAATCTTGATCGGACGAACCCTCCTTCCAAACGATCCAAACCAAATTAGATGAATGGAGAGGACCTTTCGAAGTACAACCAGCAGACCGATGACCAAAGAGATTACAACGAAAGCCCCAGAATGGAAAGCCTTCATAATTAAAGAATCGAGTCTGGATTCTGTGAAACGACACCAACTTAACCGAATGATAAATAGGCTTAGCTAAGTCTATAATAACACAGGTTCTTATAAACCTTTTATCCAAAGAAAAATCGTCAAGTTTGGCAAAGGACCCCACACGGTTAATTAACATATCAACACGCTGCTCTTTTCTCAAAAACGAAGGGAGATTATACAATCTAATCCAGAGGGGGGGCACTGAAATAACTGTCTCCAAGAGATCAAAAAAAGAGACCACGGGCAGAAGAAAATCCCATAACTGTCAAAGAACCATGGGCCCAATGACCAAATGAAATTTTTGTTTGAGGAGTCTGAAAAGAGCCCTGAAAGAAACCAGCACTGAGCATGGAAAAAACTGGGATAGAAATAGAATTCCAAGTAGAAGAGGCCCAACTGAAAAGATCTGAAAGTGTGATGGGAGAGCCCACACATTTGCCAAACAAGTATCTGTTGCTAAGATAATCTTCCATAGTCTGAATGGAGGATTTAGAAATAGACAGAACATGAGTCTGCTCTGAAACTGAGTACCAAACTGAACAGGGAAAGGGGGACACGAGCACCAACTTCTACAACCACTAAACAAGGCTTAGTGCCATTCACAACCATTCACAACCAAACCACGCTTGTCCTTGCAAAAATCGCTACAATCTTTACTGCTAACAAAGGAGCAACTGGGATATGAGAAAGAACAGGCTGCCATGAGGCCAGGAAGAGAAGGAGGTCCTGGAATTTTTTTTGGAAAACCATCGTTACAACCTTGATTAATCGATCATTTTTTTCTTGTAATTATTAGTTTCCAAGGGAGACTATTGGATTTGCCTACCCTTTAATTTGAAATTAGTCTAGTAGTTGTTCGATAATCAATTGTCATTGGTTAGTGTGCAAAAAAATATATAACTTGTAGTTGAATAGACCTAAAATCCATTGGTCTGTGTGCTGATTGAAGGCAGACCCAGGGAATTTTTGCTCTTTTCTATTAAAGAATTTTGCATGTTAAATTATTTAGTTGAATATCAGATTTTTGGAGGCTTTGTTATGAGATATGGACATGTATAAGCATACGGAGTATGCAAATACAAACCCATATTTGATTCCAAACCCATATTTTATTCCAACTTATTGTATAAATGTTACCTTTTTGGATTATTTAGTTTTTGTGTTCATTATCGTTGCTCTTCAATTATTTGACAAAATGAACTCAGTATAGTTTAGTGTCTAATTTGATATTATCTGAATTAAACTTTATACCCGAAATAAATGTATTTGATGCTCTTAAATGGTGGAGGGATAGCAAAAATGATTTCTGAATTTTACTCTCCTCTATTTAGTCTTTGAAATGCATATTGGAAGTATTTTTTCATTGAACGTTCAGAAAGAAAATTAATTTCTAATCTAATTGTATTTTTTTTAAATTAAATTGAAATTCTGCTTAAATTGAATATAAATATTGCTTTTACTCAAACCCATGAAGGGTGATTTCAAGGTATATGTGGCCATTCAATTTTTTTTAAAGAGAAAAAACCCAGCAAGTGGGTTTTTCGATTTGCTTACACTATTTTGGCCTTGGGTGTTGAATGTTATTTATCACATTTATAATAGTTGGGCACTGTGTAATATTTTCCTTCGAACCTTAGCTAGGTGCAACAATTTGGTTCATTGTCTGGTTTTCAAAATTGATTATATACCCAGTTTTTAAGGGGTTCAAGCTTATTATTTGAATCGAATCCTTCTTGTTTGGCCAATATTATGAACTTGGGTTCTTTGTTTTGCCTCCTTCAACCTGTTATGTATATAGCTTAATTTTTTATTCGATTGTTCGAATAAAATTTGAATTAGTTGGTTTCATACATGGGTGACTAGATGAGATCATATGTAGTTTCATTTAGACTGTTGTAACTTGTGTGTGAAATTCGATTTTGGATTTGGATTTGTGTATCATATAATCTATAACGGCTATGCAAAAAGGTCTTGGTGCGCATAAGTCTACCATATTGTACTTATGTGACCTTCCATTGTGTTTTTATTGTAGATACAACCTTTGTTGGCTCTGTCATAATATAAATTTGTTGCCATTAGACAACTATAAATGCTAACCAGAACAATTCTAACATTGAATGTGATGTAGTAGCCACGAGAAAACTAGAACAAGTGTTGTTTTGTTTTGATCTAGTTTATTATGTCATGGATTCTCTCATTTTATTATTGCTTTTTTTTTTTGTTTAGCTTGGCTGCCACATGTCTTGTTCATCATTATAATTATTGTTATGATATAGTGTGTTTAGTTTGTGTCGTATACTATAATATATATTGGTGTAAGCTACAACCTTCAATGGAGGGCACACATTATTCCTTATAGTGGTTGTCTTGTGAGTTATTTATGTTAGGACTTTGGTTATGTTTCCAAAAACTAGAGGGTGACCCTTTTGATCCAAATTGATTGATGCAATTTTGAAGTTTCACTCCAACTGTTTGACAAAATAACTTAGTATAGTTAAGTGCCTAATATGGTATTATTTGGATTAAATTTTAAACTGGAATAAATGTAGTTATTGTTCTTAAATGGTAGAGGGATAGCAAAAATGATTTCTAAGTTTTACTGTCCTCTTTTTAACCTTTGAAACACATATTGGAAGTATTTTTTCATTGATCATTTAGAAAGAAAATCAATTTCTAATTTGACTATATTTTTAAAAAAAATTGAAATGAAATTTTGCTTACATTGAATGTAAATATTATTTTTATTCAAAACCATGAATGGCGATGCAAGGTATATGTGGCCATTTTTATTTTTTTTAAAAGAGAAAAAAAAAAAACACCAGCATGTGGGTTTTTTTATTTGATTGTGCTATTTTGGCCTTGGATGTTGAATGTTATTTATCACATGTATAAATATGGGCACTGTGTACTATTTTCCATCAAACCCTAGCTAGTTGCAACAATTTGGTTCATTGTCTGGGTTTCAGAATTCATTATATAGTCATTTTTAAAGGGGTTCAAGCTTATTATTTGAATCAAATCCTTCTTATTTGGTGAGTATTGTGAACTTGGGTTCCTCATTTTAACTCCTTCAGCTTTGTTATGCATATAACTTAATTTTTGATTGGATTGTTTGAATAAAATTTGTAGTTGGTTTCATTCATGGGTGGCTAGATGAGATCTTTGTAGTTTGTTTTGGACTACTGTAGTTTGTGTGTGTTATTCGATTTTAGATTCAAATATCTATATCATATAATATTCCACCAGTATGAAAAAGAGTCTCGGTGTACATAAGTCTACCATATTGTAGATATGTGACCTTCCATTGTGTTTTTATTGTAGATACGAACTTTTTTACCTCTATCATAATATACTATTGCCATTAGACAACTATAAATGCTAACAAGAACACTATTAACATTGAATGTGATGTAGTGGCCAAGAGAAAACTATAACATGTGTTGTTTTGATTTGATTTAGCTTTTTATGTTATAGATTCTCTTATTTTATAAAAAGAGAGTAAAAAAGAGAAGGGGGTTAAAAATCCCACTAGATTCTACAACTGTCTGTAGACATTCTGTATCCTGCAACGAAGTTCTCAGGAGTGACTATGGATCAAAAGTAGATGCAATGAATAGTGGATCACCCTAGAATAGTGAATGTTTCCACCAAATGCCTATGAATCTTCAACCAAGGTGTGATTCCTATATGATGAATCATTCTCTTCATGCAAGTTAAGAGGGCCAACTGATCTATGCCATGATGGGGCAATGAGAGTAGAGGCTAAGAAGGATTGTGAAATGCCTTGTAACTGTGGAATAGATAGCCTGACATTTGATGTGTCTTATATCACTATACATTTTTCCTGTAATGTCTAAAGTGGAATAGAGTTGGGTTGATTAGGAAATAACTCCTCAATATCTAGAAGGTGACAATGAGATGGTAGAGGTGTGTCCCCATCACTATGGTACTCATATGTGCTAGAAGAAGAGTCATCAATATTAGATGTGTGCTCAAGTTCACAAATGTCATCAAGTTCAAGTGAGTCTAAAGAATAAGAATCTAAAGGAGAGTTAGGAGAAAAATGTGATAAGTTATATAATCCAATCTGGTGTTCGACCATTCCCTGAATCTAGAGTGAACTCAACTCGCATGCCTAGACTAGGGTGAGTGATCTAGCAAACTGATAAGAGTTTATTTAAAAGTGAGGGAACACTTAGAATATTTTTTAATGTTCCACCGCTCACTTCAATAGACCCTTTCTTAAGAACATTTTTAGAAGTGTCATCCCCCATTTGAATAGAGGACATGTCACATGGTTCTAAGGAATTGAACTCTATCTGTGAAGAGGCCATGTGATGTGAAGAACCAGAGTCAATGACCCATGTAGGAGTCTAAGGTACAACTAAAACTAGGGCCTTGCCCTTTACTTTCCCTTTACCATTCTATTTTGCCTTTTCTTTACTATTGTCAGTTGCCTAAGACGATTCATGGGTTGATGAACTCTGATTGGAGTAATCAGAGATGCTAATATTATACTTCTCAAGCATCTTAGTCAATTAGTCAATCTATTTATTCAAACATTTTCTTTCATCATGCTTTCCCAAACAAAACCCACATTTGATCTTATCTTTATTAGGCTTAACATTAGAAGAAAAGGTCTCATTGTTTGATTTGTAGGTGGGAGGATTTACATCCTTCTCTTGATCCTTTTTGTTTTGTTTCTTCTCTCTATTGTTATAAGCCTTTTATTTCTTAGCAAAAAGTGCATGAGATTGTGAGGACTTCACTATACCCATTAGTCTCAACTTATCTTGCTCCCGAATCAAGTCGGTAACAAAGGTATCTAAAGAAGGCATCTTCCATATGTCTCCCATAGCACTTTTTGTGGCATAGAAAGTAGACACGAACATAGAATAGTCTGACCCAGTTTAGAGAGTATAGACAAAATAATTTGATTGTCTTTATTATCTATTCCACATTATTTTAAATGCAACCTTAGAGATCAAAATTTGGTGAAGAAATCTTGTATGTTGTCAAAGCCACTTGTACTCAAATTGATGAGATCATTTTCCAGCTCATGGCCTCTCATCACATCTTGATTCCTACAGAGCTTTTCCAGTGTGGTCCATACTTCATTAGGTATTAACACAAATTTTATGTGAGAGTAAATCATGAGAGATAGAAAGACACAATAGTGCATGGACTTTATCACAATAATTAAACTATTTAAATTTATATGCATTTGTTCTAGGTTCAATCTCTTTGCCCATTGTAATTTGATGAAAACCATTGGATGTCAAAATTTTTTTCATTTTGGATTTCCATTCGTGATAATTAAATGGTCTGAGAGGACTTAATGAACTTGAATCCATAGTTAAAAAAAGAGGTTGTTGTAGAAAGTAAAGAAGAAATGCAAAAAATAAAATTGCTCAGCACCACATAGAACCCCTTTAGAACTATTAGAGTGACCCATTTTTTAATTTGAAAATACAAACATACTCGTATAGACATCGTGCATAACCAAAAATGCATCTTAAGCGATTAGTGCTTAAGTCTAAGGAATTGGAAGAACATCAAGCTCAGTGGATGGTGCATCTATAAAAGTATAATAGTTGGTTTCAAATAAACTGTAATGGGTCCAACATGACCACCAATGCATATGGCACATAAACAAACACTTTTGAAGAAGATGGCACTCAATTTCGAGCTACCAATCAAAAGATATGCATGTTTGAATATCTTAATCATATAGAAAATTTGGGTGGAAATAGTGGTGGAAATATTTTGAATCAACTTCCCTAAGAGAAAATGTTATATCCTTGGAGAGTTAAAAATACTTTTGAAGGGATGAAAATTAAGCCCCCATTAGTAGGAATTAAAAATTAATCCCCACCATGTGACCACACCATATGACCAAGGGGTTAATGGTGAGTACGAGTGCTCCCCCTCCCCATTTTGATTGATGTGGGAGTGATGTCACTCCCAAAATGCCTCCAAATTTCAAATGAATAGTAACATTTTTCACTTGATTAAATTTGATATCCTTTTGGATGTCACATCATGTAAAGAGGATGATCAGATTATGTAGAGTGCTCAAACAAGGGTTGAATTCTACTATGTGTGCAGATAGGGATGTTGGCCTCTGACAAGTGTACCCACAGTGCTGTTAGGCTCTGAGAGGTTTGCCCATAAGGGTGTCAAGCTCGGCTAGATGTGTATGTAGGGGCATTAAGTTCTGATAGGTTGCATGCAGGGGTGTTAGGGTCCAATGAGCTTGTAGACAGAGGGGTGAAATTCTATCAAGGGTATAATGTCTGTCTAAGCCTATATTCTCACCACCAAAATTTTGACCAAGACCAAAAAATGCCAAAATTACATACAATAGGAAAACCCTAAAAAATGTAGTTTTCGTATGGCTCTTCAAAATAATAGAAAAGACCCTTGAGAACTTACAAAACTCATAAATATTTTCTTGGTTTGACAACACCATTGTATGAATATGCATGAAATCACTAAAAAAACCTTGAAACCCTAAAAAATGGTCGAAAATGGCTATCACAGATCTAGGTCATGTTTACAATCAATTTTAGGGTTTTGATGCCTTTTAAATCTAATGTTATTATCCATTTTGAAATTGGAGACTTCAGAGATATAGTTTGCATGGATTTTCATGAAATCCCACCAAACCTATGGGAAAAAACAAGAAAACTAGCAAAAATGCATGCAAAAAATATCTCACCAAGGATTTAAGAAATGGAAAAATGATCGTTAAATTAGAGATTTAATACCATGTTAGATTGGTCCAAGATATTTGAACATCCAAGATTGCACGAAAACCGTAGGATTAGATGAGAGCAATGCAAAGAAAGAGTGAGTTTCATATTAGTCCATTAGCCAAAAAGTATAAAAGAGGTACATTATATAGTGAGATATTAGATTACCAAAAATGTAACAACTCAACTCACTATTAGAAAACACATTAAGTGTATTTTCCCCTAATGACCTTACCAACCCTAAGCAAGCTAACTAATAACCATGTAGGTAAAATTGCACATGAAAAAAATCCTACACCAATAGGTGACTAATGTAAGAGTTAGTGTTTTTGTCTTCCTTAGGTATTTTAGAGATTTGTTGGACAATTGATTTCTATGGCACCTTAAGAGAAACCATTATTGTAAATGCAAGCATATTTTTTCACTTTCAATAGATTATAAATGGTCTCCTTATGGGTGATAATGTCAAGGATGCTCCTTAGTGATGCTATTAATTAATAATTTGAAGGAGCATGGTGAAATTTGTGGTTGTGTGAAGTATTCAAGGCTTTAAGTTGAGTATGGGAATTGAATAATTAAGGCTCAAGGCAAATTACTTCCTTTAAAAATTTTAATGCACATTGCCAAGGCATCCTCCCCCAATTTTCTCTGTTACCATCTGTAGAACTAATGGTAGGAGTTCATGCCAAGGGCATGATTAAGGAAAATGACAAGGGTGGGCAAATGAGGAAGAAACAAATGATTGTGGATGTAGAGACAATGTATAAAACCTTTGTTGATTTTGTGAATAAGAAATCACAAACCCTCATAGGAGGATCTTGTTTGTAAGGGTGTCAACTATGGAAAATGAAATAAATGAGGGAGATGTGGGTGAGATTAACCAGTTACTCAAGTACCTAATGGTTGATCAGAAATAGTCCATTAGGCACCAAATTTTCTTTAACATGGCATAAATAGTGAGTGAGGAGAATATATTATCATCAATAGCTAGACACTTCCTGCTCTATGAGGACCATGATGCTCTAAATTAAACCATGAATAAGGTCATTTCAGATAACTAGACTACCATGACTACTATATTTTAATAGGCATATGTTCCCTCATGCAGGGGTAGAGGGAGTTGGTGACTAAGCTCCAAATTACCTTATTTAATTGGGTTGGGGTGGAAGTTCCTTTCTACTATGACTCTCAGCTTTCAATATGACAAGGTTAATGTGTGTCTTTCAGTGCTTTATGCCATGAAAATAATATGCTCCCACATGCAAGGGTAGATGGAGTTGGTGATCGGGCTCTAAATGACCTTGTTTAATCAGGTTGGGGTCGAAGTTCCAATCTACTATGACTCTCAACCTTCACCATGACAAGGTTAATGTGTGCCTTTCAGCTCTTTGTGCCATGAAAAGAATGAAATTGAAGATAATGTGATAATGGTAGATTAAATAAACTTTGTTTTTTTTGTGAGAGGAATTTCAAACCTTACCTTTCAATATTGTATAAATATAGTATGGGAGAAAGGTCTTGCGTAATTTACCCAAGATGCAACTTTAAGAGAAGATAGACTTGAAAAATTGAATCTCGTTTCTAAAGACAATGTAATTATAATTTAAGCAATATTATTATCAATTTTACAAGGGTATGATTCATGGACATGTCTCATATCTTTTTAATTGCAAGTGATTTTTTTTGGGTTATGCATCTTTCATTGATTGTGTAGGGAGGAATAGGAGGAGGGAGCATACTTTTTTTTGTATCTAGTCCTACGTGAGAAAATTACTGAGTATGGCCTAGAGTGATGCAGGATCCAAGTCTCTGAAGGCTTGGTCTTTGATTAGGTGGTTTGGCTAAGGATTCATCTCTTCACAAGTAGCCTTCTCTACGGAACACTGGTTTGTTGTGTAAATGTTGAGTGAGATAGTGAAGGGTGTTTATTGATTCCTCATAACATTGTTGATGAGTCTTATTTAGACCTTCATGTCTTATTTCAATACTATATTTTGTGGGTCCCTGATGGTCCAAATTTTTAAAACATTGCTACAATATAGAAGTTGTCCTAGTATAAATGGAAATGTCAATGGCTTTTGGCATGTTGGTATTAGGCTATTTTAGGCTACATGGTTTTTAGTTTTTGGTAGTTGGCATGTGATGAAGTTTTCGGTTGTTATTTGATATGATAATATGTCTCTTTGCTTATAGAAGTGCCAAGCATTACTAGTACTTTATGGGTGCTTTGTCACTAATTTTTATTAGGCTAGGATCTCTCCTTAGGTAGTTTAGCAAAAGAAGATAAATATATTATTTTCTTTCAAATTATAATAATTTATATATCTTGAACGTATTTTTATATAAAATCATAATATATATTTATAAATATGAAAATATATATTTTTATATTAATCTAATTATTAAATATCCTTTTAAAAAGTTAAATTGATAAATGTAATATAATTATTTGAAATCTCAAATAATTATATTACATTTATTTTTTTATTTTCTTATAAAATTAAATGCCCTAGACGTTTTTGTATATATATGTTAAAAAATATATGTTGTATTAATATCAACCACCCAAATTCATGTTATTTTGAGGGGAGATTTGAAGTGTATGCAACCTCAGTTGGACAAAAAGTGGGACACATTATTATGTTTTTCACGTGCAAAATAGGTACAAATGTGGCATAAATGTCATGTAAAAAAATATGTAGTTCTATTAATGTTTTGCGTCACGTTTGTGCCATTGAAATTGACACATATTCCTCATATTTTTGTTGCCTAAGACATCAAACAAGGTCGAGTTTGAACATAAATTTGACCCAATTAATGGCACAAATTACACTTTGTGTAATAGTGAGACAAAGAAAGTATTATGGGATGGTGTTAGGGTTATTGATTAGTGTAAACTAACTAGCCACTTAATTGTCAGGCTCCTCAATAATGATAAAGATAACGATAATATTAAACTTACATAAAATAATTAACTTTTGCAAGGGCTCCAATAGTGATCCACTATAGAATGTTATTTCAAAGAATGTTAACTTCCATAAAATAATTAACTTCTACAAGGGCTCCAATAGTGATCCACTATAGAATGTTATCTGAGACAATGTTATGTGCTATAATGATTGTTTGATACTCTCAACTGTAATAGTAGTGTGTGTAACATAGTATGACATTTGTTTATTTACACATAATTGAATTTAAATCAAGAGCTTATTAGTACACATATATAGTGAGAAGTGGAAAAGATAGAAAGAAAGGAATGTGTGCATCTTTTTTTTTGATGATATATATATATATATATATATATATATATATATATATATATATATATATATATATATATATATATATATATATATAAACTCAACAGAAATATAAAAATAATTTACAAAAAATATAGGTAGTATGAAAGCACACCATGTCACACTAGGCAGAACCTAGGAACAAATTCAAAAGCATCATAAACTAGGCAAAGCCTAGAAACAAGTCACAAAATCATAAAAAAGAATAATTTTTATGCAACAAGAGCAAGGCCAGAAGGTAGAGGATCCATATCATTAGGACCCTAGCCTGAGCTTGGCAAATCATTGCCATCTAGAATAGGCTTCCAACTAGTAGCTTGAGCAGTGTCCCTGTCATCATCTTTTGCTTGTGTTCGAGTAGGCAAAATGGCCAAATAAAGCCTATGAAACTTATCTAGCACATCTGATCAACCTCCAAGTGGTGCCCCCCAAGCATCTAGGTCTAAAAGAGGGGGAGAAGCACCTCAGCCATCCTACCCAGTAGGGGATGGAGGTGGTGACTGCCACCCTCACTACTACCTAGGAGGGGAAATGCATTAGTATGGGGTACCACTATGAGATCAACACCTAGAATGGATACAATGATGCCCACCACGAGGCACTCTATCATCTAGTCTAGGATCCCTATGTGGAGAAGGTAGAACTTGAGCCATTGCACAAGGAGCATCTCCCTAGTGGGAGAGGATATCCTAAAGATGCCCAAGCTCCGTAACCACATTATTGGCTTGGACTTGAATCTATAAAATAACATTAGAGATGATAGAAGACTTATGTAAAGTAAAAATATTACAATCAATAGAAGCATTATTAAACACAAAATTATTTCTTTCTTTCCAAAGCCAGAAGAGAATCACCACTCTAAAATTATGCCAGACTTGTATGTATTTGAAGGGCATCGTGGGTTTGTCTCCAAGGAGGATGTGTTGCTAAACAAAAAATTCAGGCTAAAAAAGCTTGAAAAGATCATGTATCCAAGTTCAGACCCTTTAAGCTTTGGAACAATACTAGAAAAGATGAGGAAACATCTCAAGGTGGCCACAGAAGGGGCAAGTAGACAAGTGGACTCCAAGTTGGACAAGTCTTATACCAATAGGTAAGCTTTGGTGCAATATACACCAAGCAAAATGAGCAAGCTTGGGCTCCACACAAGCCCCCCAAACAATGTTGAATCAAAAGCTCCATGTTTTAGCAGATGAGTGTAGCCCCTAGTGAACATTAAGCTTGTTAACCATGGGAAAATGTGGGGGGGGCGGGGGGGGGGGTGTGTGTGGGGGTAAGCCATGCATATCCAAGATGAGGAGTGAAATTATGGAAAGGGGTCCTAACATACCATTTCCATTCCTTCCACCATGGTTGATTAGAGTGGAATGAGATTTTATGGAACATGAAAGCTGAGACAACATTGAAGATCTCCTAGTAAGACTCCTGGTCTGCATTGGCTAACCAAATTTTAGCTTTCACCTCCTCCTAGGATAGCCAAGAGTGAGAATGCCTGCAGAAGATATCCTGGATGATATGATTTCCTCCATGGTAAAGCTTGAGAGCTTTGACCCAAAGGAATTCTATCAAGGGCACTTCATTATGAGAGAAAATGGGAGACCACAAGAGAGAATGGGAATTAGTAGAGAGCCCATTACATAAATTGAAGCCATTCCAAAGCAACCATGGCTTGATCTTTTCCTAGGTCTTCCAGATGCTTTTGGCCATAAAGGACCTAGTGATTTGGACAAGAGACTGAATGAAGAGTAAATTAGGGAAGTCGAGCTCTTTCCAGGCCTTCTTTCCCTTAGGTAAGCTTAAGGAGCTATAATGTTTGAACAAAACCTCCCAAGTTTGTTGGCCCTCAATGGCCCACACAATCCATTTAGCACATAAGGCTGTTCTTTATCAGGCTATGTCGATGAGCCCCATCCCTCCAACATCATGCATGAGGCAACAATACTCTCAGGCAACCCTATGGAATCCTTTAGCTTGAGGGGAATTGGCCTAAAGGAAAACTCTAGGCAACTTCTCCAACTTTTGGTAAGATTCTTTAGAATGCACCCAACATGATGAGTAGTTCACATGGGTGGATGTAAGAATTTTTTAGCAGATTTGAATTTTTATTACTAATAAAAGAGACTTGGTCACCTAGTATTCTAGCTTCTTAGCAACTCTGTCAACAACATATTACCACAACAAATCTGGTGAGGCATCAAAAGCAAAGGGGATGCCAATAAATTTTAAGATTTCATCATGTTGGATCCATTTCTAACCAAATTTAGCATCCCACACTGGTGGAGGGAGGTAAGATTGTCTATAGCAATGAGTTTTATGCCATTGGATGTTGGAGTCAGTGGCCAAGCAAAAGGTCTTGAGACACTGTAAGACATTGCCCACACTGGTTTCATCCTCAATGAGAATAAGGAAGAAGTCATCCACAAAGTGGCCATTAAGTAGAAGCATATCATCATGCGGGTTCATAGCATTAGGAGGGAGATAAATTTCCTTAACAAGGCCCTTATCTTGGGCATTACGAAGAAGATATCTAAAACCCTTAGCTACAAGAACATACAAGGTGGGAGCCAACGGGCACCCTTGATGAATAGATTGAAACAAGCCAAATTGCTTAGAGGTGACTCCATTAATGGAGAGGACAACCAAGGCATCTGAGATAAGCATTTAGACAATTTGGATGAAGACGAGCCTAAAGCTTAGAGCTTGAAGCATGGCTATAATAAATGGCCATTCGATGTGATCATAAGTTTTTTTAAATTTAAATTTGATGAATATACCATGTTGCTTAGACCATCTGACCCAATCCATCCCTTCCTAGATGACAATGATGTTATCCAAAATATAACGTCTTTTGATGAAACCCATTTGTTCTAGATGCACAATGAGAGGCAACATATTATGCAGAAGGATTGCCAGAGCCTTGGCAATTATTTTATAGGAAGCATTTAAGAGGGTGATAGGTCGTTAGTTGTAAATCAACTTAAGATTTCCCTGCTTAGATATGAATTTGATATTTCCTTTATTTATATTTTTACCTAATGATTGATTGCAAAATGCTTCTTGATAGACCTTATGTAAGTCACTGCCCACAAGGTCCCAAAGAGTTTTATCGAATTCTTAGGGGAAATCATCAATACCAGGAGCTTTGTTATTAGCCATGTGAGACACTGCCTCATGCAAATCATCGATAGTGAGGGGTTTGCTACAAACCACTCGTTGGGTAGGAGTGAGTTTGCATGGCACCATTGAAAGGCATTGTTGAAGGGTAGTTTCATGCTCAGTTGAAGACACTTGAACTTTAAACACTTGTTGATAATGGTGGACAAAAGCTTGTATAATCTATGGAGTCTCTGAGAGTCTGTTACCAGCCTCATAAATAACTTGTATTTGTTGCTTCGATTTATTGGCTCATAGCATTTGGAAGAACTCCTTAGAAGCTTTGTCCGCTATCTTAAGCCAATGAAGCTTGGCTTTGACTTGGGCTCCCTAGGCACTATAGTTATTTGCAATCTGAATGCGGTGTCATAAAGATACAACTCTCACCTACAAGATCTCAATAAAGGGATATTTTTCCAGGGCTAGAGTCGTGCAGCTCAGCTCTGAGAAAGTAGCAAAGTATGAGTGTCATCAAATTTTGGCAAGCTAGTGGCCATAGATCCGTAGAAAGCAGGAGGTCCTTCTGATGGCATCATCCCATTAGAGAATCCAACTAGATTCTTGGGAAAGATGTGGATCTAAATTCTAAACTATCATCATGTGTGCCACTGTGGGCCCACGCTTGAGCAAGGAGGTGTTAAGGAAGAATTGCATTTTGTGGACTTTGTGTTTCATTTACTGCCATGTCACTCAGAACTGAATAGGAGAGTGATAAAAAAGCCCAAAATCTAACAATGCCTGCACTAGAGGAAAAAAATCATTATCAAAAGAGAAGTATAGTTGGGTGGATATCATTGCCTTATCTAGAAGCTTTAGAACCTGAGTGGGGCCTTCCCTAAAATCACTCCAGGTGTACGAAACTCCATCTACAAGTTGATGATAAAAATTGGGGTCATAAAGGTCCCATTTATTGCACATGTAAAACCACACCTCCCTTTTGCCAACTACCCACCGCATAGGCAAGTGGCCCATTTTGTCCTCAGGAGATGCCATCATGTTAAAGTCACCACATAATATCTAATGGGCATCGAGGAGATCATCCGCTATCCATCGCCATAAATGGGTACGTTCCAAGGTGTCATTCGAAGCATAAATATTAATAAAGCTAAAAGAATGGCTTTCAATGCTAAAAAGAGCCCATACTAACCAGTTGGTGGGGTCCACGCTAGATTACACTAAGTGTGACCGCTACCTTGGAGAAATGAATGTGATCACCCCTCCATGTCCTGCAGCATGGTTTCTATCAAGAATGATATTGTCATGCCAGATGGAATTACTGATAGCTATCAATAAAAAATTTGTCACCTTGACTTCTTGTAGACAAAGAATGTCCATCTCGGGAAACTTCCTTCTGAAATCATGCACAACAAAATTGCATTTTGGGTCTGTGAGACCCTAAACATTCCATGAAAAATAATTTATAGATGAGGGGTGTCAAGGGACATATCCTCCAAGTCCAGCCCTTCCAGGATGTCATATCAATTCTATAGAAAGTGCCCCTTGTTGGCACCCAAGAAATCATCAAATTTCTTCCTCACAACATGGTCAACTAGATACTCTCCTTCCTCTGCCTCATCACTCCTTTGAGAAGGGTTGTGAGAGTGTTTGGGTGTATCCTATCGAGCAAGAGGTGGAAGAGTGGCTAGATGTGAGTCAAAATCTGAAAGAACTGGGCATAGAGGCATCAAAACCTTGGGATAAGATGTTAGCAGCTAGAGGGTGTTTAACACCTTAAACTTTTCTACCAATTTTGGGGCTTCAACTGGAGACGACTCTTTCTCAACAGGAGCCTACTCCTATAGGCCATTGCTCGAAGACGGCTTGCCTCCTTTAGGAGCAAAATTTATGTTTTTAACTTTAGAACGAGTGTTCTTCTTCCCTATCGTGGTCCATTCGTCCTCTACTGGTTTCTTGCTAGCTTCAAGAGAGGGTTGAGGGGGAGAGGATGAGTGGTTGGACGCATTATTGTGAGCCAATTGAAGGGGACAATCTCATATCTTATAGTCTCTGGCTTGGCAGTGAAAGCAAGTGTTAGATAAGTTGATAAACAGGAATCGTTGAGAGTGCCTCACATCCTCAACTTGGATTTTCACAGACTCCTTGAGGTCTTGGGAGAGGTCTACCTCTACGCAGACCTTTTTTTGTGGTTTTAGATGAGGAGAACCAGTTTTGTTCATAACAAATCACACGGCCTATGGAGGATGTTATCTGATGAATAAGGTGCCAACAGGGGAGCAAGAGACCTAAAAATTCAACTTAGACTGGGACTTTAAGTGTAGTGTGCTCCGAGACCATAAAGTCTTGTGTCCAGGGGGAAAGAACCATAAGTGAGTCCCTGGCGTACCAAGTGGTAGACCTATGGAGGATTCCTCCTACATGGGAAGGGTCGGAGAAGCAAAAGAGAAAAATGCCTTTAGTCATATTCTATACGCTCTCCAGCTTAATGTTGTGAGATGCCCAGTGAGTTTGAACCCAAGATTGAAGCATACTTTCAAAGGGGATTCTCACAACAAAATATCCTATTAAATAGATTTGATGTAACCATTGACATGCATAATTAAATTCAAGAATAAACAATATAACATCAGTTTTTGAAGCATTACCTCGTGATATACCTTCGGGACAAACCTCCTTGGGCGCTTGCAAGGGGCAATTGCATGATGCTCCACTATTCTTCTCCGCAACTAAAACAACCAGAATAGAATGAGAAGTCAATATAAAGATTGGCCTCGCCTGTAAGTGAGAAACCCTAAAATAGTAATAAATGCAAGTCCCATAAGTGACTAAGGCCGTAGTATGACATAAGACTAAGCAAACAAAAAAACAAGGACCGACTCAATAACATGCATAGAAAAAATCCTATCAAAAGAATGTGTACAACTCAACTTAACGAAGAAAAATAAAATAAACCAAAAATACTATTTAATTTTTTTTTAAAATACTAAAATAATAATAATAATAATAATAATAATAATAATAATAATAATAATAATAATAAAATTAACTATCACAAATTAATAAAATATATTAATAACATTTAATTTAAATTTATAAGAAATACACAAACATGTTATTAAAAGTATATATATATATATATATATATATACAATAATAAATAAGTATAACCCATAATGTTTAAATGCGTTTTAAAAGGTTTTTTTTTCCCTCTTTAAAAAAAATCCAAAACTTTTTATTTGTCAAGTGGCTAGTGTGTATTGAAGCAAAACACATTTGAAAATATTCATTCCGTTTTGTGGATACGTTGGCAGAAGTCAAAGATATTTAGGAAAATTATTAATAACATTTTATTTTTATTTTTATTTTAGGTGGAAAGTTTTTATACAAGGAAAAAAAGTCTTGAAAACATTTATATGAAAAGTTGATAAGTCGTTTATTTATAGTTGAAGTTGTTTGGTTTATTAAAAAAGTAATTGATATTAATTTGAAAGAGATTTAAAAAATATATATTTATAGGTAGTTGAAAAGTAGTCAATATATTGTTGCAGTTGTTTAGTTTATAAGAAGTTTGTTAAAGATTTGTTTTGATTGAGTATAATAAAATTTTTGTATTATAAAAGTCGTATTGATTGGATTTGAAAGATGATAGTAGATTTAAATAAAATTTTAAACAATTTTAAATAAATAAATATCTTTCAAACTTTTACAAATTAACAATAAAATGAAAGAATTTGATTATCTATACATCTATATCAAATGAATGTTTGAAATAAAATTTTATATTTTTTAAAAAAAAAATGATAGTTTTTCCACATTTTATATAAATAATATTAATTTTTTTAAATAAAATTGTCATTTTTTAAAAATCAACATTATAATCATTGTACTCTCATCCTAATAATAAATCATAAAATGTAATCCCAAACTTGATTAAAAAATAATGATATAATTTTATCTAATTTCCTTTTTTTAATGATAAATTCGTTTTGTTGATATAAGCAAGCACAAATGTCCATCATCATAAAGTTATAAACTTTTCCATCTTATATTTAAAGATCAAATCGCGAACCCTTTTTTAATTTTATTATAAGATAATATTATTGATCAACTTTTTTTTAAATTTTTTATGAAATAATAATAAGTTGACGTGAGGGTTATTTGTTTGTTATGAAATAATAAAAACCATAAAAAAAATATAATTAAATTATATATTTTCTTTAATGTTCTTTTTTTATTATAAATTATATTAACATTTTAAATGTATTATTGAATAGATAATTCTCATTAAAAAAATGACGAAGAATACACTGTTAAATTTAAAGTTTGCAAGTTACTAATTAATTTAATTTAAATATTAATGAAATGAAATGATTTTAAATATGTTTAGTAGACTAAAATATATATTTCATTATTTCAGTGGTTCCAACTACTCAAATCAATCACTACTAGAAACCTTACAACACTGAAGTTTTTTTTTTTTTTTGTGTGTGTGTATGTGTGTGTTTTTTAAATCGAGTACATGTGAGGGTTTTGATGGGATCCCACATCTCGCAATAAGAGAATAAAAATGATCAAAAGAAATAATAGAGATAACAACCAGCGAACAGTATGGAAGAGATAATCAGGCCATGTCCAACAACAATGAACTACATCAGAATTGTCATCTTAAAAGCAACCCGTCGACAAGTACACATTGGCCATGTACCAAAATTCAACCAACCTGAAACATTAATGTGTCCAATGTTCAACCCAAAACTGTCTTAGAGAAAGCCAAAGATAAAATAGCCAATGACTTACCATCTATAAGAGAAAGGCAACAAAAATTAACCAATCCCTGATGACATCGTCCTGCTCTGCTTGGAGAGAATACCTTCAATCATCCATTGAGAGCCATCCTTCACCCTATCATTTGCATCTAAATGTAACCTTTCAACGTCCAAACACCGACCCTTCTTAATCATCAATTACAAGGGAGCTTTAGGCCTTGCCTTTGAAGGAGAAGGGGAAGCGATAATTTCCTTCAAAGTCCAAGCGGTCGAATTCACGAGAGGAGGAGGGTCTGTCTTATTAGGTGATTGCCTCCTAGGGGAGGAAAGGAGACCCCTAGAGGAACCAAAGGGGGAGGAGGCCTCGACCGAATAAGGAAAATGTCATGATTTCACTAGTTGAATTCCTAATCTAAAACCCGTTCTTTCTTTTTTCCAAACTAGGCGAGGGTAGGAAGGTGAGAGAAAGAGGTTCATGGAAGGACACCCTGCATTGTGGTGCTCGAGGAGATTGCAACAGAAGCATCTAAACCAAAGACCTTCAAAGTTGATAAATTGAGTCCATGTACCACACCAAGAGGGAAGGATAATTGAATGGGTGAGAGGCTTGGAAAGACCAACGATGGCATAAGCACACACAAATCAACTACCCACGAAGCTCTCATCCAACTTCATAAAGGAGTTGACCTGATCAACCAACAACTTAATGTGTTCCTTTGACAGAATGAGAGGGATATTATACTTCTGCTAAAACTTCAACATTGCTTGAGTCAAAGAATGGAGACCAAAGGCCAAAAATAGTCCAAATTTACCAAAAAACAATAGACCTAAAGACCAAACAAAATATTGATCAGAAGCATTCTGAAAAGCAATCTAGAAGAAGCCCTTACTAAACAAAAAGAAGATAGAAACAGAAAAAGTACTCCAAACCTCAAAAACCCACTTAACCAGATAAAAAAAAGATATACAAAAATATTACATAAAATATAATTAAAAAAATAGAAAAAATTATATATATATATATATATATATATATATATATATATATATATATATATATATATATATATATGCTTGCCAAGTTCAACTAACCTTGAGGATCGACAATTAAAAGACAAAAACGACCCCCCAAATTGGTGGGTAAATGGCCCCATCCATCCCCACATTCACTAAGATGAGGGATGATGGTTCTCTCCCTTTCGAAGAAATTGGCAAATAAGAATGTGCAAAAAGAATTCGATTGCCGAATGTTGTGATTTTGTGGAGCCCCACTAATAGCCATTTGTATCAATGAAGGTCTAGTTCTAATAAAAAAGAAGGTAACCATCTGTGCACTAATATATAATTGAATTTAAATTAAGATCTTATTGGTACACATATATAGTGAGAAGTGGAAAGTATAGAATGAAGGGGATGTGTGCACTTTGACTTAGCGAAGAAACATATAAAATGGAAGAAGAATACCTAAAAAGATAATAAAAAAGAAGGTAACCATCACAAGTTAACTAAATATACTAAGAACACTTAATTTAAATTCATAACAAATAAACAAACATATTAAAAATACATAATATAACGCTAAATAAATACCACATAACCCTTTTTAGGTATCTATAATAATAAATATGTATGTATGCCCTGTTTATTAGTTAGACGTTTTCATTTTTTTTAAAATCACAAGATGTTTAAGTGTGTTTTGAAAGTTTTTTTTCCTCTCTTTTTAAAAAATTCAAAGCTTTTTCTTTGTCCGTGTTAATACAACAACTAAGTGAAAAGATATTTAAAAAAATAAAAAATAATATTTTTTTAAGATGCAAGTGTGTATTGAACCAAAATGTTTCTGAAAATTTTCATTCCGTCTTGTTGATACATTGGGGAAGTCAAAGATATTTAAGAAAATTATTAATAACATTTTTTTTAGGTGGAAAGTTTTTATCGAAGGAAAAAGGTCTTTGAAAACATTTATATGAGTAGTTGACAAGTCGTTTATTTATAGTACAAGTTGTTTGGTTTATTAAAAAATTAATTGATATAATTTGGAAGGAATTTTTTTTGAAAATATTTGAGTAGTTGAAAAGTCGTCTTGTATTGTTTAAGTTGTTTGGTTTATAAGAAGTTTGTTAGAGATTGGTTTTTATTCAAAGCATTTTCTTTGTCCGTGTTAATACAACAACTAAGTGAAAAGATATTTAAAAAAATAAAAAATAATATTTTTTTAAGATGCAAGTGTGTATTGAACCAATATGCTTTTGAAAATTTTCATTCCATCTTGTTGATACATTAGGGAAGACAAAGATATTTAAGAATTATTAGGTGGAAAGTTTTTATAGAAGGAAAAAGGTCTTTGAAAACATTTATGTGAGTAATTGACAAGCCCTTTATTTATAGTACAAGTTGTTTGGTTTATTAAAAAAATAATTGATATAATTTGGAAGGAATTTTTTTCAAAAATATTTATATGAGTAGTTGAAAAGTCGTCTTGTATTGTTTAAGTTGTTTGGTTTATAAGAAGTTTGTGAGAAATTGGTTTTTATTGAGTATAAATCTTTTATACTATAAAGCTTGCGTTCACTGAATTTGAAAGATGAAATTTTGAACTATTTTAAATAAATAAATATCTTTCAAATCTTAACAGTTTGACAATAAAGTGAGAGTTTAATCATCTATACATCTATACCGAATGAATGTTTGAAATAAATTTTTATATATATTAAAAAATGAAATCGATAATTTTTCCACAATTTATATATGTAACAAGAATTGTATAGTGGCTAATCCCTGCCTTTATTTTGACATTTATTTTTACTTAAGTTTGTATGTAAATTTACAATCAATTAAATCATAAATATGTAAATAACCTTTATTATAATAATTAATTAACACAATTTTATCAATTTTTTTTTCTCAAACACAAATGTCCCATCATCATAGAATTATAAAGTTTATCACCTTATATTTAAAGGTCAAATCAGTAGCCTTTTTATTTATTATTTATTATGAAAAATAAATTTGTTAT
Organism: Torreya grandis; assembly: GCA_037957365.1. NCBI lineage: Eukaryota > Viridiplantae > Streptophyta > Pinopsida > Cupressales > Taxaceae > Torreya > Torreya grandis. The sequence goes on along the minus strand of JARHVA010001724.1, from coordinate 386,577 downwards.
GGGAAGGCAAATGAATTTGTTTGTATGGTGAGCGGTATAAATCACTAGTCACAATAAAAACAGCGGCGCATAGATGGCTTCGATAGTGACATAAAGCTTTAAATGGACTTAATGTTTTTACATTTATATTGAATTGAAATTCTAGTTTTTAAGAATAAATTGTGTTTTTTTAATGTCTTGATGTTTCGAATTATTGTTTATAATTTTTTTTAAAGAAAAAGATTTATAATCGAGAAAAAAGATCACAAGGGATGATTCAAAACGTCGAGACAAATAAAAATAACATAATTTATTTTGAAAAATCATGAATGAGGGTAGACCAACAAATTTAAGTTCCATAAATTACTAATCAATTTAATTTAAATATTAATAAAATGAAATAATTTTAAATATATTTATTGGACTATTAATTGATTCGATTATTTTAACCACTCAAATTAATGATTACATAACTGAAAATATATTATATAAGATATAATATTAAAAATTAAAAGAGAAAACAGTTATGTAAAATATTCAATAAAAAAATAATTAATTTGATATTTGACAACAATAAATTTTTAAAATAATATAATATACATTATCTTAGAATTCTGATATATATATATATATATATATATATATATATATATATATATATATATATATATATATAATTCTTTTAAATTAATTCACATTAATTAATTAGTATCACATAAATAATCAAACAAATGTACAATTGACACAAATCTGGCATGTCAAAGCACAATATTTTGTCCCACTAGGCAGAGAATTTTTTTTTTAAAATTAGCTTAAAAATAAATATTAAAACAGACAAAATAATTTGAAAAAAATTAAATGCCCTACATTTTTGTATATATAAGTTAAAACATGTATGTTGTATTAATATTGTACACCCAAACACTTGTTATTTGGAGGGGAGATTTGAAGTCTATGCAATCTCAATGTGATAAAAAGTGGGACACACTATCATGCTTTTCAGATACAAAACTGGTACAAATGTGGTAAAAATGTCATGTAAAAAAACGTTTAGTTCCATCTTTTTACAACACATTTGTGCCATTGAAATTGACACAAATTCCTCATATTTTTGTTACCTAAGACACAAACAAAGTTGATTTTGAACATAAATTTGACCCATTAATGGCGTAAATTACACTTTGTATAATAGTGAGACAAAGAAAGTATTGCGAGATGGTGTTAGGGTTATTGACTAGTGTAAATTAACTAGCCACTTAATTACCATGCCCCTCAATAATGATAAAGATATCGATAATATGTAACTTACATAAAATTATTTAACTTCCACAAGGGCTCCAATAGTGATCCACTATAGAATGTTATTTTAGACAATGTTAAGTATTTTAATGATTGTTTGATACTCTTGATTGTAATAGTAATGTGTTTAATGTAGTATGACTTTTGTCTATTTACACATAATTGAATTTAAATTAAGAGCTTATTAGTGCACATATATAATGAGAAGTGGAAAAGATAGAAAGAAGTGAATGTGTGCATCTTGACATAAGGAAAAAAAAAGAAAAAAAACCAAGAATGCCATTTAAGAAGCACAAAAATAAAAGAAGAATATATAAAAAGATAATAAGAGAAGGTAACCATCACAAGTTAATAAAACATACAAGTAACACTTAATTTAAATTCGTAATAAATAGACAAACATGCTAAAAATATATAACATAACACTAAATAAAAATCTTACAACCATTTTTAGGTATCAACAATAATAAATACGTGTACCCCATTTTTGTTTCCTAATCCACAATGTTTAAGTGCTTTTTGAAAGTTTTTTCCCTTTTTTTAAGAAAAATTCAAAACTTTTTCTTTGTCTGTGTTAATACGACAACTAAGTGAAAAGATATTTAAGAAAATTTAAGATTAAAAATAATAATTTTTTAGGTGGCAAGTGTGTATTGAAGCAAAACACATTTGAAAATTTTCATTCCATTTTGGGATATGTTGACGAAAGTTAAAGATATTTAGAAAAATTATTACATTTTTTTTTTTTTTGTGAAAAGTTTTCATAGAAGGAAACAAGTCTTGAAAACTTTTATATGAATAGTTGACAAGATGTTTATTTACAGTTGAAGTTGTTTGGTTTATTAAAAATAATAATTGATATTAATTTGGAAGGGATTTTTTTTTTTCGAAAATATATGAGTAGTTAAAAAGTAATTGATATATTGTTTAAATTATTTAATTTATAAGAAATTTGTTAGAGATTAATTTTTATTGAGTATAAAATTTTTGTATTATAAAAATTGCAATGTTTGATTATCTATATATTCATATCAAATAAATTTTTATATAAAGAAAAAAATGAAATTGATAGTTTTTTCTATATATTATATATATATCACTTTTTAAAAATTAAAATTAAAATTATTATATTTTCATCTTAATGATAATTTATGAAATATAATTTTAAATGTTGATTAAAAAATAACGATACAATTTTTATCCAATTTTTAAAATGATAAATTAGTTTTGTTGAAAAAACAAAAATGCATAACCACCTAACACAAATGTCCCATCGTCCTAAAATTATAAATTTTTCCATCTTATATTTAATTTTATTATAAGATAATTTTATTGGCTAAACTTTTTTTTAATTTGTTATGAAATATTAAGTTCCTGTGAGGGTTATTTGTTTGTTATGGAAAAGCAAATGAATTTGTCTATTTGACTTCGATAGCGACATAAAGCTTTCAATGGACTATTTTATTATTTTCCCAAATAATAAAATAAAAAATTATCATTGTTATATTTTAAATGGAATATTTAAATCTGCAAATTGATCATTATATTCTTTAATATGGATGATGATTTATAGAGTCTCAGTTGCAATTTTAATTTAAAAAAATTTGCATGGTTATATATATATATATATATATATATATATATATATATATATATATATATATGTATACACACACATATGCGCGCACACACACACACATATATATATATAATTTATGATATAAAAATGTTATAAATATTATTGGAGCCTAATTTTGATAAATTTATAATTATATTTATGTTTTTAAATTGTAAAATATAATCATTTTTTAAAATAAATTGTAAATAGACCATCAAAAATCATAAACATTTATAATTTATATATATATATATATATATATATTCTTTAATATTTCTTCTTCTTAATATGAATTATATTAACATTTGAAATGTACTATTGAATAGATAACTATCATTAAAAAATATGATAGAGAATAGACTATTAAATTTAGGGTTTGTATTACCAATTAATTTAATTTATATATTAATGAAATGAAATGATTTTAAATATGTTTATTAGATCAAAATATATATTTAATTATTTCAATTGTTCAAACTATTCAAATCAACGACTGCTAGAAACTTTTAAAGACTGGAGGTTTTTTTTTTTTCCTGATAAATAGTGAGGGTTTTGATGAGACCCCACAACAAGATAATAAAAAAGACCAAAAGAAATAACAAAGATAATAATTAGCCAACGGTACGAAAGAGACAACCAAGCCATAGCCAACGATAAAGAACTACATTATAATCGTCATCCTAAAAGCAACCTACCAACAAATAAACATTGGTCTTTTGCCAAAATTCAACCAAGCTTCGACAATAAGGTGTCCAATGTTTAGCCCAAAATCGTCTGAGAGAAAATTGAAGACAAAATAACCAACGACTTACCATCTATAAGAGAAACACAATGAGAATTAACCAATGGTTGATGACAGAGCTCAGCCCCACCTGTAGAGAAGACCTTCAATCGTTCGTTTAGAGCCATCCTTCACCCTATCATCCACATTTCAACGCAACCTTTCATCCTCTAAACATCAACCCTTCTTAACCATTGATTCCAAGGGAGTTTTAGGCCTTGATTTTGAATGAGAAGGGGAAGCAATAATTTCCTTTCGAGTCTGTACGGTCGAATTCATGAGAAAAGTAGGGTCCATCCTACTAGGTGACTGCCTCCTAGGGGAGGAAAGGAGATTCTTAGAGGAACCAAACGGGAGGAGGCCTTGATCGCACAAGGAAAATATCGTGATTGCTCTAGATGAAGTCATGATCTAATGCCCCTTTTTTCTTTTTCTAAACTAGGGAGGGTAGGAAAGCGAGAGAAAGAGGTTCTTGGAAGGATACCCCACAACACGGTACTCGAGGAGATTGCAACATAAGCATCTAAATGAAAGACCTTCAAAGTTGAGAAATTGAGTTCATGTATCCCGCAAAGAGTAGAGGATAACTAAATGGGTGAGAGGTTTGGAAATATCAACAATGGTGCAAACACACACAAATCTACCACCCAAGAGCTCTCGTCCAACTTCACAAAGGAGTCGACTTGATCGACCAACAACTTAATGTGCTCCTTCTATAGAATGGGGGGTGGGGGGATATTACACAACTTGATCCAAATCGAAGCTGCTAAAACTTCAACACCAATTGAGTCAAAGAATGGGGACCAAGGGCAAAAAATAGTCCAAATTTGTTAAAGAACCATGGCTCCGAAAACCAAACAAAATCTCGATTAGTAGCATTCTAAAAACACTCTGAGAGAATCCCCATTAAATAAGAAAAAACAAAAACAAACAAGTTACTCCAAACCTCAAAAATCTACTTAACTAAATTAAGAACGGATATAAGAAAATATTACATAAAATATAATATAAAAAATTAAAAATAAGAATATATATATATATATATATATATATATATGCCAAGTTCAACTAACCTTGAGGATGGACAATTACAAGATGAAAGTGACCCCCCAAATTGGTGCGCAAATGGTGACAAAAATGAGGAATGATGGTTATGTACTTTGGGGAGAAGTTGAGCTACATTTATTTTTATGGCAACTAAGAACTTGCAAAAAGAATTCAATTGCCAAATGTTGTGATTATGGGGAACCCACTAATACCCAGGTCTAGAGTGGTCTCGAGGTGAAATAATATATTAGATAATGAATACTAACCATTCATTTTATTAATTATTTATGTATATTTCAATATTTATTAATAAATAATATAATATATGAATGAGTTTTAATATAAAAAAATTAAATAGAATCAAATAAATTATATATAAATATTATGTACTCTTATTGAGATTAAGAGTATAGGGTATTCTATTTAGGTTATGTATTGTATAAATTCAAATTTATTTGGGTTGAATATGAGCCTGATAAAAATATTTCAGTATGGCAAAAAATTTAAAAGAATAATTAAAACTTTTTACATATCTATTTTTTAGTCGATGTTTTAGTTGTAAATGTCTGTGAAAGTTGCCCATCTAGTAAAATGGAAATTTTATTATAGTAATAAAAACATGGGTTTATATCAAAATGCAACACATCTACCAACATAACATGCAATCAAATATAACTATATTTACTCTGATAAAAAAATAAACCTGGATTTAATTGCATTAAGAAATTGTAGAATGTGCAAAATAGTTTTACAACAAAATACAATACATCTACATATATAACATGCAACAACGCTTAACAAAATTTGCTCTAATTCAACAATAAAATCAAACCTAGGTGCATTAAGGGATATGCTAGAATAAGTACTAAGTACAAAGAGAGAGTTCTATAATTTAGCGATAGTCAGGGGAAATACAAACCAAAACAAGTCTATAAGGCGAGATGAAAAAACCTAAAAAATTTGAGACAAACCAAAAACTTTTCTAATACTACTAGAATTGTTAGAACTATTTTGGGCCTGCCAAAATTTTCACTATACAATTATGGGCACCTACGACTTCCTCCAAAAATGATTGCAAAATCTTATTCACTTGCTTTAGGCCTCTGAAAACCCTGCTTGATTTTTCTGAATTATGCATAGATCCATGAGAAATTGATCTCCTTCTTCATAACACTAACAACTCAACACATACCAATAAAATATTAGAGAATCAATGAATGGCATTTGTTATCCCTTCATTATCATTAGAACTCTATTCTATAACAAATTTGGAAGGCAATGCTCAATGCACTTCGTCAAGCAACTCATGCATGCAAGCCCAAATCCTTAAATTTTTTATTCTAGTATGAACAAGTGGCACAATCCAATAAAGACTTCAGCTCTTAATTCAAATTATGTTGTAAATGCTCAAATATTTATCTTAAATAAATGCTTGACTCTTGCTTTCACAATTCATTTATCACTAGTGACATTTGTATTCAATTTCGTCTATGCCATATATATATAATAATGCACTTGTGTATTTATAGACTTCTCAAATTAAAATGAAGACCAAATTGACATGTGAACTAACACACAACAAGAAGAGAGGTTGAAAAACATGGATCTCAGGGCACATGAGATCTAACAAATGGTCACAAGGGCCCACACATGTATAGTTCTTGATTTTGGTGCCCTATAACCATACATTGTATGGCTCTAGGCATTGGACTCAAATCCATAAAAAATAAATAACGAAGAAAGAGAAAGAGGAAAATGAAATGCACGTAAAAAAAAAAGGCTTAAGCATAAACAAAAATGCATCAATAAGAGTCTAATGTAAATTGATAATCGAAATACACGTAAGTACCTTAGAACACTAGAATTCAATAACTAAATAAATCTAAAACCAAAATTAGGTGTGTATATAATACCCCAATTTGATGTGTGTGCGCAAACACATCAAATAAATATAAATAAACTTACCTGTAGGGTTCATAGTAGATGTCTCAATCATCAATCTCTATAAGAGTTATCAAACTCAATATAGGAATGAAAATGAATTGAAAATAAAATAAAGAGAGATCACTTGATTGCCACCATGAAGGATCATGAATATCTTGGAACAAAAATCTACACTTTTGTGTCCTATAATAAAAACTTGAGCTCCTCAAAGTATAGTGTAGGTGTCATATGAGTCACAAGAGAACGACTATGTGGATGCCCCTATAAAAATACAAGAACCGAAACTTATGCTAAAATATTGCATGTATTTTGAGTACAATGTTTAGCAATAAAAATTGTATACTATGTCAAACATAGTTTATGGTATAAATTCCCAATGAAGGAATGTCCTTGTCTATGAAATAAGAGTCACATAATAAAAACAATACACACTATTTATTTATTCAATGAGATTAAGCCTTAACTACATATATAATAATATTGACCCTATACCTTATCTCTCTCACTCTAATATATCTGACTTTATTCTAGCATCTATGGGATTTACAATCACTCTCTGCGCTTTTTGAAAACTACGTAACCTTATTTTGAGACTTCTTTATGATCTCTTCATGGCCCTTATTTAATATGTGCTCTCTCTCTTCAATATTATACTCTCATAAACATGTTATTAGCCTTCTCTTCATGTTATTATCCCTTTTTCCAACCTTCAAATCTGCTCACTTCTTTTCTTATTTTGATCTTGACTTTTCACTTTATAACCTACTTGTGCAAATCCCCTTCAACGATTGTATGAGATAATTTTTCCTTAAATTTACCTACATTTATGGCCTTATCCACCTTTGTATTGGGTAAAAAAGAATGCAAAATTTCACTATTTGTTGCATGCTAACCCAACTAAAAGCTCACATCAAATTTTTTTTGATGAGAACTTGCATGCATGAGATCATTTTTCCTTGAATTTACCTACATTTATGTCCTTATGGACCTTTATATTTAATAAAAAAGACTGCATAATTTCACTATTTGTTGCTTGCTAACCACCAACTGAAAGCTCACTTCAAAAACTATCTGATGAGAACTTGCATGCCCAATTTGGGGCTTTAATATGACAATTGCGGGCCTTTTAAAGATATGTGTATCTCATTCCTTTACTATGACACAATTTGATTTATGATCATAGGTTGGCCATCACAACATGATCTTGTCTCCTTTACTTAATGCACTTGAAATGTTCCCCGTGATCTCTATGGTCCTTGTGGACACATGGAATTATTAATTCTACTTGTGAGGATTCCTGCTTTCTGCCAGACCCGTGATAAAATTCAAATTTATTTATGAATTTTAATACATTTTCCCAAGTGGTCCCATCATTTCCTTTGAAACCAACATAGGCCATGATTGTGACACTTGTTAACCACGTGGAAGGAAATCAAATCTTGTTAAACGTCTGATTAAATTTGACACTCGTTACCGCCCATCAACCTATCATAACGTTTGTGATGGTGGAGTTAAATTTGACATCTAATAGACTGTCACCCCTAATTTCCATGGCCACATATCTGTTAGAATTTGTAACGTGACATAATAATCTATCATGTCTAGTGGCATTTGTTTGTAATATATTTTAGTCACAAATCAAATGTTTGAAGTGCAGTTACCGATCAAATATACCTCCAAGGAGCATGGAAACTCTAGGTGACCCCATAGACTTAGAATTGTGAATTGCCTTCCAAGACATAATAATATCAAATGTCTCGGAGGTATTCTATGTTGAGAACAAGTATCATTTATTGTATATGTATCAAATGTCAATTTGTCACTTTCCTCTCATAGAAGAAAAAATAATATGGAAGTTTTCAGAGGCTTAGAAGTAGAAAATATAAGTGGATAATATCTACACCGCTTTTGAGATGTGGGTAAACATGCGAAGTACATATCTAAAAAGAGATTATGCACACCATGTGTAAGATATGATATAAAATCATCGATGTCTATTGTGCAGTAAGATATCATCATGAAAATTTATATGTCATAAATAAATAGCCTCACAAGAACATGAAGTATAGTCTATATAAACATAAGTACAATATATCCAAAATGAATAAGATATAATAAATGTAAGCATAATAAGAGTATGATGCCCCTCGTGATAAACATATAAGAAATCAATAAATAAATGATGATCTGTAAAATATGAGAAAAATCATAAAAGCAACGGAAAATTGAAAATCATAAAAGTAATGGACAATTGAAAAGACACTTTAGAGAAGGTAGGTTCTGTGATCGAATCTACAGGTAGAAAATCCAAACAACAAGAAGCCCACAATGATTTAGGCCCTTTTATTATAAAACAAAACAAGCAGAGGCATTTCTATTTCTAATTTTTTGTCATTTTAAAAGAATGATGAATCCCACTTATGTGATGATTAAATTATAATGTCTTTAGACTATAATGAGTTTAAGTCTATGATGAAGACAAAAGATTTATATGAATCTTATAACAATGGTGTGTTGGTCTTGGTAATAGGATTGCATAGCTTTCAAAGCATTGAAACATGCATGTTGATCAAATATTTTTTCCTTGCTCTTCAAGATAAGTAGTATTTTATACTAAATGATGTTTTAAGGTAGTTGGATGAAGAATCAAAGCAATCAATAACAATGACAGTAGTAACAGAGCAATTATCTGATTCTCTTTACGAAAATTCAGGCATTCATGCTTTTGGGTCTAATTTTGCCTTAAAAAAAATGATATATATGGAAAGGAAAGACATGTTACACAAAATAACAATATCAATAACAATGATGATGATACACACAAATTTGAGGATCTTAGTGCTCCCATGGTGGCCTTAACCCTAGTCCTCAATATATGCATAATAATTTAATGAGTGAATGGGATAATCTGCTTTCAATTGTTTTAGAAACTTTGGTCGTAAAATATTGTGGAGTATGTTAAAGATGATTTGGTCTCTTTTGTGGTCGAATAATTCCCTTCTACGCTTGGAGATGTTATTTAGTTTTTTAAGTTTATTTATAGTATGGTCAAATATTCTTTCATTGTATTTTTTTAGTTATGTAAGTTCATTTATAGCTACTCAATTATTCTTTGATTATTCATTGTATACCACCAACTTTGATGTATTTATATAATATATAACCATAGTTTGACAATTCAACTATTAGGGTCTCTGAAATGTAAGCTTCATGCATGCTATTCTCTACAGTTGCTTTTATTCATGGTAAAATTTAGAGAATATGATTAAAGGAAAAGCACTTAAGAGATTAGGATTTCTTATTTGTGTTTATTTGTGTTCAACAACTTATCAGGAAGGAATTTGAGAGTATCAATATCACCAAATCTTGCATAGTTGAGTGAACTTGTTCACATGTAAGTCTAAAAAAATGTTACATTTAGTATTCAATTTTTAGTTTTCTTTTATGAGGTTAAATTTGACAACTCTGCTAATTACAAACTTATCTCATAATACAAGGTTCAATTTTTTTTAAAAATTTTTCTTTCTCCTTTTTTATTGTTGAAGTTGTGTTTTGGTTTGGTTTGTTGTTGAATAGCTGGAATACAACCCCTAAAAGAGTTTTGCAACTTTTTTTGAGGCATTCAATTCACTAGCAACATATTACTCCCCCCTTCCCCCCAAAAAAATATTTTTTTAGAGCGCATAGTGAATTACTCTAACCGTAAGCTATGTGAGTATTGGACTCACATTCAAGTTATTTAGGGGAAATAAATAAGAATTTGTATACATGTTTTTCATTATTTTTAGGGTTTATGATAGGGGATTTGTTTATTTACACGCCCGCTGGCCATGAAAATCGTAGAGCATCTAGAAAAGTGTGAAATGGATATTCTCTCATGTATTTTCAATATCAAATCATTGTATAATGAAATCCCTTTTAAAACTTTGGCCGAGTTTTAATTTTGGCAAATGATTCCAGACAATGTAAGTTTTTTGTATTTTTTAAATTGAAATAAACCTATTTTCCCCAGAAAAATAGTCATGTCACTCTACTTTGGTGAATAGTAAAGCAATATATTATTTTAGTTTGTATTTATTAAATTACAAATATTCCAAACACAATATTAAAATGAAAAAATGCTCAACTATCATTGATTGCACATTGTACAATATAAATTGATCGGTTGAATCAATTGTCATAATACCTACTACATAAATACTAATAAATATATCATATTTATTAATTAAATATTTTTGTTTCCTTATGCACTAAATGTATAAGCGCATTTTGAAAGTTTTTTTCCCTTACTTTAATAGAAATTAAAAGCTTTTTCCTTATCTGTGTTGATACAACAATTAAGTGAAAATATATTTAAGAAAATTAAAAATTAAATATAATGTTTTTTTTTAGGTGGCAAGTGTGCATTGAAGCAAAATGCGTTTGAAACTTTTCATTCTTTTTTGTTGATATGTTGGAGAAGTTTTTATTGAAGGAAAAAATTCTTTGACACGCCGTTTATTTATAGTTGAAGTTGTTTGATTTATTATAAAATTAATAGATATTAATTTTTTGGATTTTTTTGTAAAATATTTATATGAGTAGTTGAAAATACGTTAGTCCTTTATATTATAAAGGTCCGGTTGATTGGATTTGAAAGATAAATCCATATTCAAATAAAAATTTGAACAATTTTAAATAAATAAATATCTATCAAACATTAACACTTTGACAATAAAGTGAAGGAGTTCCATTATCTACACATCCATACTAAATGAATGTTTGAAATAAATTTTTATATAAAAAAAAATGAGATTGATAGTTTTTCTATCATAATGTGAAAAAACTTTAAATAATAATTATGTCACTTTTTTAATTCATATTTAAAATCATTATATTCTCATCCTAATAATAAATCATGAAATATGATCCGAAATATGATTAAAAAATAATGATGTAATTTTATTCATATTTTTTTAACTCTCCTTTGGAAAAAAATATTTTTATAATAAAATCGTTTCATTGTCAAAAATACATAATGACCTAAGCAAGCACAAATGTCCCATCATCATATAGTTATAAAGTTTTCCATGTTGTATTTAAGAGTCAAATCAGCATGCCTTTTTATTCTCATTTGTTATGAAATAATAATAAGTTCCGCTGACCTTTATTTGTTTGTTATGGAAAAGCAAATGAATTTGTTTATATGCTATAGATGGCTTCGATAGCGACATAAAGTTTTAAATGGACCTCCTCCTATGATTTAATATTTCCAACCATTCACATTACATGTTTATTTAGGTTTCTATTTTTTTTTTTTTAAAATGAGGTAAATATTTTTGAAACCAGAGTTATGAATCGAACATTACTTTTTGATCGGATTTTTAGATCGGTATGAGATATAAACAAAGGCTCATTCCCACAATAAGACATAAAAGAAGATAAAAATAAAAAACATAAAGGGCACTGTGAGTCAAGAGAGCAAGAGAGGAGAAACTGAATCCACTGGTCACAATATAATAGCACAAAACACCCTAAAAAGCTAGAAGAAAGAAAAGAAAACACCAAAGAAATCCCAAAAAGAAGATAGAAAAACATCCAAACCAAGATCTACAAAACGTCCTTCAGGTTGACCTATCCATAAGCCGGTTCTGTCCGATGTCCTCTTCTAAAATGAAGGTCTTTTAGGATCCATTGAGAGCTATTGTTGATGAGAGAGTGTGCTTCCGCCCTGAGAAGTTCTGTATCTGAACGATGACCCTTCTTCTTAGAGGAGACACCAAGGTTTCTAAAAAGATAAAATTTTAGATAAACCATAAAAAACTATAAAAAAATTATAATTAAAATATATAGGTTTTCTAATGTTTCTTTTTTTAATATGAATTATATTAGTATTTGAAATATATTATTGAATAGATAATCGTCCTTAGAAAATTATGAAGGAGAGTAAATAGTCAAATTTAAGATCTGCAAATTACAAATCAATTTAATTTAGATATTAATAAAATGAAATAATTTTAAATATATTTATTAAACTATTAATTATTTAAATTGTCCCAATTATTCAAATTAATGATTACGGGATTGAAAAATATTACATAGAATATAATATTAAAAATTAAAATATATATATATATATATATATATATATATATATATATATATATATATATATACATAATAAATTAATTTAAATTAATTAATTGGTGTCACATTGATAACCAAACAAATGTACAATTAGTTCAACTAACCTCGAGAACTTAATTTTAAAAAGACAAAAGCAACCATCCAAATTGGTACACAAATGGCCCTTGGCATCCAACCCCACATTCATCAAAATGAGGTATGATGGCTCTATACATTTGGGAGAAATTGAGGTGCATTGATTTGTATGGCAGATAAGAATGTGCAAAAATAATTCCATTGTCAAATGTTGTGATTATGGGGAACCCACTAATACCCATTTTCAAGCATTGGCATTAATGGAGGTCTATTGCGGTGGAGAGGTTAATAAAATATTAGATAATGATGGTCATTTCAATGTAAATATAGGTATGATTGTATAATGACTCAGTATAGTTTAGTGCTTAATTTGGGATTATTTGAATTGAATTTTGAATCCAAAATAAATGTATTTGTTGTTATTAAATGGTAAAGGGATAGCAAAAATGATTTTTCAGTTGTACTCTCCTCTGTTTAACCTTTGAAATGCATATTGGAATATAAATATTATTGTATTTTTTCAAAAAAATTGAATTGAAATTCTGCATAGATTGAATATAAATATTATTTTTATTCAACCCCATGAAGGTTAGTGCAAGGTGTATGTGGCCATTCGGTTTTTATTTTAAACAAAAACAAAACCCCAGCTTATGGGTTTTTTTATTTGATTGTGCTATTTTGGCCTTAGCTGTTGAATGTTATTTATCGCATTTATAAAAGTTGGGTACTATGTAATATTTTCCTTCAAAATTACCCTCTTCTTCCCAGAGAATATGAATTGATTGGTATGATAAGGCTCAAAGGGTGGCTCAGTGATAATCAAGGATGCGTATTATGTAATCCATCATTTTAATCATCTCTGAATGGAAGGGTTCCTAGCTCATAAGATATGGATAAATGAAGAATTACTAAAACCTAACATTTTGTTATGACTAGTCGTGCATGAAAAAACATTTTGTGACAAATTAATGAAGAGAGGGTTTCATGGAGCCTATCTGTGTGTCTTATGTGGAGAAGGTTAAGAACGGGGAATCATATATTTCTTCATTGTGCCTTTCCTTGAAAAATCTTGATGAAGTGGATGAATAAGTGGAGTATAAATCTGGTTAAGCCAAATTGTGCGAAAGATTTAATATCCTAGTAGGATCTCAAGCTTAATAACTCTCAAATGGTGAGTTTGGAAAATTGGCCCTCTTATCATCATTTCGATATTTGGCTAGAAAAAAATAGAGGAATTTTTTTAGGAGGTGTTTTGAAATCACAAAGTGTGGGGATCAATTAAAGTAGTGACCTATAAGTTAATATTTTTAGGATTTCAAGTAGAGGAGGTAATCGAGGATCAAGAATATGATGGTGTGATTCTTGGACCCTAATTAAGTGTAAATCCTCTCTTAGATTGCTTAATGAAGTCTAATATTCAAATAGTCCTTCAAAGAAAATAATCCTTTAACATCACCCACCTGAAGGAGTTATCTTACTAAACTTTGATGGGGCAACTAAATGCAACATAGGGCCTATTAGGGGTAAATGAGTATCTAAAGACCACAAAGTTGAATCGTTATTGGCTTTTGTTATCGATGTTAGGCAAGAAACTAATGATCAAGCACAAGGAATCATATTGCTTAGGGGTATGGAAATTTCCTTGTTGAAAGGTTGGGGGAATTCAGTAATTAAAGGTGACTCAAAGATTCTTATTGAAGGATTGAAGAAGGCATATTTTCCTTCATGGAAACTAAAGATGATCATTGAAAAAACAACACTCTTGAGCAAAAATTTTAAGAATATATTCTTCCTCCTTATCAAATGATATGGCACCTAGGTGGCAAACGAGGTGACTAATGTAGGAGCTAGTTTTTTGTCTTCCTTAGGTATTTCAGAGACTTGTTGGACTACTAATTTCTATGACACCTTAAGAGAAACCATTGTTGTAGATGCAAGCATATATTTTTTGCTTTCAATAGATTAGTAATGGTCCCCTTGCATGTGATAATGTCGAGGATGCTTATTAGTGATGTTATTACTTAAATGATTTGAAGGAACATGTTGACATTTGTGGTTGTGTGAAGTGTTCAAGGATTTAGGTTGAGTGGGGGAATTGAAAAATTAAGGCTTAAGGAAAATTATTGCCTTTTCATTTTTTAATGTGCATTTCTAAAACATCATCCCCCCATTTTCCCTGTCACCATTTGTAGAGATGATGGTAGGAGCTCATGCCGAGGACATGATGAAGGAAAATGAGAAGGGTGGGTAGTGGAGGAAGAAGTGGGTGGTTGTGGACACAAAGACAGTGGGTAGTGGAGGAAGAAGTGGGTGGTTGTGGACACAAAGATAATGGGTAGCAGAGGAAGAAGTGGGTGGTTGTGGACACAAAGACAGTGGGTAGTAGAGGAAGAAGTGGGTGGCTGTGGACACAAAGACAATATATAAAACCTTCATTGATTTTGTGAATGAATAAATCACAAACCCTCATATAAGGATTTTGTTTTTAAGTGGGTTGGTTATGAAAATGGAATAGATGAGGGAGATGTGGGTGAGATTAAGCAACTTCTCCAGTACCTAATGGTTGATCAAAAATAGTCCATTGGGAACCAAAATTTCTTTAACATGGCATAGATCGTGAGTGAAGATATTATATTGTCATCAATAGTTAGACACTTCCATCTCCATGAGGACCATGATGCTCTACATCGAACCATGAAGAATGCTAATTTGAAGGTAGCCTACCATGACCACTATATTCTCACAGGCATATGTTCCATCGTGCAGGGATACAGGGAGTTGATGGTCGGGCTCCAAATTGACTTGTTAAATTATGTTGGGGTGGAATTTCTAGTCTTTTATGACTCTCAACGTTCAACATGACAAGATTTATGTGTGCCTTTCAGCTCTCTGTGCTATGAAAAGAATGAAATTGAAGACAATGTGATAATTATAGATTAAATAAACTTTATTTTCTTTTTGTGAAAGGAACTTCATATTTTCCCTTTCAATATTGTATAAATATATTAGGGAAACAAGATCCTACATAATTTACCCAAGTTTCCATTTTGAGAGAAGATAGACTTAGAAAATTGAATCTAGTTTCTACAGACAAAGGAATTGTAATATAAGCAATATTATTATCAGTTTTGCAATGGTATGATTAATGGGTATGTCATGTGTCTTTTTTATTACAAGTGAATTTTTGGGTTATGCATCTTTCACTAATTGTGTGTGGAGGAATAGGAGTCAGGAGCATAATTTTTTTGGTATCTAGTCTTACTTGAGAAAATTGCTGAGTATGGCCTAGAGTGAAGCAGGGTCCAAGTCTCTCAAAGCTTGGTATTAGATTAGGTGGTTTGGTTTAGGATTCATCTCTCCACAACTAGCCTTCTCTATGGATCATTGGTTGGTTGTGTATATATTGAGTAAGATAGTGAAGGGTGTTTATTGATTCCTCATAACGTTGTTGCATGAGTCTTATTTGTGCCTTCATGTTGTCTTTTAGTGCTAGATTTTATGGGTCCTTGATGATCCAAAATTTTAAGTCGTTGTTAAAATATAGAAGTTGTCCTAGTATAAATGGAAATTCCAATGGCCTTTGGCATTTGGGTATTAGGATATTTCATACTTCATGGTTTTTATTTAATATGATAATATGTTTCTTCGCTTGTAGAAGTGCCAATCATTACTACTACTTTTTAGGTGCTTCAACACTAATCTTTGTGGGACTAGGGCCTCTCCTTAAGTAGTTTAGCAAAAAAAGATAAATATATTATTTTATTTCAAATTATAATATTTTATATATTTTAAAATTATTTTTTCTATAAAATCATAATATACATTTAGAAATATGAAACTATAATTTTGCATATTTATATAATTATTAAATATTTTTATACAAAGTTAAATTGGTAAATGTAATGTAATTATTTAAAATCTCAAATAATTATATTACATTTATTATTATTTTAAAAAAAAATTCTTCTTAATGCAAAAGTGGCATGTCAAAGCATAATATTATGTGCCACTAGGTAGGAAAAAAAAGATTAAAAAATTAGTTCAAAAATAAATCTTAAAAAATATAAAATAATTTTAAAAAAATGCCCTTCATCTTTGTATCTATACGTTAAAACATATATATTGTATTAATATTAGCTATCTAAACTCATATTAATTTGAGGTAGAATTATCAGTTTAACATCCCTAACAAGATGCTCTATCTATGGCCACACTTCATTTCAAAGGATGCAACCTTAGAGACCAGCAAGCAGATGTTTTTTCTCCTAGACACATATAATGAGGAGTGAGAATTTAAGTTCCAACAAGATAGCCTCTCCTTGGGACCTGATGCTCCTGCACTGACCAAGCCACTATGGATCGATCCTCAACAAATATCCCCTCTTCTAGCAAGTGACACATTTTTGAAGCTGTCCATGGAGATCATTGATTGTGTGTGAAGGAATAGGAGGGAGCATAAATTTTTTTGTATCTAGTCCTACCTGAGAAAATTACTAAGTATGGCCTAGAGTGACGCAGGATCCAAGCTTGTGAAGGCTTGGTCTTAGATTAGGTGGTTTGACTAAGGATTCATCTCTTCACAAGTAGCCTTATTTATGGAGCACTAGGTTGTTGTGTATATGTTGAGTAAGATAGTGAAGGGTGTTTATTAATTCCTCATAGTGTTGTTGATGAGTCTTCTTTAAACCTTTGTGTCTTCTTTTAGTACTAGATTTTATGGGTCCCTGATGCTCTAAAATTTTAAGTCATTGCTATAATATAGAAGTTGTCCTAGTATAAATGTCAATGACTTTTGGCATGCTGGTATTAGGCTATTTTAGACTACACGGCTTTTAGTTTTTGGTAGTTGACATGTGATGAAGTTTTAGTTTTTAATTTGATATGATAATATGTCTCTTTGCTTATAGAAGTGTCAAACATTACTAGTACTTTATGGGCGCTTTGACACTATTTTTTCTTAGGCCAAGGCCTCTCCTTCAATAATTTAGAAAAAAAAGATAAATACATTTTCTTTCAAATTATAAAAATTTATATATTTTGAATGTATTTTTTTATATAAAATCCTAATATACATTTATAAATATGAAAATATAATTTTATATATTTATATAATTATTAAATATCTTTATAAAAAGTTAAATTGGTAAATGTAATATAATTATTTGAAATCTCAAATAATTATATTACATTTATTTTTTTATTTTTTTCTTCTTAATACAAAAGTGGCACAAAGGTGGTATGTCAAAGCATAATATTCTTTTCCACTAGACAGACAAAAAAGTTTTAAAAAAATAGCTCAAAAATAAATATTAAACAATACAAAATAATTTGAAAAAAATTAAATGCCATACGTATTTGTATATATAAGTTAAAACATATATGTTTTATTAATATCAGCCACCCAAACTCATGTTATTTTGAGGGAAGATTTGAAGTATATGCAACCTCAGTGTGACAAAAAATAGGACACATTATTATGTTTTTCATGTGCAAAATACGTACAAATGTGGTGGAAATGTCATGTAAAAAATGTGTACTTCCATTATTTTTGCATCACATTTGTGCCATTGAAATTGACACAAATTCCTCATATTTTTGCTATCTTAGACATTAAACAAGGTCAATTTTGAATGTAAAATTGACCCAATTAATGGTGCAAATTACACTTTGTATAATAATGAGACAAAGAAAGTATTACGGGATGGTGTTAGGGTTATTGATTAGTGTAAACTAAATAACCATTTAATTGTCAGGCTCCTCAACAATAATAAATATATCGATAATATGGAACTTACATAAAATAATTAACTTCCACAAGGACTCTAATAGTGATCCACTATAGAATGCTATTTCATACAATGTTAAGTGCTCTAATGATTATTTGATACTCTCAAATGTAATAGTAGTGTGTGTAATATAGTATGACATTTGTTTATTTACATATAATTGACTTTAAATTAATATCTTATTAGTGCACATATATAGTGAAAACTGAAAAATACAGAAAGAAAGGGATGTGTGCATCTTCACTTAGAGAAGAAAAATAAAATAAACCAATAGTACCATTTAAGAAGCATAGAAAATGGAAGAAGAATATTTAGAAAGATAATAAGAGGAGGTACCCACCACAAGTTGACAAAACATACTAATAGCACTTAATTTAAATTGATAATAAATTGACAAACACACTAAAAATATATAATACTAAATAAATGCCACACGATCATTTTTAAGTATCTACAATAATAAATAAGTATGCCCTATTTATTAGTTAGACATTTTTGTTTCTTTATCCACAAGATGTTTAAGCGCGTTTTGAAAGTCTTTTTTTTTAAATAAATAAAATTCAAAATTTTAAGCACATTTTGAAAGTCTTTTAAAAAAAATAAAATTAAAATTCAAAGTTTTTTCTTTGTCCGTGTTAATACAACAACTAAGGCATATACAGTTTGTGATGGTGGAGTTAAATTTGACATCTGCTAGACTATCACCCCTAATTTCCATGGCCACATATCTGTTAGAATTTGTAACCTGACATAATAATCTATCATGTCTAGTGGCATTTGTGTGTAATATACTTTAGTCACAAATCAAATATTTGAAGTGCGGTTACAGTAGTAACAGAGCAATTATCTGATTCTTTTTATGAAAATTCAGGCATTCATGTTTTTGGGTCTGATTTTGCCTTCAGAAAAAATGATATATATGGAAAGCAAAGACATGTTACACAAATGATTCTAGACAATGTAAGTTTTTTATATATATATATTTTTTGAAATAAACCTATTTTCCCTAAAAAAATAGTCATGTCACTCTACTTTAGTCAATAGTAAAGTAATAAATTATTTTAGTTTGATTTATTAAATTACAAATATTTCAAACACAATATTAAAATGAAAAAATGCTCAACTATCATTGATTGCACATTGTACAATACAAATTAATCGGTTGAATCGATTGTCATAATACCTACTACATAAATACTAATAAATATGTCATATTTATTAATTAAATGTTTTCATTTCCTTATGCACTAAATGTTTAAGTGCATTTTGAATTTTTTCCCCCTTATTTAAAAAAAATTAAAAGCTTTTTCCTTATCCGTGTTGATACAACAATTAAGTGAAAAGATATTTAAGAAAATTAAAAATTAAATATAATATTTTTTTTAGGTGGCAAGTGTGCATTGAAGCAAAATGCATTTGAATCTTTTCATTCTTTTTTGTAGATATGTTGGGGAAGTTTTTATTGAAGGAAAAAAGTCTTTGACAAGCCGTTTATTTATAGTTGAAGTTGTTTGATTTATTACAAACTTAATAGATATTAATTTTTTGGATTTAAAAAAATAAAATAAAAAATTATATGAGTAGTTGAAAAGACGTTAATCCTTTGTATAATAAAGGTCACGTTGATTAGATTTGAAAGATAAATCCATATTCAAATAAAAATTTGAACAATTTTAAATAAATAAATATCTTTCAAACATTAACACTTTGACAATAAAGTGAATAAATCCCATTATCTACACATCCATACTAAATGAATGTTTGAAATAAATTTTTATATAAAAAAAAATGAGATTGATAGTTTTTCCATCATAATGTGAAAAAACTTTAAATAAATTATGTGACTTTTTTAATCCACATATAAAATCATTATATTCTCATCCTAATAATAAATCATGAAATATGATCCTAAATATAATTAAAAAACAATAATGTAAATTTATTCATATTTTTCTAACTTTCCTTTGGAAAAAAATATTTTTATAATAAATTCGTTTCATTGTCAAAAATACATAATGACCTAAGCAAGCACAAATGTCCCATCGTCATAGAGTTATAAAGTTTTCCATGTTGTATTTAAAAGTCAAATCAGCATTCCTTTTTATTATTATTTGTTAAGAAATAATAACAAGTTCCCCTGACCTTTATTTGTTTGTTATGGAAAAGCAAATGAATTTGTTTATATGCTAGATGGACCTCCTCCTATGATTTAATATTTCCAACCATTCACATTACAGGTTTATTTAGGTTTCTAATTTTTTTTTTAAAAATGAGGTAAATGTTTTTGAAATCAGAGTTACGAATCGAACATCATTTTTTGATCGGAGTTTTAAATCGGTATGAGATATAAACAAGGGCTCATTCCCACAACAAGACATAAACGAAGATAAAAATAAGAAACATAAAAGGCATTGCAAGTCAAAAGAGAAAGAGAGGAGAAATTGAATCCACCGGTCACAATACAATAGCACAAAATTCCCCAAAAAGCTAGAAGAAAGAAAAGAAAACACCAAAGAAACCCCAAAAAGAAGATAGAAAAACATCCAAACCAAGATTTGGAAACTGTCCTTCAGGATGACCTATCCATAAGCCTGTTTTGTCCGATGTCCTCTTCTAGAAAGAAGGTCTTCTAGGATCCATTGAGAGCCATTGTTGACAAGAGAGTGTGCTTTCGCCCTGAGAAGTTCTGCGTCTGAACGATGACCCTTCTTTTTAGGTGGCAAGTGTGTATTGAAGCAAAATGCATTTGAAAAATTTCATTCTGTTTTGTTGATACGTTGGGGAAGTCAGAGATATTTAAGAAAATTATTAATAACAATTTTTAGGTGGAAAGTTTTTATTGAAGGAAAAAAGTCTTTGAAAAACCATTTATTTATAGTCGTTTGTTTATAGTTGAATTTGCTTGGTTTACTTCCAATCATTGTCAAGGTCTTCAATAAGTTTGGAAGAGGAAAGAAGGGGAACTTGACCCATTTCTCAAGTCGCAGAATTATGAAAAGTTTTACTATCCCCCTTTCCCTCACTCGATGATGATGACGAACACTATTGTGGGATGTCTTGGGCTTGCTCCCCTTTCCCTCCTCCCCTCCCCTCTCAGCCTACTAAGGACACCCCTTCCCCACCCTAGACCTTCCCCTTTGTGGAAGATCCCTCGCAAGAGAATTTGACCCCTCGTTCAATCCCTCCTTGAGTGGAACGTCCTTAGTCTTCCCCATCCATGCCTTCTAAGCGACACACAGATGTTGGATTCCCTTCAAAGAATAAAGGACATAGATTAGAGGTAGAATTAATGAGGGCAAAAACACACATTTTCATATCCAATGGATCTTAATGGACCCTAGAAGACCTCCTTTCTAAATGAGGGCAACAAACATGTATTGACTTATGGATAAGCCCCTATGGTGGATAGTTAGCGGGGATTGGTTTTGAGTGATGAATTATTGTACTCCCCTTTTTGGGTGTTTGGGTGTTCAGTTATCTGTATCCTCTCTTTTTTCCACCCCTCTCATTAGATTCTCTACAACTTTTGTGTTTCATACTCCTTGCTTTCTTGGGAGGTGATGTCCTTTCTGCTCTTTTTCTTTCTTCTTCTTTCTATTTTATTGTGGGGAATGGGCTCCCATTTGTGTTCCATATAGGTTCATAGCTTTGGCCAAAAGCGATTGACCTAATAAAAAAAAAATCAATAGATATTAATTTGGAAGGATTTTAGAAAAAAAATATTGATATGAGTAATTGAAAACTTATCGATATATTGTTGAAGTTGTTTGGTTTATAAATAATTTGTTAGAGATTAGTTTTTATTGAATATAAAGCCTTTGTATCATAAAAGCGACATTGATTAAATTTGAAAAATGAGATCAGATTCAAATAAAATTTTAAACAATTTTAAATAAATAAATTTTAACGACGTGACAATAAAATAAAAGAGTTCGATTATCTATACATCCATACCAAATAAATTTTAATATAAAAAAATGAGATTGATAATTTTTCTACAATTTATATAGTTAATATGAACAAAATTTAAATAAAATTATATCATCTTTTTAAATTAATATTCATGATCAATATATTCTCATCCTAATAATAAACCATGGAATGTGATCTCAAATATTAATTCAAAAATAATGATAGGTTTTAAAAAAAAAACGTAACGACCTGAGCACACACAAATGTCCCATCGCCATAGGTTTTTCCATGTTGTATTTTAAGGTTGAATCACAAAGCCCCCTTTTTATAATTTGTTATGAAATAATAAGACACATTAAGTTTTAAATGGACCAATTTTTATAACTTTATTCTCCCAACCTCCATGTATCACATGTAAACACTTGTCTTCTGCGAAAATTTAATCAAGTTTAAGATTAAAGTGTTCAATGTTTAGTTCAAAATTGTTTGAAAGAAAGTTGAAGATATAATATCCACAAACTTATGGAGAGAAGACTTTTGATTATTTGTTGAGAGCCATCTTTTATCTTGTCATTCATATTTGAATGCAATTTTTCAACTTCTGAATGTCGACCCTTCTTTTTAATTGTCAATTCTAAGAGACTTTTAGATTTTATTTTTAAAATAGAAGGGGAAGTGATAATTTCCTTCAGATTCCAAGCGATCAAATCCATGAGAGGTATAGAGTTTGTCTTACCAGGCAACTCTCTCTTAAGGGAGGAAAGGAGATCCCTAAAGGAACCAAGGGAGGGGAGGCCCCGACTGATTAAGGAAAATGTCGTGATTGTGTTGAATGAAGGCTTGATCTAAAGCCCCTTATTTTTTTTCCAAATCAGGGAGGGATGGGAAGGTGAGAGAAAGAGGTTCTTGGAAGGACACCCCTCAACGTGGTGCCCAAGGAGATTGCAATAGAAGCATCTAAATAAGAGACCTTCAAAGTTGAGAAATTGAGTCCATGTACCTTACGAAGAGTGGAGGATAATCGAATGGTGAGAGGCTTGGAAAGACCAATGATGGTGCAAGAATGCATAAATCAACCACCCACAGAGCTCTCATCCAACTTCACAAAGGAGCTGACCCAATCGATTGATAACATAATGTGCTCCTCTTTCCATAGAATGAGGGGGGATATTATACAACCTGATCCAAATGGGAGATACTAAAACTTCAACATTGATTGAGTCAAAGAATGGAGACCAAGGGCACAATCAAGTCCAAATTTGTCAAAGAACCATGGACTTGAAAACCAAACAAAATTTTGATCAACAACATTCTGAAAAATAATATAGAAGAAGCCTCCGCTAAACAAGAAGACAGAGGCATGAAAGGTACTCCAAACCTCAGAAGCCCTCTCAACGAAAGTAAAAGGAGATAAAAAAATATTACATACAATATAAAATAAAAATAAAAATAGGAAAAAACTTTATATATATATATATATATATATATATATATATATATATATATATATATATATATATATATATATATATATATATATGCTAAGTTCAACTAACCTTGAGGATTGCCAATTAAAAGACAAAAGAAACCCCCAAATTGGGACACAAATGAGGGATGATGGTTCTATACATTCTAAAAAAACTGAGCTGCATTGATTTGTATGGCAGATGAGAATGTGAAAAAATAATTTGATTGCCAAATGTTGTAATTATGGTGACCCCACTAATACCCATTTCGAAGCATTGGCATTAATGGAGGTTTGGTACGATGTAGAGATTAATATACTAGATGATGAATACTAACTGGTCTTTTTTTTTCTTCTGGGGATAATATTTATTAGTAAACAAGAGTGTCATGTGTCAAGTCCCTACGGGAATCGAAATAGACAAATTTGTTAATGCTACTAATATTACTATAGACTACACATAATAGTGGAAAATATAGTAATATGACTTATTGATAAAAAACTTTACTATGTCTCTGTTAACAACCAAATGTTTGACATTTTACTATTTTCTTTAAATTTTTAATTTTAATTGAATAATATTTTGTTTTGGTACACTCTTTTATATAAAAACATGTAACAATTTGCACTTAACATTTATATTAAATAAATTTCTAGTATGAATCACTAAACAATATCAATGCTGACAAGCGTTGAATGAATAAAACTTCCAAAAAAGTACACATGAATGCATCAAGATGCATGCATCCCACTGAAAAATTATAAGGAACAATCCCACTTACACATTTTGATTTCCAATGGACCAATATTGGCCTAGAAAAAGAATCTGTGAAAAAACTAATAAATCTATTAGAGTCATTAAGACAAAAAACATTCAACCATGCAAAAACTTTCTAGAATATTCTTCCAAAGAATACCATAATCTATATAATCCATAAATAAAAAATCATGTACATTAGAATCATTGCAGTTAAGTTTGACTCCAATAATTCCTATTGTCTAATAGGAAATTAAGAGTTGCAAACAATAGAATTACATTCAGTCCACTAATAAGATCAATCCATGTTCATGTCAATGTGATCACCCTGTTTATGCCTTACAGAACTAGAGTTTGTGAGGCCATTGGTAGAAGAGCTATCTTGTGATGAAGACTCAGATGCCAGATCTTGCAAAGGCACCAGCTTGAAACCACCATTTTCCCTTTCATCAACAAGATGCTTTAAAAGGCCAATGATAACTGGAAGAAACTTCGTTGACATTTGTAAGATGCCAAAGACTTGCAACATTTTTTTGAGATCAAATATTATACAAAATTACATAATCAAACCCAACTAAAATAAATCAAAACATGATGAGTACTATAATAGGAATAATTCCCATAATCTCCCTACTAAATGTACAAATTGACCATAAGATAAGCATCTCCAATTGAAAAGAAAGATAATTTATTTACAACGTCATGCTAAGTGACTAAAATATGCCTGAAATGTCTAGCTATAGCCAAAAGGCTTTGACCAACAGGAAAAGCACAAACAAAACACCAAGATAGAGTGGATTCCTATCACCCACAAGTGACAAGGATGATATCAACCTAGTAAATGCAAGGAGGCAAGGATAAACATAATCAATATTTGGTGTCCTACTAAAAAAAATTCCATTACATTTGAGTGCAAAACAATATGAAATTGAAGGAACAAAATTCACAAGTTAAAGCTATAAAATAAGTGCTGTAAATGCCATGTGCACTTATTACAAAAAGAAAAATTTATACTTAAAAAAGAGAGTAAGATAAAAAAGAATCCTAACAAAGTGGAAAAGAAAATATTATGTATATGTAAGAAGCTAATAAAAAACGCTATACTTTATAGTGACAATTTACTCCACTTATATGATAAACTAATTTTTTTAATAAAAAAATGATTGGCCTTTTGAATAATAAACCGGTAATCTGTTTGAAAGACATATCTCAAATAATGAATAGAACTAGACTTGAGGACAGTGTTGACATGATAGAAACTCACCTAAGCAGCAAGAGGCTGACCCACCATGTATTTTATCTCTGACTTAAATTATCTCTATAAAGACTTACACTAAATTGGTGTAATTAATGTATAAGACAGAGAAACCTACAAGAGAAAAAAACACAATTAGTTAATGCAAGATTACAAAAATAGAAAAATGGAGAACACACAGTCGAACATCTTGACCACAATTTTTAAATTCAAAACCATACCTCATCCCAAGTGCTTGAAGTAAGCAGGTTTACTATGGTAGAAATACTTCTCTTCTGGATAGTGTCAGATGTATCACTATTGTCTAATAAAGAGGATGATAGAACATAACCAATTTTATCTATTTTATCCTCCAGGTGTAAGGCAACCATAATAAAAAGAAGCTTCAGAGTCTGCATATGAAAACAAAATAATTCCTATGATAATGGTCTTTACAGCACATAAACAACACCCCTCACTAACATTTAATAAACAATCAACAAAAAGTAACAATTACCTAGAATGAGCATCCTTCGTAATATCTCGCATGTCTTCTTTTCCAGTTTAGACCCTTGGCATTGATTCATATCCTGAGTAAATGCATTACAGAAAAGTAACAAGAATCAAAAATTAAATATGGAAATAAAAATAAGTATGATCTAGTTTTCAAATAGCATTCATCCATAAAACACTACAGTGATTGGAAAATAGGAACTCAACTCTCAAATTTGACCTTCTTTGATATCCACAACTCTATCTACACTTCCAACTCAATTTCCTCCGATCTCATTCTCCTAACAAGGACTCCTTCAAACTTGTTGATGAATAATAAAGTGGTGTAAACATCTCACAGACCCTACAATGAGATCCCTGCAAGTTGATTCTCAAGCACACCAGTCCTGATTGACAAACCCTACATCACTACAAACTTAGCTTTAAGCACTACATTAATTTAGTGAGATTTGCATCAAATCTAGTATGACACTCTTCAACATGCATCTTTTGGCTTCTGACGCTCGTCGACTCCCTCCAAACTTATAACGTGCTATTAAACTCATCTGAAGTGACAGACTGACATTTTTGCATTATTTTTACCATCCATTTCAAAGGCAACATCATCGTCTGCCCATCAATCCAAATAAACTTTATTTAATGCACACCAAGGCACTCACATGGCATGGGCATGTATCTCAGTCCAAATAAAATTTATTAAATATGTACTAAGGCATGGGCACGCATGCTTGATGTTTCCCAGTTTAAAAAATCGATACATAATCCTTGAAATCTGGTATAAAGACTTTAGCCGATATTTTGAGACCTGAACTTAGGATAAGCTCATTAAATGCATGGACATTGTTTTAAGGTCTCACAATCAATACTTCATATTTTAATTTGAATGCTTGGATTGTGTGGCAGATAGGAATTAACAAGGTTGAATTATATTTGAAATTTATGAGATCATAAGTATATCAAAGGATAATGTATTTATGTTTTAGTAAATAACTTATTTTATTTTTAGTTTTCATATAAAAATAAAGATTACATTTATTATACTTATTATGCATGATGTCAGCACTCCTTTCGTAAATAACATGTAAAGAATTTTGACCAACTATAATATAGATAAATGTTTTTTTTCATGATTTTTGTCAAAAAATGCACAACTTGACTTTTGTAAAATTGCAAATTTTTTCATACACAAAAAACAATGATTTCTGATTGGTCTAGAAAGCAAAGTTTAATCGAAAGTTAAAGCATATTGAAGACTTAAGTATCCCTCCAAGACTAATAATATGATATATATAAATGAGTTTAAAAATAAAAAATAAAAAACTATATATAAATATTATATAAATTATTAAACAATATGATATATAAATGAGTTTTAAGTTATGTGTTGTATAAACTTAAATTTATCTGGGTTGAATAAGGGTTGAGTAAAAAAAAATAAAATACATTAAGCCTTCTAATGTTATAAACAAATTAAAATTATAATTAAAACTATTTACATGTCCATTTTTTATATATATCTTTTAAAAGTATAATTAAAACTATTTACATGTCCATTTTTTTGGTATATATCTTAATTATAAATGTTCGTAAAAGTTGTTCATCTATTAAAATGAAAATCTTATTTTAATAAGGCAAAAAGGGTTTATATCAAAATGTGACACATTTGTCCACATGACATGTAATCAAATATAACCACATTTACTTGAATAAAAATAGATTTAATTGTATTAAAAAATTATAGAATATGATTTTTTTTTTACATCTTAATGTAATACATCTATATATACAACATGTAAATAGTCTTAACTAGATTTACTCTAATTCAACAATAAAATCAAACCTAAGTATAATAAGGGATATATTATAATTAGTACTAAGTGCAAAGAGAGAGTTATAGAAGAGTATATGAATCATCATGAATTTGACAATAGTTAGGGGAAATAAACACCAAAAATGGGTCTATAAGGTGAAAAGCACAAAGCCTAAAAAAAGTTGAGATAAACGAAGAACTTTTTTGATACTATCATAACTATTAGGATAGTTATGGGCCTACCAAAACTATCACTATACAATTATGGGCACTTATGAACTTATGAAAATATGAACATAATATCATTCACCTACTTTAGGCCTTTGAAAACCCTACTTTATTTTCCTAAATTCTGCGTAGATCCTTAGGAAATCGATCTTCTTTTACGTAACACTAACAACTCAACACACAGCAATAAAATATTGGGGAATCAATGAGATGCATCTACTATCCTTTCATTATTATTAGGACCCTATTCTATAACATATTTGGAAGACAACACTCGATGCACTTCATCAAGAAACTCATGTGTGCAAATCCCAATCCTTAAAAAATTATATGCTAGCATGAACAAGTGTCACAATGTAATACTTTAACTCTTGAATCAAATTATGTTGTAAATGTTAGATATGTGACAACAAAGTTAAATGTTGGATCCCTTTACGATGTGGTTTATAGCCCACTCCTTGACATGGGTTGTGTGGGGGAAACACTCTCAACTATTGTCACATGGGAGTCCCCGAAGCAAAAAATCAAGACGTCAAATACCTGTTTCTAGGCAGATGAATTCCACTGAATTTTATTTTAGGAAGGAAAGTTCTAATGGCAAATTTTCACTCTATTTTTAGGAGGAGGAATCCGAATGGTGCTTTGTCAATTAGGTGTATTTATCTTTGTGGAGTTCGCATGTAATCTATGATAAGTTCCCTTTTAATCTATTAATATTGAGTTAATAAAGACTGATATCTTGTACCATGGATGTTTCCTTAGTTATGCTAAGGTTTTTCCACGGAATTATGATGTTTTGTCTCATGCATTAGTTGAATTATCTCTATTATTTCAAATTTGTATTCTATTTACTAGTTATTTATTGTTACAAAGTATCTAGTTTCCTTACAATAAATGCTCAAATATTTCTCTTCAACAAATGCTTGACTCTTGCTTTCACGATTCATTTATCACTAGTGACATTCGTATTCAATTTAATCCATGCCCTATACACACTAATGCACTTGTGTATTTTTAAACTTATCAAATTAAAATTAAGACCAAATTGACATGTTAACTAACACACAACAAGCAGAAAGGTTGAAAAACATGATCCCAAGGCACATGAGACCTAAAAAATGGTCATAAGGGCCCACACATGTATAGTTGTTGATTTTGGTGCCCTATAAACATACATTGTATGGCTCTAGGCAGTGGGCTCAAATCCACAAAAAATAAGTAAAGAAGAAAGAGAAAGAGGAAAATGAAACACACGTAAAAAAAAGGCCTAAACATAAATAAAAATGCATCAATAAGAGTCTAATGTGAATTGATAATAAAAAAACATGCAAATTCCCTGGAACACTGTAATTCGGCAACTGAGAAAATCTAAAAACAAAATTAGGTGTATATATAATGCCCTAGTTTGATGTGTGTGCACAAACACATCAAATAAAAATAAACAAACTTACCCATAGGGTTCGTAAATTATGTCTACATCAACAATATTTGTAAGAGTTATCGAAGTCAATATATGAATGAAAATGAATTGAAAATAAAAAATAAAGAGAGATCACTTGATTGCCACCATTAAGGATCATGAAGATCTTGGAACAAAAATCCCCACTTTTATGTTCTATAATAAAATCTTGTGCTCCTCAAAAGTATAGTGTAGGTGTTATATGAGTCATAAGAGAACAACATATCTGTATGCCCCTGTAAAAATACAAGTCTCAGAATGTATACTAAAATATTGCATGCGGTTTGAGTATAACATTTAGCAATAAAAATTATATACTATGTCAGACATAGTTCACGGTAGGAATTCCCAATGAAGGGATGTCCTTGTCTATGCAACAAGGGTCACATAACATAAACAATAGACACTATTTATCTATTCAATGAGATTAAGCCTTCATGACATCTATAATCATATTGACTCTATACCCTATCTCTCTCACTCTAATTTATTTAACTTAATTTTAACGCCTATGGTCTTTACAATCACTCTCTGCTCTTATTGAAAACTATGCAACCTTCTCTTGAGACTTCTCTATGATCTCTTCATGTCCCTTCTCTAACAGGTGGTCTCTCTCTTCAATATTTTACTCTCATAAACATGTTATTGGTCTTTTCTTCATGCTAGTATCCCTTTTCCCAACCTTTGAATATGCTCAGTCCCTTTTTTCTTTTGATCATTACTTTTCACTTTATAACATGCTTGTGAAAATCCCCTTCCAACAATTGCATGAGATAATTTTCCTTGATTTTCCCTTATTTTTTAGCTTTATCAAAATTTTTATTTGGTAAAAAAGACTACATAATTGCACTATTCATTGCATTTTGACCACTAACTAAAATCTCACTTCAATAACTTTCCAACAAGACCTTGCATGCCCAATCTGGGGCTTTAATGCAATAGTTGTGGGACTTTTAAAGATATGTGTATTTGCTTCCTTTACTATGACACGATTTAATTTATGATCACATGTTGGCTATGATCGTGAAACACAACATGATCCTGTCTCCCTTGCTTAACAAGCTTAAAATTTTCTTTGTGAACTCTATGGTCCTTGTGGACCTATGGAATTACCAATTCTACTTGTGACAATTCATGATTTTGCCCAAAGCCATGAGAACATTCAAATTTATTTATGAATTTTAATGCATTTTCCCAAGTGGTCCCACCATTACCTTAAAACTAACATAGGCCATGATTGTGACACTTGTCACAAACATGGTCTCTTGACCTTACATGACTATTGCTCAACCATGTGGAAGGAAATCAAATCTTGTGACTCCATGAACATGCAATTAAATTTGACACTTGTTACTACCCATCAATCTATCATAATGTGGACTTCATGGATATTACGGTCCATGATGGTGGACTTAAAATTTGACATTTATTAGACTGCCATCCCTAAACTCCATGACCATAGACCTATTAGAATTTGTAACTTAACATAATAATCTATCACATTTGGTGGTATCTATGCATGATATACTTTAGTTGTGAATCAAATATTTAAAGTGTGGTTGTTGATCAAGGAGCATGGAGACTCTAGGTAACCCCATAGACTTGGAATTATGAATTGCCTTCCAAGACCTAATAATTATGAAGCCCCTTCAAACTTAGGGATGTAGGGAATAATGTGCATGTGCCCTGTACAATTATAACTTAGATTTTAAAGGGAAAATATGTGTGATCACCAGAAAACAAACTTATATTTAGGATATCAAAATGTGTCCATGTGATCCCAAATGTGATCCATATGACCGTGTGAATCGATAAATTAGCCCATGGACTCTTATTGAAAATGAAAAACTATCTACTTATTTTTGGGTGATGCAAGATTGCACGTACACCTTGGATGTTATTACATCAATAAATCTAAAAAAATAAAAAGAGAGTGGGGTTAGAAAGTGTCTCAAAGGTATTCCATGTTGGGAACAAGTATCATATATTATATACATATCAAATGCCAATCTATCACTTTCCTCTCATGGAGGAAAAAATAATATGGAAGTTTTCAGAGGCTTAGAAGTAGAAGATATAAGTGGATAATCTCTACACTTATTTTGAGATGTGGATAAACATGTGAAGTACATATCTTTAAAAAAAGGATTATGCACACCATGTGTAAGATGGGATATAAAATTATTGATGTCTATCACAATAAGATATCATCATGAAATCTTATGTGTCATAAATAAATAGCCTCGCAAGAGCATGAAACATAGTCCATATAAGCACAAGTACAATATATCCAAAATGAGTGAGATATAAGAAATGTAAACATAATAAGAGTATGATGCCCCTTATGATAAACATATAAGAAATCCAAGCATAATAGTGATATACCCCCCATTGGAAAATAATAAGCAACAAATCATAATATAAATATTCCCCTCATGGAACAATATAAGCAATGAAGCATAGTGTTAATATTCACCTGATATAAAAAATATAAACAATGAACTATAACAATTATAACCTCAAATACAAGAAGTATAACTACATAAAAATCTACATAAAGCACACATGTGGATCCTTGCCCTAATACATGCGTGATAATAATCATGGAAACTTGGGAAAGAAAACAAGAACATTTGCATGATATGGATCATGGATAATGTAGTGCTCCTCCTCACCTAGCCATTTTAAATACTCTTAAATTATGCATCATTAATAGCGAGTTGTGTATTGTGTCCTCAGATATCTAGTTGAATAGAAAAATGTGCTTACATAATGGTGAAGTGATTTTATAGATAAAATAGTTTTTATTATAATTAATGAATTAAAAAAAGGGTACCTTGCAGTAAGAGCTCTTCATTGACTATAAACATGATATATTTCAAAAATGGTAAAATTATTGGTCAAACAAAG
Source organism: Torreya grandis (assembly GCA_037957365.1). Lineage (NCBI taxonomy): Eukaryota > Viridiplantae > Streptophyta > Pinopsida > Cupressales > Taxaceae > Torreya > Torreya grandis. The sequence goes on along the minus strand of JARHVA010001724.1, from coordinate 353,634 downwards.
TTGACCTAGTTCTCATATTTTTATGACTGGTGATGAGATGGAAAATGACATGACGCTTAAATGGATAAGTGATACAAGTGGGTGAATGGAATCTCATCGTCCACCTCATTATCCACTAAACTACCCAATTTTGAGTGGGATGTCCATTATAGGATTTTTATATTACTTACTTATGAGTGGGATGCCCATTAAAGGATTTTAAAAATCATTTTAGATTTAGTTTTATTTATGTGATTACAAGTGTGTTGTGTAATCCATTCATACTGGTTGAAGAGTGTCATTGTTTATGTCACGTGAAGAAATAGTCTAGAAGATGAGAAGTTTGAATTGGTAGACAATGTTCACGGTGCTTGTGTTTTAAGTGGCTCCACTTGCCTTGTGTGTATTAAGTGATGTAATGTTAACAAAAATATGCAAAAAAAATATTTTTAAGGCAATGAATACTCTAAAAAGAAATTTTTATGACTTAAATCATTCAAATAAAATCTCACAAAAAATTAATAATCTAATAATAAATAAAATAATATAAGTGAATAATACTTTTAATTAAATGATCAAGAAAAAATCTAAGTGAAACATAAATAATAAAACAAAGCTATGAAACACATTCAAAAGTTAGAAAAATATTTATTAAAAGGAAATTAAATGAGTGAAAATATTAATAAAAACAATGGTCATGGTGAAACTTAAGTACCTACTTTTAAAGAGATAGAAATCATTGATTGCAAGGTTTGTAGAAACAAAATTTTAAGAAGGTTTTTATTTCATTGTAGAAATTGTGATTGGCAGGTTTGAGATGGATGTGCATCATGAAATAATTAAAGTACTCATGATATCTTCCTAGGTTGTGAAACATAAAATGACAGTTGCCATTATAAAAACTCTAATAAAGTGCCACTATAAAATGAAAAGTGTCTAAAGAATAGAGAAATAACCTTGGAGACAATTCACATTTATTAATAGATAGAAAGGTTTTTATAGACACTCCAAGGTTTTTACCATCTAATTTCAATATGCCATAATGATTCTAATTGCATTTAATCTTGTCTCATTTCATGGAAATGTAATTCTATAATAGTTGAAGATGTGATGTTCCATTTGGAAGATGCTAACAAAAGTTTCAGAGTTTGGATTTATAACTACGTGTTACATTTGATTCAAAATTTTCATGGTATTTTCAATTTATCCATTTTTCACATATTCTCCAATATATTTTTGAGTCATCTTTTTCATATCATGCAATCATTCAAGTGGATTTTTTTTAATTTTTATTTTGTATTTCTTTAAAAACTAATAAAATATTCTTCATGGTAGTGCATGGCTTTTTTGTAAGTACAAGTATGCAAAGCAGAAGCGACTCTTTTAACCAAACCTCTACATGATGTTGTGAAATTAAGATTGATATTTGTAAACATTATGATAAAATAATCCATGTTCCTTGTTGTATACTTCCACATATTTCATACATGGCTATAATGGCATTCATATATTTCAATAATTTATTTTTTAGTTATTTTACATTTCTTAATATTTAAGAAAAAAATACTTCATGGAATGGTAGGGTGGTGCATGGCATAATGTAAGAGTTGTAGTGTTTTTCTGCAGCAAGTAGAATATGTAGCATGTCCTTCAACCGACACCAATAGTTTTATATGAGAAAATGTTTTTAACTTTAATAGGAAGCTATTTTTTTAATGAGTTTTTGTTGAAAGGCTACATTGTTGATTTAGTGCTGATCTAATAAAATTTAAATTTCCTAATCTTTTTTGCAAAAGAATTATCATAATATATATATTTTTAAAAACAATCTAATGTCATAAATAATCAAGGACTCAAAATGTATATATTTTAAATAAATCTTTAAATATATATATATATATATATATATATATATATATATATATATATATATATATATATTTATATTGAATATAATAAGTATTTTAAAATTACTTTGTGATATAAAAATGCAGATTGTAAAAATACCTAATACTAAATTTGGATGGATTTTTACACCTACCCAATTTCCTTGTGTGTCTCATATTTGGAACATTATTGTTTCCAATAGAAAATGGATATGTAATAATATGAATTTGGATATTAGTAATGGTCATAAGGCTGATTTTTGGGATAATTTATGGAAAGGTATTCAAGATTTGTAGGATGGGTGATTTCAAAGCACAACATATTAAATTACTAGACTCAAACTCTATATTAAAGGGAGAAGGCAAATGAAATGGATATAATTTAAGGATTAAAACATTTTAGATGATAAAAAAGAGACCTTGGTTGAGGTGGAGGGGAAGAGAAAATTTCTAATTAAAATTTGAGGATATTTTAAGATGAATACGTGATAATTCTAGAGTGTACTAGGTTATGAATTTGCTATAAAAGAATGTATAAGGGAAAGGGAGTGGATTTGTAAGCTTGTATGGAATGTTTTTAGTATTTTAAAAATATTAATTTTATTTGGTAGATATGTTTGTAGGATATTTTGACTTAGGATTGTTTTTAAATAATGGAAATAATTAGATATTTTAGATGTTTGATGTGCAAAAATGATGAAGATGTTGGAAAAGTGGATAATTAGATATTTTAGATGTTTGATGTGTAAAAATGATGAAGATGTTGGAAAAGTGGATAAAGTTATGTAGAAACTTAACTCAGGAAATCATGGATTCAAATATATAGAGAAAGATTATACTTTAAACCACACACAATATTATATTATATTTTATATATTATGTGAATATATATAGGTTATTAAATAGTCATGAATGTACTCAATGCTGTCTTATAATATGTGATCTAAAGACTTGGAATAACATGGATAAGAACAAACTCGATAACAAACAAATTAAAAACAACTAATTAATAATGTTAATATAAAATCTGAATATTTACCCCTTTAACATTATTAACTCTTAGCACCCTCTTAATTTAAACACGGTAAATTTTTTTGACACTCTCCGTGTAGTCTGTTCACTTTCTGAGGTGGCATGTCATCTTTATGGCTTCATGGTCTTGGTGGAACCTTGGTTTTTCCTTGCAGGATTACTACAAACCTGGAAGTGACAGGAGTACATATCTATACTTAATACCTTTAGTGGTTTCTTGGATTACCACAAATCCATATGGTTTTTTGCAACAGGTTGACCATGAACTTTGAGGTGGCAGGAAGCCTCGACCACTTCGGTGATTTCTCGGATTATCACAAACCCTTTTCCAAGAACCAAGCGCTACTTTAGTGCTTTTGTTCCCCACAATGTTCTTCATTCGGAAGTACTATGCTGGAAAATAATGCTTGATATTTTTATTGAAAACCACACTGCGCAATTACACCATGCACAATATAAAACAAACACACTGAATAAATGTCACAATAACAATGATGCGACCCCATCGTAAGTGACTCATAAGAAAATGTCATTTGTCCTCCAACCTCCGTGTATCCTCCAACGTCCAGTATATTTATTGCTATATCAACAAAATATTACTTTGAAACCCATGTGTTTCGACATTGAATTTATTGACAACACGACATAATAATCACTGACACAAATACTTAAGACATACATTAAAAATATACTCGAGACATTAATTTCAATTGATAATGCGTCTCACTACATAAAAAATGACCCTTATTTATTTATTTCGACACTTTTGACATATACTCCTTGAAAACTCTAGCAATTATTTTGCAAAATAGAATATTTTACAAAACTCTAAGATTTACTTTTGACAATATCAAAGATACCTTAAAACAATATTCTCCACCCCAATATCAACTCTTATTTTATTTTTAATAGACTGCTAAAAATATTAAAACTAATGACTAATGAGAATTTTAAAATTAAATCACAAAAGATGTAAAAGTCCTAAGTACCAAATAAAAAATAGACTTTAATTAAAACTTAGCTGAAACTACGACTATTCAAAACCTAAAGACTTTTAGAATTTGATTGCTGACATACAAGACTGCGAAATTATACTAAACGAATTAAAACCTTGACGAACGCTTGCATGAGGAAAATGATTTTGTACCATGAATAACGCAGAATATATTACGTGGTTTCCTACAAGCTTATCCTCTGGATCAAGATGAATCTACTTTTCTCTAATCAGGTGCATGGACGGCCAGATCATCTGATCAAAGAATATGTCTCTGGGTTGGAAAACTGAAGCGAGTCTATGGAATCGATGCGAGTTGGTGTCAAACATTCACTGTATGACAATCGCAAAATAGATTTCTAATCATTGAGTGGAGGATGATACAACATGGGCTGGCATTGAAACATTTGGAGATAAAACGTGATGCCACCAAATTCTTTTTGCAATGCAGGTCATACGAGATTGGTAGACTTAGGTGCACAATTATCACAAATCCCAATCATTATTAATTATGTTCTATAAATCTTAATTACATATAAGTGCCTTCAAATCCAACACAAGAAAATGAGATGTTACATCCTCATCCCTTTGAAAAAAACATCATCATAATTGCTTAGTAAAATTAATATTTATTATAAAAGCAAAGGGAAAGTGTTACATCCTGATTTCTCACTAAATAAATTTATTTGAATATTCATGGATTTTTATGGTTGATAATTTGATTTTATTATTATTCAATTAAATTGTAAGTTATAAATTGTTATGGGACAATTGTATGTTATTTTGATTACATGATTGCATTACTATGATCTAGCTATATTATATATTTTTTACCTTATGATCATGTTGATTTGTCAATATAGTAGTATTTTATTATGCATAAATCATGATGCTATGCACTAACTACCTTCTTTTTGTGAACTAGACATATGAGAGATTCATCATTCAAAGCATGACGAAGAGAGAACATCATCAGAGAGGGTGACGTAAATGGATGTGTTGGAAGACAACAAAAGAATGACTAGAACCTTGCATACACCATGTTAAATAATACACTTTAAATGCATAGTTTGAATTGTTAGCATTAATATATTTTTAATGTTTACATTTAGATAATTATTTATGCATGATAGTTGTGTGTTAGTTCAAATTTATGTTTAAGTGAATTAATCTTGTGTGATTACATTGTGAATGTCACTGTGCATTTATGTTGTATCATTGTATTCATGATTATTATGTTTTTAAAAATGTAAATTTGTATGAATAATATTTGGTACTATCGTTTGTAGACTAACTAGCATGTCTTAGTAATGTTGAGAACATAAGCTAGTTATCTTTATGATATTCAAAAATATCATTATAAGGCTTAATGACTTAACATAAATATATAATAAAATAAATTAGATAATCGATATAACATAACTATAATAACCATCATGTTTTGATATAATATTTGTGGATTTACCAATTTGGATTTAAAAGAATATTATTGACTTTATATTAATCATATTATCCTTAAGCCATGATGATTGAATGAAACTATATTTTAATGGATTTTTTTAATAATTAAAAAATAAATGAATAAAAATGAATAAATCTATAATTAAAAAAAATGATATAAGAGCAAGAAAAAAAAACACAAAAGGGAATAAAACAAATAAAGTGAGGAAGAAAGAAAGAAAGTAGAAAGCTAGGTGAGCTTTAAAGAGAATATGATATTCATGAAAAGGGAGAAGGAAAAAGGTGCAGGATAAGATAATAAGAGAAGAGAAGGAGAAGGAAAGAGAGAGTGTTGGTTTAATGAAACAAAAAACTATCAAGACAATAAAAATTATCAATAGGTCAAGATCTAAAACAATACTTAGAATTGATTTGTATTGATTGCCTTGAATTAATTTCAACTTAAACTATGATTAAATAAGCTTCAACTTGGAAATAGAGTTGACACGAAAAATTCAAAAAAAAACCTAAAATCTTAAAAAAAAACTTCTACTTTTAGCAGTTGTTATTTTTAATAAGTTTCACATACAAGCACGTGCAGCGCTAAAATCTCTCAAAATACTCTAAATACTAAATTTAACTTATAGGATGAATTTCAGCTGAAGTTCACATTCAGTTATAAAATATACAATTCATAAAAATAGAAAAATCTAAAAAAAATTAATAAACTACAATTTCAGACCCTCAGATGATCACGTTTGGCCTTCAAAAAATATTAAAAACACCTCTAAGTTGAAAGCACGGCTTAGACAAACAATTTTTTTTGAGATGATCATTTTGGCATGTGGAAGAGCTCAAATATATCTATGGGTCAAAAGTTATGGCCTTCATAAGTTTGGCCTATTTTTTCTACATCATTCTCCTCTGGTTAAAAACAACCTAGCTCTTGTGAGTTGTCTTTATTGTACTATTTCTATATTTATTTGTCAATCTTATTTAGCTCCCATTCTATAATCTAGGTGTTATTTTCTTGATGTAATCCTTCCCACTTTACCAAATACCTGTTATAATTACCTTACCTTATACTCATTGTCTTTATATCCAAAACTTGCACTATCTTTTCATTCTTTTTACTTCTTCATCTTCGTCACATTCACCATCTTCTCCATGGTATTCATATAAATCTAAAACATTAAATACTAGAGAGATATAAAAATTTTATGGTAAACTCACCTCATATGCACTATCATTGATTTTCTTCACAATTCTACATGGCCCAATTTTTTTATACTTTAACTTGTTGTATGCACCTTTTGGAAATATTCATTTCCTCAAATAAACTACTACCAATTCTTCTTATTCACATATATTGGATATTCTTTTAACATCTTCTGATGGTTTATATTTTTCATTACTCTCCTATAATTTTCTTCTTACTCCCTCATACAACTACTGCATATGCTCTACAAATGCTTTTATATCATCACTAATTCGATCTGCAATTGGTAATTATACCAAATCTAAAATACCCATAGGATTTCTCTCATAAATAATTTAAAATGATAGTTTTTATATTGATCTATTCACTGAACTATTATATGCAAACTCAGCATGTGGTAAAGCTAAGTCCCATTGTTTGGGCTTCTTCCCACTATGCATCTCAATAAATTTCTCAAACTCCTATTCACAACTTTTATCTATCCATCTATTTGTGGGTGATATGCACTATTGAATTGTAGCTTAGTACCCATATTATTCCACAAAGTCCTCCAAAAATGACTTAGAAATTTTGTGTCCCTATTTGAAGTAATAGTTTTTGGAAAACCATGCAATCTCACAATATACTTTAAAAATAAATTTACATCTCTAGTGGCATCTTTGGTTTTGTTACATGCAAAGAAATGAACTATTATAGAAAATATATTTAAAATAACAAAAATTGAATCATTACCTCTCTGTGTGTTTGTTAATCTTAACACAATCCATACTCAAATCTGTCCATGGTCTCCTTGAAATTGGTAATGGCATGTATAGTATAGTATTTTATATATGCCCTTTATCCACCTGACATATTCTACACCCAGAAACATACCTTGTCACATCTCTCTTCATCTTTGGCCAAATATTTTTTTCTCCATTAAAGCTATTGTCTTCATCTTACCAAAATGTCCATCCAAAATACCACTATGTAATTCTCTTATTATATTATCTCGTAGAGATGTAACTGAAATGCACAATTATTTACCTTTGAAAAGATAACCTTATTGTATAAGATACTCATCATGAATAACATCTGTCCCACCTATCAATGGATTTCTGTACTGCTCAACTATCTTTCCAAAATATGGATTAATATCATATAATTCTTTGATAGCTTTAAATCTAACTACTTCACTCACCATAGTAGTTAATAACACTACTCTCCTACTCAATGCATCAGTTGTCTGATTTTATTTTCTTGATTTATGTTTCAACATAAAATTATACCCCTATAAGAAATAAACCCTCTTTACATGTCTACTAGTCAACTTCTTTTGTGTATTCACATACTTTAAAACCTCATGATCAGTAAATAAGATAAACTCCTTAGGCACCAGGTAATGCCTTGAATGTCTTAATGCTTACATAATTACATAAAGTTGAACATTATAAGTAGAATAATTTATTCTTACCTCATTCAACTTCTCACTGGAATATGTTATTAGCTTTCCCTCTTAACTCAACACAACACCAATTTTCACGAATGAAGATCATAATCAACCTCAAACACTTTGTAAAAATATGGTAAAGCTAAAATTGATCTTTCTGTAATTTTCTTCTTAAAAAATTTAAAGCTTTCTATCACTGCTCTAGTCCATGAAAAATCATTCCCTCTCATGCAATATATTATTGGTGCCATAATACTACTAAAATTTTTATTAATTTTTTTGTAAAAAGTTCCTAAACCATGAAAACTTCTTACTTATGTAATTCTTTTTGGAATAGGCCACTCAATAATTACCTTCGTATTTTCTTTATCCATTCTCACACCATCTGCTGAAACTATAAATTTTAAAAATACTAGACTGTTCTGCATAAATTTGTACTTATTCAAATTTGCATACAACTTTTCATTTCTTAACAAATCTAGTACCATTCTCAAATGTTGTAAGTGTTCTTCTTTATTCTTACTGATTATCAAAATATCATCAAAATAAACCACAAACTTATCAATATATTTTTGTAGCACCGTATTCATCACCCTCATAAATGTGCTAGGTGCATTAGATAATCCAAAGGGCATCACCATCCTCTCATATAAGCCATCCCTAGTCTTGAATGTAGTTTTCCACTCATCTCCTTCACGAATTTGAATATGATAATAACCACTCCTTAGATCAATCTTGGTAAAATATTTTGCTCCTACAAGCACATCCATAATATCATCTAAACAAAGTATAAAAAAGTTATACCTGATTATAATTTTATTAATTTCTCTACTATCTTACATATATTCTCCATCCCCCATCTTTATTTAGAATTAGTCTTGCTGGTGTTGCACATGGACTCATACTCTCTCTTATCAGCTTCTTTCTTAATAGTTTAGTAACCTATTTATTTAATTTTGCATGTTCTACTAGACTCATCCTATAAGCTACTTGATTGGTTAGAGCTGATCCTAGAATCAAATCAATGTGATGTTGAATATCTCTCTTTAATGGTAAACCATCTGGTAACTCATCAGACATAATATCTGCATATTCTTTCAACACTCTTTTTGCTTTTGTTGGTATTTTCACTATTTCCATGTCTTCATTCTTTTCTACTAATACATAACAACTTGCTACCTTCATATCTTGGATAAATTCTTTAGTAGAGAGCATGTTGTTGCCTTCTCCTCCTCTTTAAAAGGTAACAAAAATACCTTTGTACCACCTTTCCAAAGAGTGTATGTGTTCTTTACTCCATCATGAATTACTTTCCTATCAAATTGCCATGATCTCTCCAATAACAAGTGACATGCATCCATCAGAATAACATCACACCATATTTCATCATTATAAGTTTTTTCTATTAAAAACTTGATTAAGTACATTTTATCTACTGTAACCTCATTCCCTTTATTAAACCATGAAATTAAATAATGATTATGATACTTTTCACATTTCAAATTTAGTTTCTCTATCATTTCTTTAAAAACCATATTTTCACAACTACCATCATCTATAATTACTTTACATACCTTTCCACCTGAAGTACATATTATTCAAAAAATATTTGATCACAACCCTGCATCACCACCTTTTGTATTCAGTGCTTATTCCTTCCTTGGAGTGATCATTGTTCTTCTCATCATGAGAGTCTCTCCAACATCTACTGGTGCAACTTCAGTATGTTTCTCTTCTATCTTAGCCTCAACTAGATTCACTCTTGGGCAATCCTCTTGCCTCTTTTCTTGATCTTGATAGTGCGGACACTCAAATTCCCTATGCCCTTCTTCTCCACATACATAACAAATATGAGATATACGTTGATTTAGGAACCATCCTCTAGCACCACCTTAACCTCATCCTCTTTGAAACCCTCTTCCTCTTTTTTGGTATTGAAACCCTTGCCTATTCTCATCTTGCCTTTCTACACCATGTGATGATTCACCTTTATTGGTATTAAACCCACCTCATCCCATTATTATACAAGATCCACCTCTTCTTGGATCAGGAGACATTCTTTTAGAATTTTGTCTATTTTGTTTTTCTTCTACCTTAAAAGATAATTGATAAGCCTCCTCCATGCAAAGTATTTTGTGCATGCTTAATTCATCTTGAATAGTAAATTTAAAATTGTTCACATACCTTGCATCCATCTACTTTTCTATTTCATCATGTTACACTTGTATAGAAAGCTTATAAAACTCATCTATATACTCTTGTATACTATGATTTTTTTGCCTTAAATCTTTAAATATTTTATATAGGGTTTGTGCATAATCTACAAGAAATTTCTCCCTCAGCTTCTCCATATTTTTACATAAATTAATCTTCTCTTTACCTTTTCTCTGTCTCTCTTTCTGTAGGTAATCCCATAAAATTATTGTATGACCTTTAAATTTTGTGCATACAAACTTTACCTTCTTGTCTTCTCTCATAATCTTCCAATGAAAGAACTTTCTCATGCTATTCATCCAATCTATCAACTCCTATAGTTTTAAACTACCTCCATAATATGAAACATAAACTTTGATTCCTTAATTTCTTCCTTGTAAAGCCCAGACCATCCTCTCTTCCATCGATGGTGGTTGATCTTACTATTTTTCTTCTTGTTGAATTTCTTCATCACAATCTATCTTCCTCGACTTTATCACCACCTTATATTTTTCTCTAATTGATGATAACCTCTATTAATTATTACACTTACCTCTAAAATGCTTGTATAGTTTTATTCATTTGTGTAATACCTCCTCATCCTTTCACCATTTTGTGCTCCTCTAAGATTCAGCCTTGCTCTAATACCAATTAATGAAACTAAAAACTATCAAGACAATAAAAATTACCAATAGTCCAAGATCTGAAATAATAATTAGAATTGATTTGTATTGATTGCCTTGAATTAATTAAAACTCAAACCATACTAAAATAATCCTTAACTCAGAAATAGAGTTGACATGTAAAATTTGAAAAAAAAACTAGAATTTAAAAAAAAAACTTCAATTTTTAGCAGCTACTATTTTTAGTAAGTTTTGCATGTAAGCACATACATCTCTAAAAATCTTCTAAAATACTCTAAACACTAAAATTAGCCTACATGATGAATTTAAACTAAATTTCACGTTTGGTTATAAAAATATATAATTTCTAAAAATAGAAAAATACTAAAAAAATCAATAAACTACAATTTTGGACCCTCAGATTGTCACGTTTGGCCTCCAATAACTATTGAAAACACCTCTAATTAGAAGGCATGGCTTAGGGTAGTAATAAAAATTTTAAGATGGATGTTTTGGCATGTGGAAGAGCTTAAATGGAGTTATGGGTCAAAAGTTATGGCCTTTAGAAGTTTGGTTTATTTTTTCTGCATTAGGGTTGGAGAAGAAGATATGACAACGTGTTAAGGAGGAGAGAGGCCAAACCAAGCAAAGGATTTCTAGGATCATACTATTTCAGATTGAACACTTTTCAAGTTAGGTGATGTTAAATTCTATGTGGAAAATTATGTGTGTTCTTGTTTTACAAATTGTGAATTATATGAAAGGTTTAATTACTTTTGTATATATAAAATAATGAGAACTGTATTTATTGTTAACTTCTATTTGATGTAGAAAAAATAGGCTAACATTTTGGAGGCCATAACTTTTGACCTAAAACTCTGTTTGAGCTCTTTCAGATGCCAAAATGATCGTATCAAAAAGTTTAATTCTACCTTAAGTAGATCTATTCATTTAGATTTAATTTAGATATTTTTCAAAGTCCAAACATGATAATCTAAGGGTCCAAAATTAAAATTTAATGATTTTTTTGAGAATTTTTTATTTTAAAAAAATTATATATTTTATTGAACTAGACATCAACTTTAGTTGAATTTCATCCCATAGGATAATTTTAGTATTTAGGTTATTTAAACAAATTTTTAGAGCTACACGCACTTGCATGCAAAAAATATTATAAATAACGGCTACAAAAAATAGACATTTTTTTATATTTTATATTTTTTTGAATTTTTGGATGTCAACTTTAAATTCTAAGTTGAGGCTTATTTAAGCATGGTTTGGATTTATAATTATTTCAAGTCATTCAATACAAATCAATTTTGAGTTGTTTCTAATCTTAATCTAGTGGTAATTTTATTTGTCTTGATAGTTTTCAGGTGTATTACTATTTGATTCATGAAATATAGTGATCTATAGGTATTTATACAATAAATAATGTATAATATGTATAACGATTATATAAATATGAACAATGATGTGTATATGCATAATAACATCCAAAATTGTGATGTGTGTGTGTGTGTGTGTGTGTGTGTGGATGCATGTGTGTGATAAGAACAATGACTCATATATAATTATGAACATAGGAATAACTTTTAAACAAATTATGAAATATAGGACTGTAGTGATCTATATATATGTTTATGTGTAGTGATTTGTATAAATATGGTTGGGTTCATTTAGGCATTTTTAATATATCTTAGAGAAATAATCTAAGATTTATAATGAAGAAGATATATTTGTACATATTTCACCACTCATTCCTAAATATCTATAATATACATCTGTATTAACACATACACACACACACACACACACACACATTGATATATCTATATAGCCATATTTATAGAGGGATATTCTTTACTGTATATAAATATATCTATATAAATATGATTGGGTTCATTTAGGTGATCTGTATATCCTACTGTATAAATATAGGCATTTCTGTTTTAATCCTCTATCTTTCATCAATATTCTTACCTTTTGAACATCATCCCACTTATGCATAGATGTATAATATAGGAACATAAGGCACATCATTTTTAGCATTTAAGTCAAAATTTTGAGTTTTGGGACTGTGTATAGATATGGCAAACTGACTCTATAGTTACAAGGAACCCTGTATATCTTGTTATAAAGAATGGTGCAAATGGTTAAAAATGAATTGAGGATAGTTGATCTTATATATTCTTTATAAATATAGCGATGCATATATGTAAAAGATAATTTAAAAACAATGATGAATATATTGTATGCTAAAAATAATTATATGGATATATGAATAAACTAATTATTATTAAATCCATGAAAGTATATGGCTACGTAAATATAACGATCCATGTATTATATTATTTAAAATATAAAATATAAATAAAACTGAACTACGTAAATTTATGTCCCAATCATGAACTTATGTAAAATTGGTTGTACGTAATTGGCATTTAAATCGACTATATATATAGGTTCGAGCTTTCTTGTTATGAAGATATGATCTTAAATACTAGGATTGAGTGCAAGTTCGTATCAAATCTAGTTCAACAAAATAAGTTTAAATCAATTAGCTATTAAACAGAGGTATTTAATAGCATATACCAGTAGTGATTATTAGTATCATTCAGTAACTATTTACTGGGATCTTACATATGGATTATTCAAATAACATGACCTATAATTGTTTATTTAGTTGAGAAATGGGCCTTACACACACACACACACACACACACACACACACACACACACACACACACACACACACACACAACTAAGCACATGAAGGTTAAATATTTGCATAAACCATAAGAGTGTTTGAGATCGATTTGCCTTAAGAAGAGTGAACTATGGATATAAATAGTCTAAGGATTATAATACTCTGTTCAAAATATATCTTATTATAAATCATCAATGCATTTTGTGAATAAAAAAGTTTAAATAAAAGATTATGTTCATACGAGGTATAACTTATTTTATGAGTTATTTGATTATTTTGATTGGTTGATTTAAATTGAGTAATGCGTACATAAAAATGATGGACTATGACATTAGTACTTGTGATAGAATATACTATATTTGAATCTACTTACAAAAATTAAAATGTGTATTCTAAATATATATTATACCTGGATGGTATGAAATGTACTTGTTATGTTTATCAGTTATATAACAATTAATATAGTAGAGATTCATTCATATATTTGATAGATTAAATGTATGCATTTTAATTATTCTTGTGTTTAACATGTTTTATCCCTGCTAGTAGAAAGCAATCTATATGAATCTATTGGTTATATTTATATCAACTAAATCTCATATTACTGGTATTAAGTAGGTAGTGTGATATACTTCACTAACTTATTAGTATCACCAATATCAGATGAAGATAATCTGATTAAGTGGTGTGTATAAATTTGACTAATCCTAGATATCAATAACTATTAAAAAACTTTGACCAAAGTAATGTTAGTTAAACATTGCCATTTCATATGTATGATTTACATGTTTGTGTGATATCATGTTAGAATGTATTTTTTTATGGTACACATCATGTATTAAAAATCATATAACATACAAGTATTGGCTTATCTCTCTGAATTCTTGTACTATCACTATCTACTCATCTATGAAGGGAGGGCCATTCCTTGATGAGGGATTATATGGAAGATCGATGGTCAGTGGTTAGTGTGGAAAAGTGCATGGATGATGTTCTTCCTCCCCATAATAGTACTTCTTTAGAGATGACACTTGAGATTATCATAGATATCAGAGTTTGAGAACTCAATCTCTATGGAGTCATGTATCTTGTATCTTATATTTTATATTTTATTTATCATTATTGAAACATTATGCTTGATGAGATGTAATTATTTACTTATTATACCATGACAACAATGGCTGCATGTTTGTACCAGTCATGGATGGAAGTCTGTAATTACTTTCTATATTTAGTTATGTTTTGTTTAATCTAATGTTAGTGATCTATAACAAGTAGTTGTTAAATGCTTATTTTATAGTTGGAATACTTAAAGTGTTTTATATGGATCACTAATTAGATTTTCATGGTGAGATTTAATGAAAGAATATGTTGATTAAATTAAAAAAATAATGTTATTCTAAGTCAATCCTAGTGGGGATGTTACAAGTGGTATTAGAGTTGACTATCAAACTCTAGGACTTAATGATTCCAATAATATTTGTGTATCCTTATGTTTACCAAAAAGGATAATGGTGAAATCTAAAGTATCTGATGAGGGTCCTTCAAATGTTAGTGACAATAATCCTCCATTTGATCCCAATCGATTTTCCATCGAGCAAAAAACAAAGTTGGATCAGATTCTCATAGCCATGAATGAGGTAGGAATAAAATTTCAACTTTAGAGTAGGAAGTTCATGGCCATGAAGAGGAAGATTATGATGTACTTAAAAAGTATCTTGTTGAATAGGAAAGCCCTCAGGATGTGAGCTCAGGTAGCTATGAAATTGACTAGAGGTATGAAAAAGGTGAGTTCGCCTAAGTTCAATGAAACTATTTTGGATGATAGAGCTGACGCATGGTTAACTGAAATAGAGAAGTATTTTAAGATTTAGAACTACTCTAAGATTGCTAAAAGAAATCTAGAGAGCATGCCAGTTGGCTGGGGAAGCAACTATTTGGTGGGCCAACAAAAAGTTAAAAATGAATCTTAACTTGACTACCACTACTTGGGAGTATTTTGTGACATTATTTAGATCATGGTGGCTTCCATAGTTATACTTTAATTAGAAGGTTATATATTTATAGAGTTTAAATCAAAGAGATTTATTAATGAATGAGTACTAGGAATAATTCACCAAACTTCTAAAGTATATACGTTAGTACCAAGCAAATTAGAGGTTCAAAATTAATAAGTTCATCATGAGATTGAAACCTCAGATTGGTGGAGAGGTGGATGTTCATGGGCCATCTACCATGGACTAGGTATTCAAGAAGGCAGTCAAACAGAAACATAAGTTGAAATCTCTTACTCAAGCTAGGGACAAGTTTAAGAAAAAATTTAGAAGTTCTAAACCAAATTTAAAAAAAACTATAAATAGAGGGGTGGAGACTCCAAGATTCAGTTTAAAAATTAGAATGCTAGATTCAATAATGGTTTAGGCAACAAGAAAATAAAAAATGGCTTCAAAGGTGGTTTTAAGAGAAACAAATAGCTTGGCACAATGGGACCACCTTGAGGTTACTTCATTTGTGGAGGTGACCATTATGCTCATGAATGTACCTAGGATAAGTCAGAGAATAAAGGTTGTACTCCTCAATAAGGAACTTTTTAGCAATGTATTAATGCGGCAGTTGATAATCAACAAAGCCAAATTCTAAGTTTCACCCACAAAACTATCAAGTATTTTGTTTGAACATCTAGTTTCCATTTTGATAGATATAGGGGCTACATAATGTTTTATAGCTCCTAAATTCTAAATAAGTTATTTAAAAAAGCTGGGGTAATGGCGAATGCATGGTTGGTACAATATGGAAATGATTCAAAAGTCAAAGTTCATAAATGTTTAGTTGAAGTGAAGATTAGGTTGCCCTAATTCATAATAGTAGTGGATCTTATGTATCACCACTAGGGTCATATGATGTTATCCTAGGGGTCAACTAGATTGCAAAGCATAAAGCTAAGGTTGATTACTATCGAAAAAAGGTTGAGTGCCTAGATGATTTTGGGAATTAGATACAAAATTAGGGCGAGAATAGAGAGTTGAGGCTTAATTAGATTTATGCAATACAACTCAAAAATACTCAGGGAAAAAGATGTCAAACATTTACCATCAAGATAAATGAGATGGAGGAATATAAGGAACCATCCCTTAAAGATTAGCCATTCCTTAAGAAATATCATGATGTGTTTCTGAATAAATTGCTAGGGTTGCCTCCTAAACATGAGGTTGATTTCTCTATTGATATCATACCTAGATCATAACCTTAGTATAAGGCACCATACAAAATGCCAACCACTGAATTGGTTGAATTGAAAGTTCAACTCCAAGAATTATTGTCAAATGGGTTGATTAGGCCAAGTACATCATCATGAGATGCACCAGTTGTCTTCATCAAGAAGAAGGATGGTATTCTTCAGTTTTGTATAAACTATAGAATGTTGAATAAGGCAACTATCAAAAACATTTATCCGCTACCTTGTATAGATGATTTTTTTATAAAATGTGGGGAGTAATAGTCTTTTCTAAGATTGACCTTAGAGTAGGATATCATCAGCTGAGGATAAGGGATGAGGATATTCTTAAGGCAACATTTAAAACTTGATATGGGCACTATGAGTTTAGAATGTTACTATTTGTGTTGATAAATGTTCTGATAACAATGATGAATCTCATGAATAATGATTTAGAGATTATCTAGATCATTTTGTTTTTGTCTTTCTTGATGACATTCTTATATGCTCTAAGAATGAAGAGGAGCATATTCAACATCTAGAACTAGTTTTGTAATGGTTATGAAAGTACAAGTTGTATGGCAAGTTGTCTAGTGTAATTTTTTTAAAAAGAGAGTACAATATCTAGGAATATTATCTCTATGGATGGTAGTTTAGTATATCCAACAAAGATAAGAGCCATGAGGTAAAAAGTTTCATGGGATTAGTAGGCTATTACAAGAAGTTCATTTCAATTTTTTTAAAAATAGTTAATTCAATTACCTCTCTGCAATGAAATAACCAAAGTTTTATTTGGTCAGATAAGTGTGAAGTAGCTTTTTAAGAATTAAAAAGAAGGCTTACTTCAGCACCATAACTACGAGTGCCTGACCTTAATGGTCAATTTTTGATGATCACAAATACATCTTGAGATGGACTAGGAGGAGTCCTTATGTAGTATGGTGTAGTGGTAGCCTATGAATCAAGGAAGTTGAAGCCTTATGAGGTGAATTGTGCCCCTCATGACCTAGAATTTATAGCAATTGTGCATGTTTTGCAAGTTTGAAGGCATTATTTGTTGGGAAAACCATTTGAGCTTAAGATGGATAACTTGGGACTTAATTATAACTTCACTCAACTAAATTTGAATGCTCATCAAATATGTTGGCTAAATTTTTTGTCTGACTATGACTTAGATATCAATTATATCAAAGATAATAAAAATATAGTAATTGATACCTTAAGTTGTAGGAGGTACATAACAATTGTAGCTATTATCTAGAGTACTTTCAGGGATCGAGTGATTAAATTATCACCAGGAGATGAATTATATGATTAGGTTAGGAAAGCATTATTTGAGAATGCTCAAAATTCTAGGTATAAAATATTCAAATTAGAGATTGATGGTCTTTCATGATACCATGGAAGGATGTATGTGCTAGATCAAGAGAATCTAAGGATTATAGTGCTAAAAACATTGTGCAATGCCCTATATTCAAGATATCAGAGAGTAACTAAGCTTATGGTAGAGCTTAGACAACTTTATTTATGAAATGAATTCAATAAAAGTGTATTAGAATTTGTGTCACATTATCTAAAATTTCAGTGAGTGAAAGTTGAATATGTGCATTTTACTGGATTGTTATATCCGCATGATGGAAGTGGCAGGTGATCAGTATGGACTTTATCCAAGGTTTACTATTGTCATAAAATAGGAAAAATATGATCTTGGTTGTAGTTCAAAAACTAACCAAGGTGGCTTATTTTATACCAAAAAATTTGATAGATGATGCACCTAATCTTGTAAAGAGGTTTATAAAAGAAGTCTATCAATTGCATGGATTTCTAGATAAGATCATTTCGAATCATGATCCAAGATGACTTACATATTTTGGGTAACTCTGAATTTAGCTTGGATATGCAATTAACCTTTAACATTACATATCACCTAGATATTGATGGTCAGACTGAACAAATTAATTAGGTCTTATAGGATCTTATTCATATGTATTACATGGAAAAACAATCCAAGGGGAAAGATTATCTTTCATTGGTTGAGCTTACTTAAAATAACTCTTACCATTTATATTTTAAGATGACACCATTTGAAGCATTATATGGAAGAAGGTGTAGGACAGCAATTAGTTGGGACAAGTTGAAAGACATGGTAGTCTTTAGACTGAGATGCTTTCAAAAATAGAAGATCAAGTCAAAATACAAGGTAGTCTTTAGACTCAGATGCTTTTAAAAATAGAAGATCAAGTCAGAATAATCAGTTAGAGATTGGCTGAGGCCAATGATAGGTAGAAGACTTATGCTAATTTGTAGAGAATAGATAGGTAGTTTTTAGTAGGTGATAAATTATTCTTATGGGTTAAGCTGTAGAAGATCTCGATTAAATTTAGGAAGTCAATGAAACTTTCATCGAGATATGTGGGACCCTTCAAGGTTTTAGAAATGGTCAATCTTGTAGTGTATAGGCTTACATTTTGACCATACCTATCTCTATTACATAATGTCTTCCATGTTTCTTATATTAAAAAGTATATAATTGATCCTTCACATGTGTTGGATTGGAATGCTTTGTAGGTTCTGGATTCTAGGGTGGTCATGGTAGAATCAATCAGAGTAATTAACACTCACAAACTTTGTTTGTGTAATAAAGAGATGTCATAGTGTAAGGTCTTGTGGGACCAATACTATGAGGATAATGTTACTTGGGAGGACTGTGATGAGTTCTACAAGTGATTTCCATATTTATTTGCTTTATTTGATGTTTCATACTATGTTATTTTCTTGTTGAATAATATTTTAATTTAGAACTAATATTTGAATAAGTGTTATCATAATGATTTTCAGCTTTAAGGGGAAAGATGTTATATCTTGATTTATCATTAAGAAAATTTAATTGAATATCCATGAATTTTTATGGTTGATAATTTGATTTGATTATTATTTAATTAAACTGTAAGTTATATGTTGTTATGGGATAATTGTATATTGTTTTAATTACATGATTACATTACTTTGAGCTATTTATACTGTATATTTTTTACCTTGTGATCATGTTGATTTGTTAATACAATAATATTTTATGATGTATATGTCACGATGCTACAGACTAACTACCTTTTTGACATGATTTGAATGTAAGAGAGATTCATTTCTCAGAGCATGATGAAGGGAGAGCATCATCAGAGAGGGTGACATAGATGGAGGTCTTGGGGGATGATATAATAAAGGCTAGAACCCTACACACACCATGTTAAATAGTACATATGAAACACATTGTTTGAATTACTATCATTAATACATTTTTTATGTTATCTATATTTAGATAATTATTTATACATGTTAGTTGTGTGTTAGTTCAAATTTATGCTTAGGTGTATTAATCTTGTGTGATTGCATTGTGAATGTTACTGTGTGTTTATGTTCTGTCATTATATCATGATTATTAATGTTTTCAAAAAAGTAAATGTGTGTGAATAGTGTTTGGTACTACCGTATGTAGACTAATCAACATGTCTTAGTAAGGTTTAAAACATAAGTTAGTTATCTTTATGATATTCATGAATATCATTATAGGACTTAATGCCTTAATATAAATAGATAATAAAAGGCATTAGATAATCAATATAACGTAACTATAATAACCATCATATTTTTATATAATATTTGTGGATTTACTATTTTGGATTTAAAAAAATATTATTGACTTTATATTAGTCATATTATCCTTAAGTCATGATGATTGAGCAAAACTATATTTTAATGTTTTTTTAATAATTAGAAAATAAAATGTCATAAATGAAGAAAAATGAATAAAGCTATAATAAATAAAAATATATATAAGAAAAAGAAAAAAAAAAAAAAAAACACAAAATGGAATAAAACAAATATAGTAAGGAAGAAAGAAAGATAGTAGAAATTTAGGTGAGATTTAAAGAGAATAGGATATTCATGAAAGGGCGAGAAGGAATAGGGCGTGGCATATGATAAGAAGATAAGATTAGGAGAAGGAAATAGAGAGCATAGTTTGGATAAGAAGACAAGAAAAAATGTTTAGGAGGAGAGAGACCACACCAAGCAAAGGATTTTCGAGATCATACTATTTTAGCTTGGAAACTTTTCAGAGTAGATGATGTTAAATTTTGCGTGTTCTTGTTTTACAAATTTTTGAATTATATGAATGGTCTATGTACTTTTGTATATATAAAAGTATGAGAATTGTATGTGTTGTTAGATGTTATTCAATCCATGAAATATAGTGATCTATAGGTATTTATATAGTAAAGATTGTATAATATGTATGGCGACTATATAAATATGAATAGTTATGTGTATATGCATAAGAACATCTAAAACTATGATATTTATATATATTATGTGTTAAGAATAATGACTTAAATCTATAATTATGAATAGAGGAATATCTTTTAAACAAATCATGAAATATAGGAATGCAACAATTTATATATATGTTTATGTGTAGCGATTTGTATAAATATGGTTGGGTTCATTTAGGCATTTTTAATATATCTTAGAGAAATAATCTAAGATTGATAACAAAGAAGACATATATGTACATATTTCACCACTCCTCATTCTTAAATATCTATGATATATATCTATATTAATATATATACATAAATATATATGTATTAATATATAACATATTAATACACACACACATATATAGTGATATATCTGTATAGCCATATTTATAGAGGGATATTATTTACTGTATATAAATATATCTATATAAATATGGATGGGTTCATTTAGGCAATCTATATATCCTGCTGTATAAATATAGGCATTTTTTTTTTATTCCTATCTTTCATCAATTTTCTTACCTTTTGAACATCATCCCACTTCTGCATAGATGTCTAATAAAATAACATAAGGCACATCATTTTTAGGATCTAACTCAAAAATTTGAGTTTTGGGACTATTTCTAGATATAGCAAACTGATTGTATAGTTATATCGAATTGTGTATATCTTGTTATAAAGAATGGCACAAATGGTTAAAAATGAATTGAGGATAGTTGATCTTATATATTCTTTATATATATATATATATATATATATATATATCATCTAAAAAGAATGATGAATATATTGTATGCTATAAATAGTGATATGGATATATGAATAAACTAATTATTATTAAATCCATGAAAGCATATGGCTATGTAAATATAGCGATCCATGTATTATATTATTCAAAATAGCAAACATAAGGAAAACTAGACTATGTTTTAATTTATGTCCCAACCACAAACTTATGTAAAATTGGTTGTACATAATTACCATTCAAATTGACTATATATATATATGTTTGAGTTTACTTGTTATGAGGCTATAATCTTAAACATGAGGACTGAGTGTAAATTCATATAAAATATAATTCAACAAAGTCTAAATCAATTAGCTATTAAATAGAGGTATTCAATAACACATACCAGTGTGGTTATGAATATCATTTGGTAACTATTTACTCAGATCTTACATATGCATTATTCAAATAATTTGACATGTAGTTGTTTATTTAGTTGATAAATGGGCTTTACACTTTATATATACATATATAACTAAGCACAAGAAGGTTAAATATTTGCATAAACCATGCGAGTGTTTGAGGTTGTTTTGGATTGAGAAGAGTAGACTATGATATAAATAGTCTAAGATTTATAATACTCTGTCCAAAATATATCTTATCATAAATCATTAATGCATTTTGTGAATAAAAAAGTTTAAATGAAAGATTATTTTCACATAAGGTATAACTTATTTTATGAGTTATTTGATTATTTTGACTAGCTGATTGAAATTGAGTAGTGTGTACATAAAAATGATGGACTATAATATTAATACTTATGAAATATATTGTATTTTAATCTACTTATAGAAATTAGAATATGCACTATAAACATATATTATACCTAGATGGTATAAACTATACTTTTTATGCTTATTAGTTATGTGACAATTAATATAGTAGAGATTCATATATATGTTTGATGGATTAAATGTATGTATTTTGATTATACCTATGTTAACATGTTTTATGCCTAATAGTACGAAGTAATCTATATGCATCTATTGGTTATATTAATATTAACCAAATCTTGTATTGCTGATACTAAGTAAGTAGTGTGACAGACTTCACTAGCTTACTAGTATCACCAATACCAGATGAAGATAATCTAATCAAGTGGTGTGTATGAATTTGATTGATCATAGAGATCAATAACTATTGAATTTTTTTGTCTAAAATAATGTTGGTTAGACATTGTCATTTTATATGTATGATTTACATGTTTGTGCAATATCATGTTAGAATGTATTTATTTATGGTACACACCATGTATTATAAATCATACAACACATGGGTATTAGCCTATCTCTCCAGATTCTCATACCATTACTATCTACTCATCTATGAGGGATGGCCATTCCATAATGGGAGATTGTGCAAGAGATTTTTGGTCCTTGGTTAGTATGGAAAAGCACTCAGATGATGATCTCACTCCCCACAATAGTACTTCTTTGGAGATGACACTTGAGATTATCATAGATACTGGAATTTGAGAATTCAAGGTTCATGAAGTCATGTATCCTATAATTTTTATTATATTTATTATTATTGAAATATTATACCTGATGACATGTAATTATTTACTTATTGTACCATGACAATAGTGGTTACATGTTTTTACCACCATGGTTGGAAGTCTATAATTACTTTCTATATTTAGTTATATTTTGTTTCGTCTAATGTTAGTGATTTGTAACAAGTAGTTGTTACATGCTTATTTTATAGTTAGAATACTTAAAGTGTTTTATCTGGATAAGTAATTATATTCTCATGGTGTAATATAATGAAAGAATACGTTGATTAAATTTAAAAAAATATATATGTTATTCTAAGTCAATCCCAGGGAAGATGTTACACAATGTTCTAGTTGTACTGTTGATCAGGCAGTACATTTGGAACATATATTTTTAAAACTAGGTGTACCTTTTCCATTTGAATTCCTATCAATGGAAAAAAAACAAGATTCAAATTCATGCTTAAGATAATGTTTTTAATTTACAACTTAAATAATTAAAATTATTGCCCTTCCTCTGCAATAATTATTTTGATTTTTTATTTATTATAAATGATAGTCATGGCCAATAAGTTTTTAATTTGTTGTGAACATCAAAAACATATGAGATCATCCATAAATCCAAAAAAGTTGCTAAGGAGAGTTCTTACAAAGCCTATTACGTCCCTTTCACATTTCCCCTACCCATAGAGTGGGTTTTCTTTTCATAAGAAAGGTGTCAGAGTTTATGTAAAAGGATAATATGCATAAGTTAATATTACCACTACTCCATGTAGCTCATGGAAAGTATGAAAATGAAAGGGAACTAGAAATGATACATTTCCAATGTATACTTAAGTTAGGAATAAAACATTCCTAGGTATACATGTTTATGGCCATAAGACTAGATTCGACAAGTTTCCCTTGTCATAATCAGACTCAATAATTGATGAGTCATTGTTAGACTATATAGGATTTCTCCTATTATTTAGTACTCACATTCCTAGTCCACCAATCATCCCTTAGGTCTATCTAAACTAATGATATCCAAAAAGTGCATGCGGGTTAATGTATTATACAAACATCCCTACCACCTATGTGAGGTGATATCTCACTCACATGTTTAATGACATGTTTTAACCATTTATAGTATCCCTTTCGGTCTATGATTAAGAAAAATCCTTGACATTAGCCATCAATATTCATCACTCCACATGATTAGTGATTCATAAATAACTAAGTTTGTTATGATTTTGACCTTTTATTTTTTAGAGTCTATCTCCTTCAACATGATGATCCACACATCAAAAGGTCTTTTTAAATAAGGTCTAGAGGAAAACTATACTTAAAATAATTATTAGAAGCTAGCTGATTCGATAATATCTTAAAGGACCCATGGGTATAACTTAAGTCATGTTTTCACTATGTTTCTTTGCACACACATTATTCCTTTAAGGTATATCAAAGTTTTAACTTCATTAGGCTATATTTGAAAATATGTTTCCTATACACTATTTATCTTATAAACATAAATGAACACATTACATTGAGTGTTGAACTTGTAGTTGATACCACAATGTAATAACCCTCTAATCAGGTACTAAAAAATGTACTCAATCTTTTTATTTTTTAATTTATCATCCCATAAAGTTTCTTGTTGATTCCCTTCCTTATAAAATAATTATATAAACAAGTTATAAGCAATGGTTATAGTACTACCATATATAAAAACAATAATCATTCACTAAATCAATTTTCATTTTTTTTTATTTTCATCATTGTAAACTCTATCATAGGTTTACACATTATAATTAAATTACATGTCATTAGAATTTTTGTGGAGGATTTTTGGTGGAATAATTTTATCATAGATGCCATTATAGGTTTTATGAAATATATGATTAAACATTTAAATTTTAGTTGTGCATATCAACAGTTTGGATAATCTTGAAGAGGGATGTATGCAATCAGAAATGCATCAGATGTACAAATCAATCTTAACTTGGAGAAGATATATCCTAATTACACTTCCAATTGAGAATACATTATATAATCAGGAACATGACCAATATGGATATGCTAGACCCGATTAGGAGACATCTTATCATAATAATATCATTAGGGAGGGTTTGCATGTTTGGAATTTTCTACTCAAATGCAGACCTTTGATTTTGGATTATGTTTCGTGGACAATCATTAATGGTCATCGAGTTAAGTTTTGGGAGGATTTTTGAAATGGTCACAAACTTTTAATAGAGATACCTGACTTAGCAGAAACTCAAACTCTTCTCACAAATGCTTAGGGAGTATTTATGATTGATTACTGGGAGCAATCTCAAGAGTCAGGTTTTATTGTCTGGTCTTGGAAAAATTATGATGCCTTAGGGGTTCTGGTAGTAGGTGGAGAGTCTTGGTGAGTGTTTGACATAGCATAAGGTTTTTATCAATAATAAAGAGGATTCACTACATTGGATAGGGGTCAAATCTAGTTCATATACAGTAAGATTAGGTTATCAAATAGTAGATGCATCAAGTACAATCATGTGTTGGGAAAAATCTCTCTATTGGAGAAAAGAGGGTCTTCAAAAAGCTGATGTTTTTGCATGGTTGGTTGTTCAATATTATATTCTTACTAAGCATCAACTTTATAAAATTAGTTATTCATGCCCCTCTAGGTGTTTTTTGTAAGACAATGGTAGAAATAATGGGGCATTTATTATTTGATTGTCCCTTTGTGGTGTAGTGTTGGGCTTAGTTGTGCAACAAATCAAAATGGTCTTGGGCCTAGCCTTCATCTTTTTTTAATGCTTTTGATTTTTGGATAATTGAGGATGTAAAAAATGCTCTTTTTGGTCTTTGGAGGGTCAGTCTGACAATTTTGATTTGGTTTATATGGAAAGAAATAAGTCAAAGAATTTTTGAAGGGAAAGAAAAATATCTTATGGTTTTACTGAGAGAGATTGAAGTAGCAATTTTAGATGTAGTCTTAGCCCAATGCAAATGTAGAAAAGATAATCTTTCATCTTGGGATATGAGGATGTGTGCTAAATGGAAGTTGATTTTAGCTCCTCTCATTAATGGGTCAATAGTAGTCACAAAAAGAGATAAACGTAAAAAAAGTGCAGAGTGGTGTCCTCTTCCTCCTGGTTGGTTCAAGTTAAATTTTGATGGGGCTTCAAGGGGAAATCCTAGAGCTTTTGGGGTTGGATGCATCATTATAGATTATTGTGGATCCCTTATTAGGGTTGTTTCCAAAAAATTGAAGGATGAAACTAACAATGAAGCGTAGGCTCAATCCTTGGTGCTTGGCTTAGATTCAGCTTCTCAGTGTGAAATTGATTAGCTTCAAGTAGAAGGTGATTCACAAAATAGTCATTTCAGCTTTGAAAAAGACTTCAAACTCTTCTTGGAACTTGGAACATATTTTCTCCAAGGCCTAGGAGTGTTTAGAGGGGTTTGAGGTCTAGGAAGTTATGCAATGTTTTAGGGTTTCTAACTCCACAATGGATTTTCTTAATAATAATGGAGTTGATCAAAGAGCTCCACTTATAGTTGAAAATTATAGAGAGGGGTGGGATGAGTTTGAAGGCATCATTAATATCAATCTAGGGTCTTAATTGGGAAATTATTTCTTTTTTGGATCTTTTATTATAGCTCTCTGTTGTGTGCTAAGAAGGTGGTGGTGGAGGTATATTAATGAGGAATGATTATCCTCATTGATGGCTAGTTTATCATGAGGCTTCCATCCCATTTATATTGTCATTCTTTCATTTTTCAACTAATGCATTTTGCTTTGGGGTTTTCAACATTAGTGTTGATAGGGATGGATCAAAACATTGTTATGACCCTTAGGATTCCAGATGTGCATGGAGGTAGTGCAGTTTGGGAGATGGATTTTAGTGGTGGTGCCTCTAGAGCATGCATTAAGAAGATTTTTTAGGCTCCAACAGAAGAAATTTTGTAGGTTATTTTCTTTACCTTGGGGGAAGAATATTAAATGGAAAGTGATTTGAGCAGAGTTAATTCTGAAATTGCATCTCTATTTACAAAAAATATTTTGGTGTTAGTGCAAGATAAGGATTTGGTGGCCAGGGTTTTGGATTTTTACGTGGCTCTAGTGCACATGAAAGGTTTGATGGAAAGCTTGGTTAATTTCAATGCAAGCCCTTTCTCAAAACTTCCTTTCTCTGGTAGTAATGGTTTTGGGTTTCTCCCATTATCTATTTTTAGGGCCCTTAAAATGTGGTTTGTGGCCATGATGGATTATGTAAAAGAGCTTCAAGGTAAGCTCTATCATCCCCCTTTGGTGGGTGGTCAATTTATTTCTCGTCCTCCTTGGGTGCTGATACGGAGTCCCATAACTAAGCTTGAATTCTAGAAAGAATCCCACCATTACAAAGAAAGGGTTAAAGTGATGTCTTTTCTGTGTCAGTGGGTGGACAAACCCTAACGAGTAGCTCCACCATGGATTGTCTGAGTTCTTCAATGAGTAGTCATAATGGTAATGCATGGTCATCTAGAGAACAATCACAGAGCGGTGTCAATTGGAGCACTGAAGGGAAGGTTGCGTCGAGCTACGTTGGGTGAGGAGTGTGTCTTGGTCTCCAAAGTGAAGCTAGAAGCAGACATAGACTGAAGTGGTCTGGTTCTGTTTGGTATATTGGTGGTCATTTTTTTGGTTTTGCTATTGTTTTGGTGGCCATTTTGATAGGGTCTGTTAGTTAGTTGATATTTTTTATCTCTTTGGTTGTGTTACCCCCTAATGGATTTGGTATCTCTATGGACCTCAATTTCATTTTGAAATTTTTGAAGGTTGAGTAATATTGTAAAAACTTTGTATTTTTAATATAGGGAAAGGGACCCATAGAACCTTGGTATTTATCTGAAAATAATAATAAGAATTTTAATGAAGAATACTATGTGTGTGTGTGTGTATAAACTCCAAATACACACACACACACACACACACACACACACACACACACACACACACACACACACACACATGTATACATGTGTGTGTGTATCTCTCTCTCTCTCTCACACACACACACACACACACACACACACACACACACACACACACACATATATATATACACATATACACACACATATACATATGTGTATATATATATATATATATATAAATATAATTTAATATCATATTATATAATATATAAATTTAATATTTTAAAATAATAAAATAAAGTTATATATATATATATATATAATAAAACTTTCTTAATTAATATATAATATAATATTTAAATAATACATTATTATATAGTATAAGTATATTTTATAATATATATAATGTATTATTTATATGTATGTATAAAGTTAAATGTTATATTATATATTAATATATTAAATTTATATTATTCAATGTTATAATATATATTAAAAGATTAAATTTATATATTATATAATATGATATTAAAATATAAAGTAAAATAATGATACATAGTATAATATTTATATTTATATGTATTTTAATAATAAAACTATCATTATTAATATATAATATAATATTTTAATTATATATATATATATATATATATATATATATATATATATATATATTATAGAAAATATAAGTATTTTATTTTATATATATATAAATTTATGTAAAAGATATTGAGAGATATTTATTATTCTCGAGGTGACAATATAATTTTTGATTTGTGAAATAAATTGAATGGTAAACCTCAAGCATAATATTTCATGACGTATTTTACATAGATTTATCTAAGATATGTACCTTGGTTAAATATTAATTTAAAATAATAAAAAATATATGAAAAATAATAAGATTAACTAATATGGTATTTAAATTATTAATTTTTCAATTAAATTGCTTGTTTTAGTTCATATTTTGTCTATTACACATTTGATTTGGTACATACAGTTGTACCCAACAACCATATATAGCCATGAGAACTGGAAGTCACTTACGAAAGCTTAATTCATTCCAAATTCATCCATAATAAACTTAAGAACTGGAATTATATATATAAATAATAAATTTAAACTCTCTCTCTCTCTCTCTATATATATATATATATATAATTTTATAGTTTAATATCATATTATATAATATATAAATTTAATATTTTAAAATTATATATATATATATATATATATATATATATATATAAAATGTATTATTTATATGTATGTATAAAGTTAAATGTTATATTATACATTAATATTTTAATATATCAAACTTATATATTATATAATATGATATTAAAATATAAATTAAAATAGTGATACATAGTATAATATTTATATTTATATGTAATTTAATAATTAAACTATCATTATTAATATTTAATATAATATTTCAATAATATATACACACACACACACACACACACATAAGAGGTCCTATATTCGAGTCTCCCTTGCTATTGGTAGTTGACTCTTCAGGTGGCACTGCTTCTCATGGGTCTAAAAGATTCCTCCAAGTCAAAAAATCATTGAATTACATAGAATGCTGACATCTCGATCCATATTTCAGAAATAATATATATATATATATATATATATATATATATATATATATATATATATATATATATATATATATATATATATATATATATATATATATAACTAGTATACATATTATAGATAAATTTATGTAAAAGATGTCGAGAGATATTATTCTCAAGGTGACAACATAATTTTTGATTTGTGAAATAAATTGAATGGCAAACCTCAAGAATGATATTTCATGACGTATTTTACATAGATTTATCTAAGATATGTATGTTGGTTAAATATTAATTTAAAATAATAAAAAATATATGAAAAATAATAAGATTAACTAATATGGTATTTAAATTATTAATTTTTCAATTAAATTGCTTGTGTTGGTTCATATTTTGTCTATTACACATATTTTATTTGGTACATACAATTGTACCCAACAACCATATATAGCCATGAGAATTGGAAGTCACTTAAGAAAGCTTATTTCATTCCAAATTCATCCATAATAAACTTTATTCAATGAACAATTAAATTTTAGAATTTTCCTATATGATACATCTAGTGAATGGGTCTCAAAAGTTTTGTTATTCAACAATGCCCATATAAATCGTAGTAAAAGATGGAAACACTAAAGAAAATTCATATATGCTTTAATAGTTCAGTGTGCTCAAAATTCCACATTGCATTGACAAAACAATTTGATTGTAGTTTAATACAAATATTTGTACATAAATCCATGACTGATATGGCGATCAAATTTAGTTTACAAACCTAAGCATAGCTATTTTTTTATTTCAATTATGAAAATTAAATTTCAAAAAATATGGTCACCCAGGGTTGCTTAGCATATTGACATCTCCCAAAAATATTACTTCTTCTCTCAAACTCTAGTTGCAAGCTCACCTAAGAAAATAAATAATATAGTTATTAATTCATCAAAACAATAGTTTTTCTAGCATAGAAATGAATCTAGAGAACATGGCTGCAATGTCACTCAAAATACACTTTAGAGCCTTAGATTGAAGTAGAATTGATTCTTTGAAAACACACAAAAATATTGAAACTTAAATAAAAATAATCATTTCTACTGCACAAACCACAAACCAAATTTATTGTCTAGACTTGGAGTTACATGGAGCAAAGGGAATGGAATTTGGTATTATGATGATCATAGTTGTATAACCTTATAAGTTTACAACCTTAAATTACCAAAGAAAAGAAAATTAATTTGTGACGATGGAGGGTGGGCTAAAATTAAAAATATGTGTCGCAAGTTCTTATCTTGTAATAGTGTCCATCTATAAAATTATATTTTTTAATATAATTAATATGGTTTAATAATTCTAATCGGGTTCTAACTTGTAATAGTATTCATTCATAAAATTATATTTTTAATAAAAGTTAGTATGGAATAATAATGTCAGCGAGGGTTTTATTAAATATATAAATTTTTTAGGTGACGGTCAAATGAACACCAAATTTAAGGTTTGAATTAAAAGTAAATGCACTTACTAAATTACACCACACCATCATCCCCTATATGCCATTGTAGAATGCATATCAACGTAATAAAGAATAATATTTATATTATAACATAAATATTATATTATATATTAATATTTTAATATATTATATATTATTATAATAGATATTAAATTATTAAATTTATATATATTATGATATTAAATTATCAAATTAAATAGTGATATGTAATATATTATTTATATTTATATTTATTATAATAATAAAATAATAATTATTAATATACTATATAATGTTTTTATTTATATATATTATAATAATATCTTAGATAAATCTATGTAAAAGACATTGAGATATATAATTCTCAAAATATCTATTCCATTTATGTCACTAATATAATATAGGTGACTTGAGAATGACATGTCAAATATGTTGCCACCTTTCAAGTTGCGAACCCTTTGTAATACACATTGGTCATGTGAATCTAATAGTTTTCCTAAATATTGGTTTGATAAATGATATGGGCCCATTTGTGTATGATATCCCCTGAAATACCTTGTCATTTACCATCACTATCACTACTCAAATCAGCTTGAAATCTTTCACTATTTGCATGTTCTGTATGGCCTTGCCCTTTCTTTCATGGGTCTTAGAATGGTGTTTTTGTATGTTCTTGCCTAATATAATTGTTCTTAGTGTCAATATATTGGAATCATGGATGAATGAAATCTATAAGACAGATTCTTTGACCTCATTGTCTTGTCCCAATATTAATGACATTACATCATTGATTCAAGCTACACATGAGACATGGAGCCTTGATATAATCAAATTAGCACTCATGACATCCTCATCCACCCTTGAAAACATAAAATGTCCAATCAAATATGCCACCACCTTGAAATTTTTGGACCCCTTTGCAATGGGTGTTGGTCATGTAAAGCTAACAATTATCATGAGTCTAGAATTGGTGTACAATATGGCCCCCTTGTGTACAATATCACTTGAAATACCTTGTCATTGCCTCTCACCATCACAACTAAGCTAACCTTGAAATATTTCATTATTATTTGCATGTTATGTATGGCCTTGCCCTCTATTCAAGGGGTCTGAGTATAGTGTTTTTGTATGTTCTTATCCATGATGTAATTACTATATGTGTTAATATATTGGCATCATGGATGAATGGAAGCTATAAGATAGACTCTAGGACCTTAATCTCTTGTCCTCACATTAGCATTTTTTCAACATTGATTTTATCCATACATCAAACGTGGAGTAATGTCACAATCAAATCAGCTCTTGTGATATACTCATTCATCCTTGACAATAGAAAATGACCAATAAATTATATCACTAACCTATAAGTTGTAGACCATTTTACTATTATTTTTATATAATATTATACAATAATATATATAGTATTATTATATAATAATAATATATAATAGTATAATATTATTATAGACTAAGTGCATGAAGATGATGGACAATTTTGTAGATATTTTAGCATAATAAATATGTGTTATTTGAATTTAATCTCCAGAATTACCAAACCATAAAGTGTATGTATGAGTTATGTATATTATACATAATTCATACGTATCATAACAACTAGAATAAAAAATAAAAATCCCAATCATACACATTATGTATAATATACATAATGCATATGTGTTCTAATAACTACAAATAAAACT
The DNA here is from genome assembly GCA_037957365.1 of Torreya grandis. NCBI lineage: Eukaryota > Viridiplantae > Streptophyta > Pinopsida > Cupressales > Taxaceae > Torreya > Torreya grandis. The sequence continues at coordinate 320,655 of JARHVA010001724.1, read as the reverse complement.
TAAAAATCCCAAGCATGTGGCCACACTATTTCATTTTTATTTTGCTTTGGTCTCCATCATCTCTACCCCAGAATGTATATTATAAATAATGCGTACATGTTATAACAACTAGAATCAAAAATAAAAAATCCCAAGCGTACACATTATATATACTATACATAATGCATATCCATTATAATAACTACAAACAAAACTTTAAAATCCCAATCCCATGGCCATGCTATTTCATTTTTATTTTGCTTTGGTCTTCATAATCTCTACCCTAGACTAAGTTCAAGTTGTGCTTGAAGGAGGATAAAACACACTATTATTTCCCATTACCTTGATGAATTGACAATGCCACCACAGAGGAGAGGTAAGCAAGTAAAAACCAAGCCTATTAATACTAGATTTTAACATTTTTTATTTGCATTATTTTGTTGTTAATTTTTTTTTAACAACCTATTCAAGTGGAAGGCAATAACCTAACCCTCCTCCTAGCCATCCTATCCCTCCTATAATTCCATAAGACCCCCTAGGTAGTCAAGATGATTTGGTTGCACACATAATTGAGAATAAAATACAAATTGAACAAACAATTAGGAGAATGAGGGACCCCACCTAGACCAACATCCATTGTACCTTTTTGGATAATACCTTAGAGTCTAGGCCAAGTTGATTGGATAATGAGTCAAATTGATATAAGGGTATCATATAAGGATAGATGTAGGGCTTACTATGCTAACAAATTATCATCACATGAGGCGAAGGATAAAAATTTATCAAAAGACCTAAGTTTTTCCTTATTCATGGATCCAACAACCAATGCACCTTTTCCATAATCCACAAAATGGTTCCAAATCCACTGATGCATGCATAATTTGATTATAAATAGTTTTGGGGATCGATGGTGGATAGCGTTTGATTACCCATCTTGAAACAACCATGAGGTTCTATTGTATTTTTAAGGAAACTCTATTGTAAGTTTGTCCTCAATGAGATTCCCAACTATTTTGATTACTCAGAGTTTCAAGGTCAAGGGAAAGACTTAATGTAGGATAGATAGGTGCACATCATGCACCTAATCAGCCTACAAGAGTCCCTACCTAAAATCCACTTTAGCCTGAGATCCTCTCTATAGTGAAAGAGGTCATAAAGATTAACACTTAGCATGCACTTAGGGACACACTCTTTTAGCATACGATTAAGATTTTTGAGACTAACATTGGAGAGGATGGACATGGGGATACTCCACCTAATGTGCATACATGACCTCACCCTTGTAGATGTTGTGGTGTTATATGTATTGGACCTTCAAATGATGATGGTGGTTCTTATGAGGGCCTAGATGTTATAGCTTTGAGCGATGGTTTTTGGCTCGTACATTTGGTGTGCATATGTCAAGTACACATATGTATATATCTTATATATTTGGCATGTTAAATTTCAATTATATTTTTATTTAAAATGTAAAAATTAATTTACACATAAATTCAATAATATATATGTAATTTTTTATGTTGTAGGAGGAGACAGTGTCATCATCTTAACAACCTATTTTGTCAACCATATACTACTACATATGTTGATGTTAATCAGTCAATGTTTAAATATACAGAGGTGAATTTTCATTAATATTATACTTCATATAATTTATTTATTTATATATATTTATGCTCAACTAACAATCATATATTATTTGTTTAGTTGATGACCACATTGGCGACTCCTTCATCTCTATGGGTTGAAACAGACAAAGGCATTGTTACTAAAATTTTATTTGTGTAGGCACTCTTTGAGGTACATGTTAATTTTTAATTTTTATTTGTAAATATAGATTTATTTTAATAATTTTACTCTATACTTGGGAAAATATAACTTATATGAATGTATTATGTATCTAGGATTTTCTAATGACATCTTATAATCCAATTCAGATGATTAGTAGGGCACCTTTGAATGTTTTCTCCCCCTTTCACATGCCTATTCATGCAACTTGACCTATCACTAATCCTATTAAGCATTAGACACAGATTGAATGTGACCATGAGATTGTGATAAGTGCATGTTTAAATAATTTTTATACTATTTTTAAATTAATTTCTAAACTTGGTTGTATGTCTACTATATAATTTTTTTAATAATATTTATATATGAATAGATTCAACTACACACAAGATATGAGACTAAAATGACCCATTGTCAGACCTTGGAGGAATCCAAGGCAGTTGAGGGATTTCCATCTATGAGCAAGGCATCTCGATGAGAGTCTTCTTCAAGGAAGGCAAAGAGAGGGAGACTTTTTGATAATTAGGAAGTCTTAGATGATGTACTTGTTTGTATGCATATATGTCAATGTACACATTTTGGCATTGTATGCCTAAATTAAATTCACCCAACATTGTATTAAGTTCTTAGATGATGTAATTTTTTATGTGCCTAAATGGAAATGTATACATTTTTTGTATTGTATGCCTATATGGCACTCACCCAAAATTATATTGCGTTATTATTTTGTATGCCTTTATGGCTTTTAGACACACACAAACACACATGTTCACATTTTATGGTGATCATATTTTTACTTACAATTTGGCTCACATTATTATTGTAAAACTAAATTTGATGGTTGTATGGCCATATTTGATTATGATAATCTTTAATATTTCCTTTGTGTAATTATTAAAACTAACTTATAATCCTTTAATGTGTTGTAGTTAAAAGTATATGGGAGAAAATAGTATAATGTTTGAGATAGAGTCATATATTAGTGTGAAGTGCCTCTCATGATTAGGCTACACCATTTATCACTATTTTAATGGTGATACCCTTGATAAAATGGTTTAAAATCATTTGGGACTTCTTATTCACATTTTTTATTCATTAAATTTATAGACATACTACATTTTTGTAAGTAGTGCCATCCACTTTGATAATCCAACCAACGTCTTCAATAAGGGCATGAATAACCTCATTCATATCTACTCTAGGTGTAATATTGTAATTCTCATGTCTCTTAAGGCCTTAAAATATTTTTGTGGTTATATATATTTTGTTTCACTTCCTCAACTTTGTTCTCTCCCTCTTTATTGCACACAGATTGGCCATTTCTTATCTTCTCATTATATGCCAATATGAGATTGTTAAAAATGATACAGCCTCTTTGATGAAATGCGTTGATCTAACTTATGCTTCTCAAATAGATTGGAAAATTGATCCATAGTCACCCTTTAATAGTAAAATTCCTATTAAAAATGATACAGCGTCTTTGATGAAATGCGCTGATCTAACTTATGCCTCTCAAATAGATTAGAAAATTGATCCATAGTCACCCTTTAATAGTAAAATTCCTCTTAACCTAATCATGCAAATGGGGTCAATTAATTATGAAGAGATGTTATTTTATCTCCTTCTTCATAGAGTTGTTGTTCTTATTTTAGAGACTCTTATTTGGCCCTTTGAAGTAGTGAAAGGTTGTAATTCTCATGTCTCTTGAGGCCTTGGAATATTTTGGTGGTTATAGATATATTTTTCCTCTTCCTCAACTTTGTTCTTTCCCTATCCACTACACTTAGCTTGGCCATTTCTTATCTCGTCATCATATATCATCTCATTATATATACACACACTTGCATTATCAAAGGATCTCAACAAGATTTTTTTAGAAAAGCATCCCCATAACAAGGAAAGAACACAAAAAATTCATTATTATTACAATGTTAGTATGAGAATGTTGTCAAAGACATCTAAGCTTCCCTATGACATGCAAAATGAGCAGATAAAATATCTTCACGTATGACTATAGGGTGATATATGCTTTTACAACATGAAAGTTAGATATCTCCACTTTTGATGCTTTGTGGCTCAAAATTGGCACAATAAACACATTTGATATGGTAGATAACATCCAATACCAAGTTATTGGCATCCAATCATGCCTATTTGAGAGATCCACTACCCATTCTGACTTCAAGTTCCCAATACAAGAAAATTACAATTTGGCCTAACTTCAGACACATAAAATAGAAACTATAAGTCATTGGCATGAACCAAAAGAAACCTTACGTGAATTTAAAATATATATAATTTCACCTTGGATAACATCTATGTAACCTTGGATATGAATATGTGGCACACATTATAGTAATGGGTCCTAAAATGTAACTTTTTTGTAGTGAAAAGACAAGTTCTTATCCTCCAACTGACATTTCCATATTCAAGACCTTTAGGTGAAAGTACATCACTTCAAACATGTTTGGATAGTAAAATTACATATGATCCCATGACTTTGACATCCAGATCCACCTAGATGAATATTTTCTCTATTGTCTAGGAACATGGATGCACTGACAATAAATGTTTTCAAAGTTGAACTTGCAACTATATAACTCCACCTCTGGTGCTTCTTGGATTGAACCTGACACTACCAACACATCTGAGGTGGCATATAATACCTAAGACCAGGTTCTTGGCCTCTGATTATGCCCGATCGAGAGACCCACTACCCATTTTGAGCTCAAAAATACACTTCTCAATACAATAAAATTATAATTTTTTGGCCTAACTTTAGACACATAAAATTAAAAACATAAGTTGTTCGCATGAACCAAAAGAACCATCATGTGCATGTCTAATCTCTCTAGTTTCATGCTAAAGCATGTCAATAAAACCTTGGAGACAAATTTTTGGCACACACTATAGTAACAAGTCCTTAAATGCATCTTTTTTACAATGAAGAGAGAAGGTTTTGTCCTCCAACTAGGATTTCTACCTCCAAACCTTTAGGTGCAAGCCCGTCACCTTAAAAACATATGGATAGGAAAATGACACATAATCCCATGACCAAGACATCCAAATCCACTTATATGTGTGTTTTATATACTGTTCAATAGCGTGGAAACATTGACAACAAATGTTATCAAAGTTGAAGTTGTAGTTGGAGAACTCTAGCTTTAGTGCTTCATGGCTTGAAAGTAACATTGCCAACATGTTCGGGGTGGAAGATAACATCCAAGACTAGGTATCTATTTTGTAATAAGCTCACACCTTTCAAATTCTTTTCCATATTTTAATTGATAAGTCACATATTTGTATTTCTCAAACCAACTAATTTTTGTCCAATTACACTTGTACTCTCCTCATGGATACAATTTGTTATTTTTTTAAATCCACCACAAATGATACAATTTATATCTAAACATGCTTTATTTTTTAATAATTTTCCATATGGTATTTCACAAAAAATAGTTGGAATGAATTCCTTGGTTGATATTGGTGAAACTTTTATGCCACACTCCTATAAAATGTTGTTAGTGTGCAAAATACAACTCATATGGTGAAAAACATCATAGTGCATTAAAAATTGAACATGTTGCATACAACAAAAAGTGGTGCATGTATGATTTATTTATACATAAAAGGGTTTGGACATCTCAAAATATATTTGAATAATAGAAATTTTTGGATGTTTCCAAAAACTTAGAATATAATTGTGTTTGGGTCATATCCAAGAAATGTTTCGGATGCGGTTCATGGTTACGAGAATCAACTCTTATTTTCACTACATCTCTTATATTGGGTGAAACTAGTTATTGTATTTATAAAATTATGCAGTTAAATCTTTTAGAGCATCAACTATAGCCTTGTCTTTTTGTGGAAGTCTACCATAGAATTCCTAAAGATCATTGATATTGGCATCATTAAGTCTTTGGCGTATTTCAATTACTTTCATTAATGTTTTCTATTTATGTTCAATGCTCAGCTAGTTTTTGAAATCAATCATTTTATCCCTATTTGACCACTTACTACACAAGTTGTAATTATATGTCACACAACATTACAATGTTTGTTGTGTGATGTCATGCCTACAATATGATATGCATCATGTAGATTTTCAAAAAAATTATTGTTTTCCTCATCCATGTTAGATGTTCTTAATCCTAAGGTGTACATTTTAGGTCTTATCTTAATCAATTTCATCAATGAAACAAATAATTGATATTTCTTACTACCAAGTCTAAATTTTCAAAGAAATTATCCCAAATTTTTTTAGCTAGTATTTTTGAATTGAGGTTAGACATTTTATTATGCATTAGTTTCAAAATGTGTTCATCAACTTCAATTAAGTACTTGAATTTTCTATGAATAATCTTTGGAGATGTTATTAATGGTGTTATTTATTGAGAGGGTGTTTCAAAATCATTATGTTCACTACTAATTTTTTCATTGTTAATTTCATTATTTAGTGTTTTTACGGCATTTTATTCATTGTTACTTTCATCATTATGTGTTTCCAAGTAATTTTATTCAATTTTAGGTGGTAAATCATCACACATAGATTCATCATCAATAAAATAAAAAATATATACTTTGAATGTGCTCTTGCAACTTATTTTGAACTTCTAGGTAAACATTTGTCATCATTATTCAATTCATCATTATCTATGACATTTGGTTCATTAGGGCTAGTGTTTATATCTTATCTAAAGTGAAATGCTTGCATTCATACCTTTTTTTTCTCTCAAATCTTGTAATTTCTCTGGTGTTTTGTGCTTTAACTTCTTCATCTTATTTAAACAAGATCCATCATCCATGACTAGACTATTGATAGATTTTGAAGGTGGGATCCAAAAAAATAATTTGATATATTTTGTCTTTAAATTTTAGGTTGTAGAATGATGTATAGAATGTTTATGGGGACCTAATTCTTAATTGAGGCTAAAAATAGTCGTTGAAAGAATTTTTTTAATCTATTGTGAACATAACCTGTATATGCTATATTTACATAGTTATATATCATATAAATATGCAATTAAAATATTATTTGATGAAATTACCTCTTGAATGTTGTCTAAATCACATTCTCTATAGATGAAATTATGTTTAATTATCCCAAAGCAACATCCTATACTCGCAACTATGTTCAAGGGGTTTAGATTACCCCCAATTACCTATGTGATTGCATTTACAATAAAATTGGGGCCAATTGAGCCCCAAATCACATTATATAATCCTAATTAGGTTGAAAGGGGTTCTATTGGCCCAAATTTCCTTCATGATTGAATTGGTGGACTATTTGATTTAGGGTGCTATGGTAGTGGGGTCTATTGACCCCCAAATTACATCTTATATAGTCAAAATTAGGTTCACATAGTTCAATTTTGTCTAATTTGCATCACTCATTGTGAAAAGGGATAATTTGGTCAATATATCAGGAAACATGAGCTAATTTAGACCTAAATCACATCCTAGACTCATAGTTAGGTTCAATGGGTTCAAATTAGCCCCAGTTACCTTCATGTTTACATTTGTAACAAAATTAAGGCCAATTAAGTTATATGTTGTATCTTATACAATCAATTGAACCATAATTTAGGGGTTCTAGGATCAATTTGGCCCAAATCACATCCCTAATTACACTAATTAACTTATTAGATCAATTTATGACATAATCAAACCTCATTTAGTCTAAAATCATGTCTTGCTCTTGAAGTTAGGTTGAAGGGGCTCAAATTGGCCCCAAATTCTTTCGTGATTAAATTGGTACACTATTTGGTTTATTTTGTTATGATATTGGGGTCGATTAACCCCTAATTACATATTTCATAGGCAAAATTAGGTTCACTGGGTTTATTTTTTTCCAACTTATATCACTAATTCTAAAAATCAACTAATTGGCTCAATATGTTAGGAAATATGAGTTAATTTAGCTCCAAATCACATCCTAGACTCACATTTAGTTTCAACAGGTTCATATTGGACCCAATTAAACACATGTAAATGCATTTGTGATAAAACTAAGGGTTTGGGGTTGTAATAATTGATTAATTAGCTCAATATGTCAGGAAATAAGTGTTGATTTAGCTTTAAATCACATCTTAGACTCTTAATTAGGTTCAATGGGTTTAAATTAGCCCCAGTTACCTTCATGTAAATGCATTTGTGATAAAATAAGTGTTTAAGGTTTAGATTTGTAACAATGGACTAATTGGGTCAATATGTCAAGAAATATGAGTTAATTTAGCTCCAAATCACATCCTGTACTCATAGCTAGGTTTAATGGGTCTAGATTGGCCTCAATTATCTTTAGATTTGATTTTATGATAAAATTAGGGTTGATTAAGCCATATGTTACATTTTAGACAATTGATTGAGCCATAAATTTGGTTCACCAAGCTCAATTTATCCCAAATCACATCCTGCTCTTGCAGTTAGGTTAAAGGGGATCAAATTGGCCTCAAATTCCTCCTTGATTGAATGAATTAACTATTTGGTTCATTATATGATGAAACTAGGGTCAATTTCACTCCAAATCACATCATAAACAATTGGAAATAGGTTCATGTGGCTCAATGTTTTAAAAAATGTCACTGATTGCACCATTTTACTAATTGGCTCAATCTATGATGAAATTAAGGCCAATTTAGCCTCAAACCACATTGTATAGTCACATTTAGGTTCAAAGGGCTCTATTGACCCTAATTGCTTCCATAATTGAGCCAATCAACTATTTCATTCATTATATGATGACATTGGAGTTTATTAAGCCCAGAACCACATCCTATACATGTCAAGCTTGCATGTGTCATTAAACCAAATGATTATTTGCTTCATTCTCTTATGAAATTGTAGTTGATTAAGCTCCAAATCACATCTTATAGACATAATTAGGTTGAAGGGGTTCAAATTATCCTCAATTTCCTTTAGATTCAACCAATGGACTATTTGGTTTATTTTGTTATGACATTAGCGTCGATAACCCCAAATTAAATCCTTTATAGTCAAAATTAGGTTCAAGAGGCTCAATTCCACTCAAATTTCATCAATGATTACACCGAATCACTCAATATGCTAAGAAATCTAAACTAAGCCTCAAATCACAACCAACACATGTAGTTATGTTAAATGTGTTCAAATTGGCCATAATTTCCTCCTCCATTAAAATAATTGACTTATTCATTCATTTTATAGTGAAATTGGCCCTAGTTGAACCCTAAATTATGTTCTATATATTAGAAATTACGATCGCGTGTGTAAACTCATCAAAATTACATCACTATATCTATTATGTCATTTTTATGGTATTGTAGATAATGACACTCTCTACTTTAAAATTAAAATATAAAAATTATAAATGTGAATAGATACATAGATACATATAAACATGTATACATAGACTAAATTAATTTTGTGTGCTATGTCACTATATCATGTACGCATTATAACACATACATGTTATATTATGTTTGAACTAAAAAACCAAGATTTTGGCTCATAAATGGATTGGATTCCCAAGCCAAAGGCTTGGACATGTCAACACAATGTTGAATCTAAGATCTTTGATAAAAAATAAGAAAATTCAAATTCCATCACCAAATACACTATGAATTTCAAGGAGAAAATTCATAAAATTATTACCATGACGATGAGCATGCTCTCATCTTTCCAAATATATTATTTTTTTAATTTTTGGAATACATTAAGGCTTTCATCCATGTTTATTTCTAACTATGGCTCTTTTAGGGCAGTACATACCAAAAATATACATGCCTATATATGTTTATGTATTTTATTTTCATTGATCCAAATGCAAAGAGAATTATATGGTCACAAAATAGGCCTAATTCTACATGCATTATTAAAAAAGATTTCATTTTTTTTAGGTAGCTAGGGGTCACACAACTAACTATCCATTTTTTTGCTCAATTTTTAGGATCTATTTACTTGTAAAATTAATAAAAATATATATTCATTGAAAAATTATTAAAAAATATATGTCACAAACTAAATGATCTTATCTAAATTTTTTACCAAAGAATTTTAAACAATATTAATTGATGCTCAAAAATTGAGGGGTTGTATAGCTGACTATCTACTCTGTTTCCCTAAAAAATTAGGAGTTCCTCTTCAAATTTTAGATGTTTAGCCTAGTTATACTTAACCAGTTTAAATTTTTTTATTGTTTTGGAAGCTAGAATTGAAATACAACAATTCATGTTCTTATGCCATCTTCAAATTTTGATGTAGCCATCTCAAATGATCTACAAAATTTTAAATTTCTCAATTTTCAAGAAAAGCATGTCCATGGGTAGGCTCCTTTTTGTTGACCATCTTTCCACACTTATCCTATATATTAATTATATAATACATATACATATCATATATTATAAAAATATAGTTATTTTATATATTATGATTATCAATCTTACCTATTCATTCATACTCATGACACGTAATCTCTTTTAAAATGTACTTGGCACTACATGTCAACATTTTCCTCTATCATTTATTCTCACACCAATTGCAAGAAGAAAAAAACATAGATTTATAGAATTCATTGTTGTTGTTTCCATGGAATTTTCCCTCCTCTATTCTATTAATGTCCTGTAATTGTAGGGAAATATTTGTGCTAAAGCTAAAACATTTCCTTCTAGTATAACGGCTTTGGCAAACCATGTTCAGTCTAAGGGACTCAAATTTGGAATATACATTGATGCAAGGTGAGAAATTATGCTAAGAATCCATAACAATCAAAATCCTTTTATCCTTTGACTAATTACAACATATATACCACAATTTTGTTTACCAATGTTTACTTTTTGTTTCTATTTCCAAATCCCATACATGTTTCATGAGAATGCAAGGTTCTATTGGACATGAGTGTATGTGGTACATGTAGAAAGAATAGCATGTGGTGGTTTCCATCACTATCTTTTAGACATGAATATAGACTGTATTGCTCTCCTTAATTAGTGTATAAAATCAAGGTAATTTATATGTAAATTCCCACTACGAAAAAATGTTAAATCCACCTTTTCCCCACTCTTAATTTTTCTATGAAGGTAATGTTTTATTTACCAAGTCTAGGGTTGAATCTCCTCCCACTACTCCAACTCCCTTGTCTTCTCTGCACAACTAGTGCATCCCAATAGGAAAACTCTCCTCCTTTACCATGAGTAGGTAAGCACACTGTGTATATTATTTTTGTAAGGACAAAACATATATCAACTAATACGTTATAGGTGTCAAGGTTTTATCCAATAAAAAATGAGTGGGAACACCAAGATTTTTATGTTTTCCTTTTTTTAATAATGCGAGATGCAGAGGCTCTCTTTATTCATTATTTATTAAGAAAATAAAGTACATCACCTATAGATTGTATTAATGGTTATAGATGGTTGAATAAATGAAAGTAATAAGTATAAATTTGGGGCACATGGTATTATCCATATTACTAAAATGCCAATAGTCAACATGTCCTGTGTGACCAAGTATAGGTTTGAAAGTTAAAGATTTACTAGTTGTCAACTGATAGATATCACCCACTCACAACCAACATCAAAAGATACCATGATGAATCTGAGTAATGGGCCTCTCAATGAAATGACTCCATTGTAATTATCCAAATGCTGGCATTAATGGGAAAAGACAAAACCCCTAGGCTTGATGGATTTTAGGCGATTTTTTTTTTAAAAATTCTAGCAAATTATGGGCAAAGATGAGTTTGATGTGGTCAAATAATGTTGTAGAAAGAAAATTATCTTAATTGAATGAAACTCTACCTTTTTAGATTTAAAATCAAAAAAGGAAAATCCTAATTTTTATTATTATTTCAAATTAATTACTCTTTGCAATACTATTTATAGAATTTGTACTAAAGCTTTGGATAGAAATTTGAGTAAAATCCTAAAAGGTTTGATTTTAGAAGAAGAAATGAGTTTTGTCATGGGGAAATAGAACTTGGATAGGATTATTTTAGTTCATGAGGTTGTCCATTCGATCTCCCAAAGGAAGTGTTAGGATATGTTAATCAATCTTGATATGAACAAGACCTATGATCGAGTAAACTGGGAATTTATGATAAAGATTTTAAGGAAATTTGGGTTTGTTAAGGATTGATTGAAATTGAATAACAAGTGCATTTTAACCCATGATTTTTTAGTGTTCATCAATGATGTGCCTATTCGTAATTTTCAACCTTCAAGAGGATTAAGAAAGGGGGACCCAATATCCTCCTTTCCATTTCTACTCCTCCCTGAAGCTCTAAGAAGGTTAATTTGGAATGAACTTAGTAATGGTAGATTGAAAGGGTTGGAACTAAATTCTTATTTAGATCCCTATTTGAATATCAAATCAATCCTTTATAAATATGAGGTAGTGGTTGAGTAAAAAACAATTTTTTATAAATCTAAGGTTTATTTCTTAAATGTCAAGGAGGATATGAAGAGGAAAATTTAGAGGATTCTAGGCTTCAAAGTTGAGATTATTTATAGATCACACTTGGGAATGCCTATGATTTAGGGTATGGCCTTGTAAGTAGTCTGGAAATTGGTTCTAGATAAAATATCCTCTTGAGTCCTAGAAAGGGAAGTAGGGAAGTGGTTGAGCTTTTCAAGTCATGCCCAATTATTCTAGACTTCTCTCCAAGCTATGCATACCTATATCATGTCCCTTAAAAAAATTCCAAGGTTAATGTATAAATTAGTAACCAAATTACAATGTAATTTTATCTAGAATGGGGTAGGAGACTTAAAAATGATCAATTTGATTGCTTGGAAAGTTATGTATGCTCCCAAAAAATAGGGAGGTTTGGGATTTAGATATTTTAAAGAAATGATCCAAACAATTGGGTGCAAATTTATTTGGTAGATGTACAGAGAAGGGAGTTGTATATAGAATAAGGTTTGACAAGCAAATTAACTAGACACCCCTACCAAGGAGACAATTTTCACTCAGGAGAAACTACAAAGAGGGTTAGCAATTTAGATTTTTATAAATGGTTACAGGGTCTTCCTTATGAAAAATCTTAGGTAGAAGGCATATAAAGGGGACAAATTAAAGTTTTGAGAGGATAATTAAAACAAGGATGCTCTACTAGATCAACTAGGAGATATGGGCATGTTAATTGAATATGGTAGTACACATTTTTGAGTCAAAGTCAAAGAATGCATTGAGGAAATCATGGGAAAACAAACCTAGAAGTCCTTAATTTGGCCTCCTAAGCTCATAAAATAAGGTAAGAGATTGGCCTTACTCCTTCAAAATTGCCCTCTTCTCACTAGAGAAGAGGAGGATTGTATGAAAAGGTTCGAAGGGTAGATCAATGATAATCAAGTATGTGTATTATGTAATCCATCATTTAGATAATCCCTGAATAGAAGGGTTCTTAGCTCATAAGGTATGGATCACTAAAGAATTACCAAAACCTAACATTTTATTATGGCTATTTATGCTTGAAAAGGCACTGAATTATGATAAATTAATGAAGAGAGGGTTTTTTGGCCCCTATCTGTGTGTCTTATGTGGAGAAAGTTAAGAGTGAGGAATCATATCTTTCTTCATTGTGCCTTTATTTGAAAAATATGGATGAAGTGGATGAATAAGTGGAATATAAATTTGGTTATGCCAAATTATTTGAAAGATTTAATATCCCAACAGGATTTCAAGCTTAAGAACTCTAGGTTGGTAGAATTTTGGAAAATTGGCCCTCCTATCATCATTTGGATATTTCGATAGAAATAAATAGAGGAATTTTTCAAGAGGAGGTGTTCTCAAAGCACAGAGTGTGGGGATCAATTAAAGAAATGATCTCTAAGTTAATTTTTTTAGGGTTTGGGGAAGAGGAAGTAATTGAGGATCAAGGAGATTATGGTGTAATTATTGGCTAGTAATTAAGTGTAAATCTTCTCTTAGATTGCTTAATGCACTCCAATATTCAACTGGTCCTTCAAAGTACACAATCCTTTAATTCCTCCCACCTAAAGGAGTTATCTTATTAAACTTTGATGGGGAAACTAGAGGCAACATAGGGCCTACAGGGGTAAAGGAGTATTATGTGACCATAAAAATCAGCCCTAATTGGTTTTTGTTGTCGATGTTAGGCAATAAACTAATGATCAAGCATAAGGAATCATATTTTTTAGGGGTATGGAAATTTCCTTATTGAAAAGGTTGGGGGAATCTAGTAATTGAAGGTGACTCAAAAATTATTATTGAAGGAATGAATAAGGAATATTCACCTTCTTGGAAAGGGAAGATGATCATTAGAAAAACAACACTTTTGAGTAAGAAGTTTGAGAATATAATCTTCCTCCTTGTCAAATGAGAAACAAATCGGGTGGTAGATAGGGTGACTAATGTAGGAGTTAATTTTTTGTCTTCCTTAGGTATTTTAGAGACTTTTTGGACTACTTATTTCTATGGAACCTTAAGAGAAACCATTGTTGCAGATACAAGCATATTTTTTTCACTTTTAATAGATTAGTAATGGTCCTCTTGTAAGTGATAGTGTTAAGGATTCCTTTTAGTGATGTTATTACTTAAATCATTTGAAGGAGCATGGTGACATTTGTGGTTGTGTGAAGTGCTCAAGTCTTTAGGTTGAGTAGGGGAATTGAATAAGTAAGGCTTAATATAAATTACTACCTTTTCATTTTTAATGCACATTTCTAAGGCGTCTTCCCCCAATTTCCCATGCCACCATTTGTAGAGTTGATGGTAGGAGATCGTGCTGAGGACATGATTATGGAAAATGATAACGGTGGGTAGAGGATAGAGAAGTGGGTGGTTGTGGATGCAGAAACATTGTATAAAACCTTTATTGATTTTGTGAATTAATAAATTAGAAACTATCAAATTAGCATTTTGTTTGTAAGGGTGTCAGCTATGGAAAATGAAATGGATGAGGAAGATATGGGTGAGATTAACTAGTTGCTCAAGTACCTAATGGTTAATAAAAAGTAGTCCATTGAGCACCAAATTTTAATTAACATGGCATAAATATTGATTAGGTAGAATATATTATCATTAATATCTAGACATTTCCTACTCCATGAGGACCATGATGATTTAAATCAAACCATGAAGAATGTCAATTTGGAGGTACCCTACCATGACCGCTATATTCTCGCAAGTATACACTCCCACATGTAGGGGTAAAGGGAGTTAGTGGTTGGAATTAAAATTACCTTCTTTACTCTAGTTGGGGTGGAACTTCCAATATACTATGACTTCCAACCTTCAATGTGATAAGGTTAATGTGTGCCTTTTAGCTTCTTGTGCCATGAGAAGATTGAAAGTGAAGACAATGTGATAATGATAGATTAAATAAATTTTATTTTCTTTTTGTGAGAGGAATTTCAAACCTTCTCTTTTGATATTGTATAAATATAGTAGGGCAGCAAGGTCCTATGTAAACTACCCAAACTGCTATTTTGAGAGAATATAGACTTGAAAAATTAAATCTAGTTTCTACAGACAATAGAATGACATATCTTGTCTTTTTTATTACTAGTGAATTTTTGGGTTGTGTGTCTTGCATTGATTGTGTGTGGAAGAATAGGAGGAAGCATAATCTTTTTTGTATCTACTCTTACATGAGAATTTTTTTGAGTATGGCCTATAATGAAGTAGGGTCCAAGTCTCTGAAGGCTTGGTCTTAGATTAGGTGGTTTGGTTGAGGATTCATCTCTCCATAAGCAGCCTTCTCTGTGGAGCACTAGTTGGTTGTGTATATGTTGAGTGAGATAGTGAAGGGTGTTTATTGATTCCTCATAGCATTGTTACATGAGTCATCTTTGGCCCTTCATGTATTCTTTTAATGCTAAATTTTGTGGGCCCTGATGGTCCAAATTTTTAAGTCGTTGCAACAATATAGAATTTGTCCTACTATAAATGGAAATGTTAATTGCCTTTGGCATGTGGGTATTGGGCTATTTCAGATTGCTTGATTTATAGTTTTTGGTAGTTCACATGTGATGATTTTTTAGGTTTTTATTTGATATGATAATATGTCTCTTTACTTGTAGAAGTGCCAAGCATTACTAGTACTTTTTGGGTGCTTTGACACTATTTTTTGTTTGGCTAAGGTCTCTCCTTAAATGATTTAGCAAAAAAAGATAAATATATTATTTTCTTTCAAATTGTAATAATTTATATATTTTAAATATATTTTTTTATAAAATCATAATATATATACGAAAAAACAATTTTGTATATTTATATGATTTTTAAATGTCTTTATAAAAAGAAAAATTGGTGAATGTAATATAATTATTTAAAATCTCAAATACTTGTATTTCATTTATTTTTTAATTTTTTAATTTTCTTCTCAATACAAAAATGGCACAAAGGTAGTCTGTCAAAGCATAATATTTTTTCCCACTAGGTAGACAAAAAAGTTTAAAAAATTAGTTCAAAAATAATTATTAAACAATAAAATTAATTTGAAAAAAATTAAATGATATAAGGCTTTGTATATAAGTTAAAACATGTATGTTGTATCAATATTGATCACCCAAACTCATGTTATTTTGAGGGGAGATTTGAAGTGTACACAACCTCAGTGTGACAAAAAGTGGGACACATTATTATGTTTTTCACATGCAAAACAGGTACAAATGTGGTAAAAATATCATGTAAAAAATGTGCAATTCCATCATTTTTGCACCACATTTGTGCCATTGAAATTGACAAAAATTTCTCATATTTTTGTTGCCGAAGACATCAACAAGGTTGATTTGAAATGTAAATATGACCCAATTAATGGCGTAAATTACACTTTGTATAGTAGTGAGACAAAGAAAGTATTGTGGGATGGTGTTAGGGTTATTGACTAGCGTAAACTAACTAGCCACTTAATTGTTAGGCCCCTCAATAATGAAAAAGATATCAATATATGGAACTTACATAAAATAATTAATTTCTGCAAGGGCTCTAATAGTGATCCATTATAGAATGTTATCTCAAACAATGTTAAGTGCTCTAATGATTGTTTGATACTCTCGATTGTAATAGTAGTGTGTGTAATATAATATGACATTTATTTATTTACATATAATTGACTTTAAATTAAAATCTTATTAGTGTACATATATAGTGAAAACTGGAAAAGATAAAAAGAAGGGGATGTGTGCATCTTGACTTAGCTAAGAAAAATAAAATAGACCAACATTGCCATTTAAGAAGCATAGAAAATGGAAGAAGAATACCTAAACATATAATAAGAGGAGGTAACAATCACAAGTTGACAAAACATACTAATAATACTTAACTTAAATTCGTAATAAACTGACAAACACACTAAAAATACATAACATAACACTAAATATATTCCACACAACCATTTTTAGGTATCTACAATAATAAATAAGTATACCCCATTTTCGTTTTCTTATTTATAAGGTGTTTAAGTACATTTTGAAAGTCTTTTTTTTTCAAATTTTAAAAGAAAATTGAAGCATTTTCCTTGTCCATGTTGATACAACAACTAAGTGAAAAGATATTTAAGAAAATTAAAAAAAATAAAAATAAAAATTAAGGTGGCAAGTGTGTATTGAAGTAAAACTTGTTTAAAAATTTTCATTCCGTTTTGTTGATATATTGGGGAAGTCAAAGATATTTAAGAAAATTATTAGGTGGAAAGTTTTTATTGAAGGAAAAAAGTTTTGAAAACATTTATATGAGTTGTTGACAAGTCGTTTACTTATAGTTGAAGTTGTTTGATTTATTAAAAAATTAATAGATATTAATTTTTTAGATTTTTTTTGGGAAAATATTCATGAGTAGTTGAAAAGACATCAGTGTATTGTTGAAGTTGTTTGGTTTATAAGAAGTTTGTTAGAGATTGGTTTTTATTGAGTATAAAACCATTATATTATAAAGGTCATGTTGACTGGGTTTGAAAGATGAAACTAGATTCAAATAAAATTTTGAACACTTTAAATAAATAAATATCTTTCAAACATTAACAATTTGATGATAAAATAAGGGTGTTCAATTATCTATACATCCATACAAAATGAATGTTTGAAATAAATTTTCATAAATATAAAAAAATGATATTGATGATTTTATTATATTCTCATTTTAATGACAAACCATAAAATATGATTTTAAATATTAATTCAAAAATAATGATATAATTTTATTCAATTTTTTTAAACCTTCTAAACAAGCACAAATGTCCCATCATCATAAAATTATAATAAGTTCATCTGAGCCTTATTTCTTATGAATTATTTAGTTCTCTAAATTGTTTATGGAGTCTGAGTTTGAAATTTGAATTTAAAAAAGTTTATAGTTAATATAAATTGAAATTTTAGTTTTTAAAAATAAATTGTGTTATTTTTATTTGTTTTGATATTTCGGATTGTTTGTTTGTATTTTTTTCAGGCGAAAAAGCTTAATGATCTGAAATAAGGATCACATGTCATGATTCAAAACATTGAAGTAAATAAAAATAACACAGTTTATTCTCAAAAATTAAAATTTCAATTTATACAATTTTATTCATAAATCTTTAACAATTTACGACATAAAGATGTTGTATAAAATATGGTGATCTAAATTTAATAGCTATGTAACGACATTTATGTTTTTAAGTCATAAAATACAATCAATTTATTTTAGCAAATTGTATTATAAATAAAATAAAATTATAAATAGACCATTAAAAATCATAAAATTTTATAATTAAACATATAATTTCTCTAATGTTTCCTCTTTTTACTATGAATTAGATTAGTATTTGAAATGCACTGTTGAGTGGATAACCGTCTTAAAAAATCATGGAGGGTAAACTGTGAAATTTAAGGTTTGCAAGTCACCAATCAATTTAATTTAGATATTAATGAAATGAAATAATTATAAATATGTTTACTAGATTATTAATTATTCGAATTGTTCCATCTACTTAAATTAATAATTATGGGATTAAAAAAATATCACATAAAATATAATATTAAAAAATAAAAAATATTCAATTAAAAAAAAATAGTTAATATAATATACATTATCTTATAACCTTGGTTCATATTTTTTTCATATTTATAAATTAATTAATAAGTGTTATATAAATAACTAAACACATGCAATTAATTATATATTTTTTTGTCTTCAACTAACCTTGAGGATTGACAATTACCCTAATTGGGGTACAAATGGGCCCCTGCAACCCCACATTCATTAAGATGAGGGACGATGGCTCTCTCCATTTGGGGGAAATTGAGTTGCATTCATTTGTATGGCAGATAAGAATGTGAAAAAATAATTCCATTGCCCAAATGTGATGATTATGGGGAACCTCACTAATACTCATTTCCAAGCATTGGCATTAATGGAGGTCTGATCATTTTTTTTAATAAGGGTAAAAGATACAGGGTTTGAAAGGTCTTGAAGTTTTATATAAAAGAAAATTAAAATAAAATATTAAATTGGTTGGAGTAATGAAAAGAGTAAAAAAATGAGTAGAAATAAATAATCAAAAATAATTATTTAATATCAAGAAAACAATTAAAAAATAACAAGAAAATTAAACATGTGTATGTCTACCAATAAAATAATTTTTTTGAAATACTAAAGTTTGGAAGGGACAAAGAGATTAATCATGGGATGAGACTAACTTTCTTCCAAGATGGGAGAGGAAACTCTCCATCGCATCTAATTTTAATATGGGGAATTAAGAGGCGCAACAATGTTTGAGGTAGAAGGAAGTCTCTCTTGCCTCTAAAGAGATGAGCTAACCACATGGAGAGGAGGGGAAGGCTCTAAGAGGCAATAGAAGACGCCATGATTGCACCAAATGAAATCTTGATTGGAGGTACCCTCCTTCCAAATGATCCAAACCAAATTAGATGAATGGAGAGGACCCTTTGAAGTACAACCAACAGCGCGATGACCAAGGAGGTTACAACGAAAGCCCCTGAATGGAAGGCCTTCATAGTTAAAGAATTGAGTCCAGATTCTGTGAAACAACACCAACTTAACCAAATGATAAACAGGCTTAAATAAGTCGATGATAACATAGGTTCTTATAAATCTTTTATCCAAAGAGAAATCGTCAAGTTTGGCAAAGGACCCCAGACGGTTAATTAACATATCAACACACTGCTCTTTTCTCAAAAATGAAGGGAGATTATACAATCTAATCTAGATGGGGAGCGCTGAAATAACCATCTCCAAGGAATCAAAAAAGGAGACCACTGGCGGAAAAAAATCCTGTAACTATCGAAGAACCATGGCCCCGATGACCAAATGAAATTTTTGTTCGAGGAGTTCTGAAAAGAGCCTTGAAAGAAACCAACACTGAGCATGGAAAAAATTGGTATAGAAATAGAACTCTAAGTAGAAAAGGCCCAACTGAAATTAGTCTAGTAGTTGTTCAATAATCAATTGTCAGTGGTTAGTGTGCAAAAAAATATATAACTTGTAGTTGAATAGACCTAAAATCCATTAGTCTGTGTGCTGATTGAAGGCAGACCCAGGGAATTTTTGTTCTTTTCTATTAAAGAATTTTGCATGTTAAATTATTTATTTGAATATCAGATTTTTGGAGGCTTTGTTATGAGATATGGACTTGTATAAGCATACCCAGTATGCATATACAAACCCATATTTTATTCCAACTTTTGTATAAATGCTACCATTTTGGATTATTTAGTTTTTGTGTTCATTATCGCTGCTTTCCAATTATTTGACAAAATGATTCAGTACAGTTTAGTGCCTAATTTGGTATTATTTGAAATAAATTTTATACTCGAAATAAATGTATTTGATGCTTTTAAATGGTGGAGGGATATCAAAAATGATTTTTGGATTTTACTCTCCTCTATTTGACCTTTGAAATGCATGTTGGAAGAATTTTTTCATTGAACATTCAGAAAGAAAATTAATTTCTAATCTGATTGTATTTTTTTAAAATTAAATTGAAATTCTGCTTAGATTGAATATAAATATTGCTTTTACTCAAACCCGTGAAATGTGATTTCAAGGTATATGCGGCCATTCAATATTTTTTAAAGAGAAAAAACCCAGCATGTGAGTATTTCGATTTGCTTACACTATTTTGGCCTTGGGTGTTGAATGTTATTTATCACATTTATAATAGTTGGGCACTGTGTAATATTTTCCTTCGAACTCTAGCTAGGTGCAACAATTTGGTTAATTGTCTAGTTTTCAAAATTGATTATATACCCAATTTTTAAGGGGTTCAAGTGTATTATTTGAATCGAATCCTTCTTATTTGGCCAATATTATGAACTTGGGTTCTTTGTTTTGCCTCCTTCAACCTGTTATGCATATAGCTTAATTTTTTATTCTATTGTTCAAATAAAATTTGAATTAGTTGGTTTCATACATGGGTGACTAGATGAGATCATATGTAGTTTCTTTTAGACTGTTGTGACTTGTGTGTGAAATTTGATTTTAGATTTGGATGTGTGTATCATATAATCTTTAACCGATATGCAAAAGGGTCTTGGTGCGCATAAGTCGACCATATTGTAGTTATGTGACCTTCCATTGTTTTTTTATTGTAGATACAACCTTTGTTGGCTTTGTCATAATATGAATTTGTTGCCATTAGACAACTATAAATGCTAACTAGAACAATTCTAACATTGAATGTGATGTAGTGGCCACGAGAAAACTAGAACAAGTGCTATTTTGTTTTGATCTAGTTTCTTATTTCATGGATTCTCTCATTTTCTTATTGTTTTCTTTTTTGTTTAGCTTGGCTGCCACATGTCTTGTTCATCATTATAATTATTGTTATGATATAGTGTGTTTAGTTTGTGTTGTATACTATAATATATATTGGTGTAAGCTACAACCTTCAATGGAGGGCACACATTGTTCATTATAGTGGTTGTCTTGTGAGTTAATTATGTTAGTACTTTGGTTATGTTTTCAAAAACTAGAGGGTGAACTTGTTGATCCACATTGATTGATGTAATTTTGAAGTTTCACTCCAACTGTTTGACAAAATGAGTCAGTGTAGTTTAGTGCCTAATTTGGTATTATTTGAATTAAATTTTAAACCTGGAATAAATGTAGTTACTATTTTTAAATGGTAGAGGGATAGCAAAAATGATTTTTAAGTTTTACTCTCCTCTGTTTAAGCTTTGAAACACATATTGGAAGTAATTTTTTCATTGATCATTCAAAAAGAAAATCAATTTCTAATCTGACTATATTTTTAAATAAAATTGAATTGAAATTTTGCTTAAATTGAATATAAATATTTTTTTTAATTCAAACCCATGAATGGCGATGTAAGGTATATGTGGCCATTTGAATTTTATTTTATTTTTTTTAAAAAGAGAAAAAAAAACCCGCCAAGTGGGTTTTTTGATTTGATTGTGCTATTTTGGCCTTGGATGTTGAATGTTATTTATCACATTTATAAATATGAGCACTATGTAATAATTTCCTTCAAACCTTCGCTAGTTGCAACAATTTGGTTCATTGTCTAGATTTTAGAATTGATTATACAGTCATTTTTAAAGGGGTTCAAGCATATTATTTGAATCGAATCCTTCTTATTTGGTGAGTATTATGAACTTGGGTTCCCCATTTTGACTCCTTCAGCGTTGTTATGCATATAACTTAATTTTTGATTGGATTGTTCTAATAAAATTTGTAGTTGGTTTCATTCATGGGTGGCTAGATGAGATCTATGTAGTTTGTTTTAGACTACTGTAGCTTGTGTGTAAAATTTGATTTTAGATTCAGATATGTATATCATATAATATTCAGCTGGTATCAAAAAGAGTCTTGGTGTACATAAGTCTACCATATTGTAGATATGTGACCTTCCATTATGTTTTTATTGTAGATATAAACTTTTTTGCCTCTATCATAATATAAACTATTGCCATTAGACAACTATAAATGCTAACAAGAACACTATTAACATTGAATGTGATGTAGTGGCCAAGAGAAAACTATAACGAGTGTTGTTTTGATTTGATTTAGCTTTTTATGTTTTAGATTCTCTCATTTTATAAAAAGAGAAGGGGCCTAAAAATCACCACTAGAGTCTTCAACTGTATGTAGCCATTTTGTATCCTGCAACGGAGTTTTCAAGAGTGACTATAGATCAAAAGTAGATGCAATGAAGAGTGGATCATCCTAGAATACTGAATGTTTTCGCCAAGTGCCTATGAATTTTCAACCAAGGTATGATTCCTATACAAGGAATCATTCTCTTCTTGCAAGTTAAGAGGACCAACTAATATATGCCATGATGGTGCAATGGGAGTAGAGGCTAAGAAGGATTGTGAAATGCCTTGTAATTGTGGAATAGATTGCCTGACATTTGATGTGTCCTATATCACTATACAATTTCCCTGTAACATCTGAAGTGGAATAGAGCTAGGTTGATCAGGAAATAACTCCTCAATATCTAGAAGGTGATAATGAGATGGTGGAGGTGTGTCCCCATCACTATGGTACTCATATGTGCTAGAAGAAGAGTCATCAATATTAGAGGTGTGCTCAAGTTCAAAAATATCATCAAGTTCAAGCGAGTCTAAAGAAGAAGAATCCAAAGGAGAGTTAGGAGCAAAATGTGAGAAGTTATATAATCCAATCTAGTGTTCGACCATTCCCACTACCAATATAGTATCACTTGAAAATTTCTAACATACGCTGAATCTAGAGTGAACTCAACTCACATGCCTGGACTAGGGTGAGTGATCTAGTAAATTGATAAGAGTTTATTTAAAAGTGAGGGAACACTTAGAACATTTTTGAATGTTCCACCACTCACTTCAATAAACCCTTTCTTAAGAACATTTTTAGAAGTGTCATTCCCCATTTGTATAAAAGACATGTCACATGGTTCTAAGGAACTGAACTCTATCTGTGAAGAGGCCATGTGATGTGAAGAACTAGAGTCAATGACCCAAGTAGGATTCTAAGGTATAACTAAAACTAGGGCCTTGATCTTTACTTTCCATTTACCATTCTATTTTGCCTTTTCTTTACTATTGTCAATTGCCTTAGAGGATTCATGGGTTGAACTCTGATTGGAGTAATCAGGGATGCTAATATTATGCTTCTCAAGCATCTTAGTCAATTGGTCAATCTATTTATTCAAACATTTTTTTCATCATGCTTTCCCAAATAAAACCCACATTTGATCTTATCTTTATTAGGCTTAACATTAGAGGAAAAGGTCTCATTGTTTGATTTGTAGGTGGGAGGATTTACATCCTTCTCTTGATCCTTTTTGTTTTGTTTCTTCTCTTTATTGTTATAAGCCTTTTATTTCTTAGAAAAAAGTGCATGAGATTGTGATGACTTCACTATACCCATTAGTCACAACTTATCTTGCTCCTAAATCAAGTCAGTAACAAAGGTATCTAAAGAAGGCATCTTCCATATGGCTCCTATAGCACTTTTTATGGCATAGAAAGTAGACATGAACATAGAATAGTCTGACCCAGTTTGTAGACTATAGACAAAACAATTTGATTGTCTTTATTATCTATTCCATATTATTTTAACTGCAACCTTAGAGATCAAAATTTGGTGAAAAAATCTTGTATGGTGTCAAAGTCACTTGTGCTCAAATTGATGAGATCATTTTCCAACTCATGGCCTCTCATCACATCTTGAATCCTAAAGATATTTTTCAGTATGGTCCATACTTCATTAGGTATTATCACAAATTTTATGTGAAAGAGTAGATCATAAGAGATAGAAAGACATAGTAGTGCATGGACTTTATCAAAACAATTAAAATTATTTAACTTTATATGCATTTTTTCTAGGTTTAGTCTCTTTGCACATTGTAATTTGATGAAAACCATTGGATTTCAAAATATTTTTCATTTTGGACTTGCATTTGTGATAATTAAATGGTCTGAGAGGACTTAATGAACTAGAATCCATAGTACAAAAAAGAGGTTGTTGTAGAAAGTAAAAAATATAAATGTCGAAAATAAAATTGCCCAGCACCACATAATACCCCTTTAGAACTACTAGAGTGACCCATTTTTAAATTTCAAAATATAAACACACTTGTATATACATCATGCATAACCAAAAATGCATCTTAAGTGATTAGTGTGTAAGTACAAGGAATTGGAGGAACATCAAGCTCAATGGATAGTGCATCTATGAAAGTATAATAGTTGGTTTAAAAGAAACTATACTGGGCCAACATGACCACCAATGCATATGGCACATAAACAAACACTTTTCAAGAAAATAACACTCAATTTTGAGCTACCGATCAAAAGATATGCATGTTTGAATGTCTTGCTCATAAAGAAAATTTGGGTGGAAATAGTGGTAGAAATGTTTTGAAGGAACTTCCCTAAGAGAAAATTTTAAATCCTTAGAGAGATAAAAATACTTTTGAAGGGATGGAAATTAATCCCCCATTAGCAGGAATTAAAAATTAATCCCCACCATATGACAACACCATATGACCAAGGGGTTAAGGGTGAGTACGAGTGCTCCCCCTCCCCATTTCAATTGATGTGGGAGTGATGTCACTCCTAAAATGCCTCTAGATTTCAAATGAATAGTAACTTTTTTCACTTGATTAAATTTGATATCATTTTGGATGTCACATCATGTAAAGAGGCTGGTCAGATTCTATAAAGTGCTCAAATAAAGGTTAAATTATACTATGTGTGTAGATAGGGATGTTGGGTTTTGACAAGTGTACCCATAGTGGTGTTAGGCTTCGAGAGGTGTGCCCATAAAGGTGTCAAGCTCTGATAAATGTGTATGCAGTGGTGTCAGGTTCTGATAGGTGTACATGCAGGGGTGTTAGCATCCAATGAGCTTGCAGACAGAGGGGTGAAATTATATCGAGGGTATAATGTCTGTCTAAGCCTGTATTCTCACCACTAAAATTTTGACCAAGACCAAAAAATGCCAAAACTGTGTACAACAAAAAAACCCTAAAAAATGTAGTTTTTGTATGGCTCTTCAAAATACTAGAAAAGACCCTTGAGAACTTAAAAACCCCATAAATATTTCTTGGTTTGACAACACCATTTTACGAATATGCATGAAATCATTAAAAAAGCCTTAAAACCCTAAAAAAATGGTCGAAAATGGCTATCAAAGATCTTGGTCATGTTTACAATCAATTTTAGGGTTTTGATGCCTTTTAAATTTAATGTTGATATCCATTTTGCAATTGGAGACTTTAGCTATATAGTTTTATGGATTTTCATGAAATCGCACCAAACCTATGGAAAAAAAACAAGAAAACTAGCAAGAATGCATGCAAAAAAGATCTCACCAAGGATTTAAGAAATGGAAAAATGACTGTTAAATTAGAGATTTAATACCATGTTAGATTGCTCCAAGATATTTGAATGTCCAATATTGCTTGAAAATCCTAGGAGTAGGTGAGATCAATGCAAAGCAAGAGTGAGTTTCATATTAGTCCTTTAGCCAAAAAGTATAAAAGAGGTACATTATATAGTGAGAGATTAGGTTACCAAAAAGGTAACAACTCAACTCACTATTAGAAAACACATTAAGTGTATTTTCTCCTAATGACCTTAACAACCCTAAGCAAGCTGACTAATAACCATGTAGGTAAAATTGCACATGGAAAAAATCCTACACCAATAGGTGACTAAGATAAGAGTTAGTTTTTTTTGTCTTCCTTAGGTATTTTAGAGATTTGTTGGGCAATTAATTTCTCTAGCAGCTTAAGAGAAACCATTATTGTAGATGCAAGCATATTTTTTCACTTTCAATAGATTAGTAATGGTCCCCTTATGGGTGATAATGTCGAGGATGCCCCTTACTGATGCTATTACTTAATACTTTGAAGGAACATGGTGAAATTTTTGGTTATGTGAAGTATTCAAGTCTTTAAGTTGAGTAGGGGAATTGAATAATTAAGGCTCAAGGCAAATTACTTTCTTTGAATTTTTTAATGCACATTGCCAAGGCATCCTCCACCAATTTTCCTTGGTACCATCTATAGAGCTAATGGTAGGAGCTCATGCCAAGGGCATGATTAAGGAAAATGAGAAGGGTGGGCAGAGTAGGAAGAAACAAATGATTGTGGACATACAGACAATGTATAAAACCTTTATTGATTTTTTGAATAAGAAATCACAAACCCTCATAGGAGGATCTTGTTTGTAAGGGTGTCAGCTATGGAAAATGAAATAGATGAAGGAGATATGTGTGAGATTAACTAGTTACTCAAATACCTAATAGTTGATCAAAAATAGTCCATTAGGCACCAAAATTTCTTTAACATGGCATAAATGGTGAGTGAGGAGAATATATTACATCAATAGCTAGACACTTCCTTCTCTATGAGGAACATGATGCTCTCAATTAAACCATGAAGAATGTCAATTCAGATACCTATACTAACATGACTACTATATTCTCATAGGCATATGCTCCCTCATGTAGGAGTAGAGGGAGTCAGCGACTGGGCTCCAAATTACCTTATTTAATCAGGTTGGGGTGGAAGTCCCTGTCTACTATGACTCTCAGCTTTCAATATGACAAGGTTAATGTGTGCCTTTTAGCTCTTATGCCATGAAAATAATATGCTTCCACATGCAAGGGTAGAGGGAGTTGGCGACCAGGCTCCAAACTGCCTTGTTTAATTAGGTTGGGGTGGAAGTTCCAATCTACTATGACGCTCAACCTTCACCATGACAAGGTTAATGTGTGCCTTTTAGCTCTTTGTGCCATGAAAAGAATGAAATTGAAGACATTGTGATAATGGTAGATTAAATAAACTTTATTTTATTTTTGTGAGAGGAATTTCAAACCTTACCTTTGAATATTGTATAAATATAGTAGGGGAGAAAGATCCTGCGCAATTTACCCAAGATGCAGTTTTAAGAGAAGATAGACTTGAAAAACTGAATCTAGTTTCTAAAGATAATGTAATTATAATTTAAGCAATATTATTATCAGTTTTACAAGGGTATGATTCATGGACATGTCTCATGTCTTTTTTATTACAAGTGATTTTTTTTTGGGTTATGCATCTTTCATTGATTGTGTAGGGAGGAATAGGAAGAGGGAGCATAATTTTTTTTGTATCTAGTCCTATGTGAGAAAATTATTGAGTATGGCCTAGATTGAAGCAAGATCCAAGTCTCTGAAGGCTTGGTCTTATATTAGGTGGTTTGACTAAGGATTCATCTCTTCACAAGTAGCCTTCTCTACGAAGCACTGGTTTTTTATGTTTATGTTGAGTGAGATAGTGAAGGGTGTTTATTGATTCCTCATAGCATTGTTGATGAGTCTTATTTAGACCTTCATGTCTTCTTTCAATACTAGATTTTGTGGGTCCCTGATGGTCCAAATTTTTAAATCATTGATACATTATAGAAGTTGTCCTAGTATAAATGGAAATGTCAATGGCTTTTGGTATGTTGGTATTAGGCTATTTTAGGCTACATGCTTTTTATTTTTTGGTAGTAGACATGTGATGAAGTTTTTGGTTTTTATTTGATATGATAATATGTTTCTTTGCTTATAAAAGTGCCAAACATTACAAGCACTTTATGGGTGCTTTGGCACTAATTTTTGTTAGGCTAGGGTCTCTCCTTAGGTAATTTAGCAAAAAAAGATAAATATATCATTTTATTTCAAATTGTAATAATTTATATATCTTGAACATATTTTTCTATAAAATCATAATATATATTTATAAATATGAAAAAATATATATTTTTATATTAATCTAATTATTAAATATATTTATAAAAAATTAAACTGATAAATGTAATATAATTATTTGAAATCTCAAATAATTATATTACATTTATTTATTTTTTAATTAAAAAATTAAATGCCCTAGACATTTTTGTCTATATAAGTTAAAACATATATGTTGTATTAATATCAACCACCCAAATTCATGTTATTTTGAGGGGAGATTTGAAGTGTATGCAACCTCGGTATGACAAAAAGTGGGACACATTATTATGTTTTTCATGTGCAAAATAGGTACAAATGTGGCATAAATGTCATGTTAAAAAATATGTAGTTCTATTAATTTTTTGCGTCACATTTGTGCCATTGAAATTGACACATATTGCTCATATTTTTGTTGCCTAAGACATCATTCAAGGTCGATTTTGAACATAAATTTGACCCAACTAATAGCACAAATTACACATTGTGTAATAGTGAGACAAAGAAAATATTATGGGATGGTGTTAGGGTTATTGATTAGTGTAAACTAACTAGCCACTTAATTGTCAGGGTCCTCAATAATGATAAAGATATCAATAATATTAAACTTACATAAAATAATTAACTTTTGCAAGGGCTCCAATAGTGATCCACTATAGAATGTTACTTCAAACAATGTTAACTTCCATAAAATAATTAACTTTTGCAAGGGCTCCAATAGTGATCCACTATCGAATGTAATCTGAGACAAGGTTATGTGTTATAATGATTGTTTGATACTCTCAATTGTAATAGTAGTGTTTGTAATATAGTATGACATTTGTTTATTTACACATAATTGAATTTAAATTAAGAGCTTATTAGTACACATATATAGTGAGAAGTGGAAAAAATAGAAAGAAAGGAATGTGCGCATCTTTTTTTTGATGAAATATATCTATATATTGACTCAACAAAAATATACAAATAATTCACAAAAAATATAGGCAGTATGAAAGCACACCATGTCACACTAGACAGAACCTAGGAACAAAATCAAAAGCATAATAAATTATGCAAATCCTAGAAATAAGTCAAAAATTCATAAAAAAAAGATAATTTTTATGCAACAAGAGCAAGGCCAGAAGGTAGAGGATCCATATCATCAGGACCCTACCCTGAGCTTGGAAAATCATTGCCATCTGGAATAGGCTCCCAAATAGTAGCTTGAGTAGTGTCCCTGTCATCATCTTTTACTTATGTTCAAGTAGGCAAAATGGCCAAAGAAAGCATGTGAAACTTATCTAACACATCCGATCAACCTCCAAGTGGTGCCCCCCAAGCATATAGGTCCAAAGAAGGAGGAGGAACACCTCAACCATCCTGCCCAGCAAGGGAAGGAGGCGATGATTGCCACCCTTGCTACTGCCTAGAAGGGGAAATGTGTTAGTATGGGGTTCTACTATGAGATCAGCACCTAGAACTGATATGATGATGCCCACCATGAGGTAGCTGAGGCACTTTATCATCCAGTCTGGGATCTCTAGGTGGAGAAGGTATAACTTGAGCCATTGCACAAGGAGCATCTCCCTAGTGGGAGAGGATATCCTTAATATTCCCAAGCTCCACAACCACTTTATTGGCTTGGACTTGAATCTATAAAATAACATTGGAGATGATAAAAGACTTGTGTAACGTAAAAATATTACAATCAACAGAAGCATTATTAAACACAAAATTATTTCTTTCTTTCCAAAGCTAGAAGAGGATCTCCACTCTAAAATTATACCAGACTTGTGTGTATTTGAAGGGCGTCGTGGGTTGTCTCCATGGAGGATGTGTTGCCAGACAAAAAATTCAAGCTAGAAAAGCTTTAAAATATTATGGATCCAAGTTCAGACCCTTTAAGCTTTGGAACAATAACAAAAAAGATGAGGAAGCATCTCAAGTGGCCATAGAAGGGGCAAGTAGATAGGTGAACTCCAAATTGGACAAGTCTTCTACCAATAGGTAAGCCTTGGTGCAGTATACACCAAGAAAAATGAACAAGCTTGGGCTCCACACAAGCCCCCTAAACAGTGTTGAAGCAAAAGCTCCATGTTTTAGCAAATGAGTGTAGCCCCCAATGAGCGTTAAGCTTGTCAACCATGGGAAAATGGGGGGTGAGCCATCCATAGCCAAGATGAGGAGTGTAATTGTGGAAAGGGGTCTCAACATACCATTTCTAGTCCTTCCACCATGGTCAAGTGGAGTGGATTGAGATTTTATGGAACATGGAAGCTGAGATGACATTGAGGATCTCTTGATAAGACTCTTGGTCCACATTGGCTAACCAAAATTTAGCTTTCACCTCCTACCAAGATAGCTAATAGTGTGAGCACCTGCAAAAGATATCTTGGACAATATGATTTCCTCTGTGGTAAAGCTTGAGACCATTGACCCAAAGGACTTTTGTCTGGGTCACTTCATTGCAAAAGAAAATGAGAGACCACAAGAGAGAATGAGAGCTAGTAGAAAGCCCATTAAAAAAATCAAAGCCATTCCAGAACAACCATGGCTTGATCTTTTCCCAGGTCTTCTAGAAGCTTTTAGCCATAAAGGACCCAGTGATTTGGACAAGAGACTAAATGAAGAGTAAATTGGGGAAGCCGAGCCATTTCTAGGCCTTCTTTCCCTTTGGCAAGCCTAAGGAGATATAATTTTTGAACAACACCATCCAAGTTTCTTGGCCCTCAATGGCCCACACAATCCATTTGGCACATAAGGCAGTTCCTTGCCGGGCTATGTCGATGAGCCCCATCCCTCCAACATCACACATGAGGCAACAATATTCTCAAGCCACCCCATGGAATCCTTTAGCTTGAGGGGAATTGAACTAAAGGAAATCTTTGAGCAACTTCTCCAACTTTTGGTAAGATTCCTTAGAATGCACCCAACATGACATGGGTGGACGCAAGAATTTTTTAGCAGATTTGAATTTTTCCTGTCAATGAAAGAGACTTGGTCACCTAGAATTCTAGCTTCTTAACAACTCTGTCAACAACATATTGCCACAACAAAGGTGGTGAGGCATCAAAAGCAAAGGGGATGCCAATAAATTTAAAGATTTCATCATGTTGGATCCACTTCCAATTGAATTTAGCATCCCACACTGGTGGAGGGAGGTAAGATTGTCTATAGCAATGAGTTTTCTACCATTTGATGCTGGAGCCAGAGGCTAGGCAAAAGGTCTTGAGACACTGTAAGGCATTGCCCACACTAGTTTCATCCTCAATGAGATTAAGGAAGAAGTCATCCATAAAGTTGCCATTAAGCTGATGCATATCTTCATGTGGGTTCATAGCATTAAGAGGGGGATAAATTCCCTTAACAAGGCCCTTAGCTTGGGCATTACTATGAAGATATCCAAAACCCTTAGCTATAAGAACATACAAAGTGAGAGCCAGTGGGCACCCTTGATGAATAGATTGAAACAAGCCAAATTGCTCAGAGGTGACTCCATTAATGGAGAGGATAACCAAGGCATCTGAGAAAAGCATATAGATATTTAGGATGAAGACAAGCCCAAAGCTCAAAGCTTGAAGAATGGCTATAATAAATGGACATTTGATGCGATAATAAGCTTTTTCAAAGTTAATTTTGATGAATATAACCTATTGCTTAGACCATCTGACCCAATCCATCCCTTCTTAGATGACATTGATGTTATCCAAAATATAACAGTTTCTAATAAAACCTATTTGTTCTAAACGCACAATGAGAGGCAACATATTACGTATATGAAGTGCTAGAGCCTAAGTAATTATTTTATAAGAGGCATTCAGGAGGGTGATAGATCATTAGTTACAAATCAACCTAAGATCTCCTTACTTAGATATGAATTTGATATTTCCTTTATTTATATTTTTACCTAGTGATTGATTGTAAAATGTTCTTGATAGACCTTAAGCAAGTCACTGCCTGCAAGGTCCCAAAGAGTTTTATAGAATTCATAGGGGAAGCAATCAATTCCAAGAGCTTTGTCATTAGCCATGTGAGACACTACCTCATGCAAATTATCGACAGTGAGGGGTTTGTCACAAACCACTCATTGGGTGGGAGTGAGTTTGCATGGCACCACTGAAAGGCATTGTTGAAGGGCAGTTTCAAGCTCAGTTGAAGACGCTTGAGCTTTGAACACTTGTTCATAATGGTGGACAAAAGCTTGCATAATCTACAAAGTCTCTGAGAGTCGGTTATCAGCCTCATAAATAACTTGTATTTGTTGTTTTGATTTATTGGCTCATAGTATTTGGAAGAGCTCCTTAGAAGCTTTGTCCCCTATCTTAAGCCAATGAAGCCTAGCTTTGACATAGGCTCCTTGGGCACTATAGTTATTTTCAATCTGAATGTGGTGACACAAGGATGTAACTCTCACCTACAAAATCTCCATAAAGGAATCTTTTTTCTAGGGCTAGAGCCATGTGGCTCAGCTCTGAGAAAGTAGCAGAGTATGAGTGTCTTCAAATTTTGGCAAGCTAGCGGCCATAGATCCATAGAAAGTAGGAGGTCCTTCTGATGGCATCATCCCATTAGAGAATCCAACTAGATTCTTGGGAAAGATTCAGATCTAAATTCTAAACTATCCTAATGTTTGCCATTATGGGCCCATGCTTGAGCAAGGTGTTAAGGAAGAATTACATTTTGTGGACTTTGGGTTTCATGAACTGCCATATCACTCAGAACTGAATAAGAGAGTGATCAAAAAGACCAAAATCTAACAACACCTGCACTAGAGGAAAAAAATCATTATCCAAAGAGAAGTATGGTTGTGTGGACATCATTTCCCTATCTAGAAGCTTTATAATCTGAGTGGGGCCTTCCCTGAAATTACTCTAGGTATACTAAACTCCATCTACAAGTTGATGATAAAAATTGGGGTCATAAAGGTCCTATTTATTGCACATGTAAAACCACACCTCCCTTTTTCCAACTACCCACCTCATAGGCAAGTGGCCTATTTTGTCCTCGAGAGACGCCATCATATTAAAGTCACCACATAATATCCAATGGGCATCAAGGAGATCATCCACTATCCACCACCATTAATGGGTACGTTCCAAGGCATCATTCGAGGCATAAATATTAATAAAGTCAAAAGAGTGGCTTTCAATGCTAAAAAGAGCCCATACTAACCAGTTGGTGGAGTCCATGCTAAAGTGTGGACGCTACCTTGAAGAAATGAATGTGATCACCCGTCCACATCCTGTAGCATGGTTTCTATGAAGAATGATATTGTCGTGCCAGATGGAATTACTGACATCTATCAATAAAAAATCTACCACTTTGACTTCCTATAGACAAAGAATGTCCATGTTAGGAAACATGCATTTTGGGTATGTGAGACCCTGAACATTTCATGAAAAAAATTTATAGATGATGGGTGTTAAGGGGCATATCCTCCGATTCCAGCCCTTTCAGGACATCATATCAATTCTATAGAAAGTGCCCACTATTGGCACTCGAGAAATCATCAAATTGCTTCCTCACAACATGGTCAAATTGATACTCTCCTTCCTCTGCCTTGTCACTCCTTCGAGGACGGATGCGAGAGCATTTGGGCATATCCTATCAAGCAAGAAGTGGAAGAGTGGCTAGATGTGAGTCTAAAAATCTAAAAGAACTAGGCAAAGAGGCATCAAAACCTTGGGACAAGATGTTAGCAGCTAGAGGGGTGTTGAACACCTTAGGCTTTTCTGCCAAATTTGGGGCTTCAACTGGAGAGGGCTCTTTCTCAACAGGAGCATGCTCCTACAGGCCATTGCTCAAAGATGGGTTGCCTCTTATGGGAGCAACAATTGTGTTTTTGACTTTAGAGCGAGTTTTCTCCTTCTCTATCGTGGTCCATTCATCCTCTGTTGGTTTCTTACTAACTTTAGGAGAGGGCTGAGGGGGAGAGGATGAGTGGTTGCATACATTATTATGAGCCAATTGAAGGGGATAATCCTGTATCTTATGGTCTCTAGCTTGGTAGTCAAAGCAAGTGTTAGATAAGTCGATATACAGGACCTGCTGAGAGTGCCTCACATCCCTGACTTGGATTTCCACAAATTCCTTGAGGTCCCAAGAGAGGTCTACTTCTACACAGTCCTTGTTTTGTGGTCTAGATGAGTAGAACCAATTTTGTTCATAACAAACCACATGACCTATGGAGGACGCTATTTGATGAATAAAGTGCTAGCAAGGGAGCATGAGACCTTAAAATTTAACTCAAGCTGGGACTTTAAGAGTAGTGTGCTCTGAGACCATAAAGTCTTGTGTCTAGGGGGAGAGAATCATAAGTGAGTTCATGGCGTACCAAGTGGCAGACCTATGGAGGATTCCTCTTACATGGGAAGGGTCGAAGAAGCAAAAGAGAAAAAAAGCCTTTAGTCATATTCTAGATACTCTCCAGCTTAACATTGTGAGATGCCTAGTGAGTTTGAACCCAAGATTGAAGCATACTTTCAAAGGGGATTCTCCCAAAAAAATATCCTATTAAACAAAATTTCTCTAACTATTGACATGCATAATTAAATTCAAGAATAGACAATATAACATCAATTTTTGAAGCATTACCTCATGGTATACCTTCGAGACAAACTTCATCGGGCACTTGCAGGGGGAAATTGCATGACGCTCTACTGTTCTTCTTCTCAGCTGAAACAACCAAAATAGAAAGAGGAAAAGTCATTATAAACATTTGCCTCGCCCGTAGGTGAGAAATCCTAAAATGGTAATAAATACAAGTCCCATAAGTGACTAAAGTCATAGTATGACATAAGGCTAAGCAAGTAGAAAAACAAGGACCAACTCAATGACATGCATGGAGAAAATCCTATCAAAAAAAATTGTACACCTTAACTTAATGAAGAAAAATAAAATAAACCAAAAATACTATTTAAAAAATATAAAAAATATATCTAAAAATATAATATAAAAAAATAACTATCACAAATTAATAAAACATACTAATAACATTTAATTTAAATTTATAAGAAATAGACAAACATGCTACTAAAAAGTATACCCCATAATGTTTAATTGCGTTTTGAAAGGTTTTTTTTTTCCCTCTTTAAAAAAAATCCAAAACTTTTTATTTGTCAAGTGGCATAAGTCAAAGATTCATTTGAAACAAAACACATTTGAAAATATTCATTGGCATAAGTCAAAGATTGGAAAATTATTAATAACATTTTATTTTTATTTTTATAAGAGGAAAAAAAAAATTATAAGAGGAAAAAAGCCTTGAAAACATTTATATGAAAAGTTGATAAGCCATTTATTTATAGTTAAAATTGTTTGGTTTATTAAAAAAATAATTGATATTAATTTGAAAGAGATTTTTTTAAAAATATTTATGAATAGTTGAAAAGTAGTTAGTATATTGTTGTAGTCGTTTGGTTTATAAGAAGTTTGTTATAAATTGGTTTTTATTGAGTATAAAATTTTTATATTATAAAAGTCACGTTGATTGAATTTGAAAGATGACATTAGATTTAAATAAAATTTTAGATAGCTTTAAATAAATAAATATCTTTCAAACCTTAACAACTTAACAATAAAGTGAAGGAATTTAATTATCTATACATCCATATCAAATGAATGTTTGAAATAAATTTTTATATTAAAAAAAATGAGATTGATAGTTTTTCCACAGTTTATATAAATAATGTATATTTTTTAAATAAAATTGTCACTTTTTTAAAATCAACATTACAATCATTGTATTTTCATCCTAATAATAAATCATAAAATGTAATCCCAAACATTGATTCAAAATAATAATATAATTTTATCTAATTTCCTTTTTTTAATGATAAATTCGTTTTATTGAAAACAATGCACAAATATCCCATCATCATGAAGTTGTAAAGTTTTCCATCTTATATTTAAAAATCAAATTGCGAACCCCTTTTTTTTAATTTTATTATTATTGTTATGAAAAAGCAAATGAATTTGTTTATATGGTAGTCACTATAAAAAGAGCGGCACATAGATTCATCTTTCTATTTGGAATTTTAATTTTAAAAAAAATTACACAATTTTTAACAATTTATGATATACAAATGTTATATAGATTATTAGGGTTTAAATTTGATGATCTTATAATTATATTTATGTTTACAAATTGTAATATATAATCATTTTTTTAATAAATTATAATATATGAAAGACAAAATTTTAAGTAAACAATCAACAATCATAAAAAATATATAATTACAAAATATATTTTCTCTAATGTTTCCTTTTTTTATTATGAATTATATTAGCATTTTAAATGTATTATTGAATAGATAACTCTCATTAAATAACATGACGACAAATACACTGTTAAATTTAAGGTCTGCAAGTTACTAATTAATTTAATTTAAATATTAATGAAATGAAATGATTTTAAAAATGTTTAGAAGACTAAAATATATATTTAATTATTTCAATTGTTCCAACCACTCAAATCAATGACTGCTAGAAACCTTACAGCACTGAAGTTTTTTTTTTTGGTGTGTGTGTGTGTGTGTGTTTTTTTATAAATCGAGTAAATGTGAGGGTTTTGATGGCATCCCACATTCCACAATAAGAGAATAAAAATGATCAAAAGAAATAAAAAAGATAACAACCAACCAACAGTATGGAAGAGACAATCAGGGTATGGCCAACAACAATGAACTACATCAGAAATCTCGTCCTAAAAGCAACCCATCGACAAGTACACATTGACCATGTACCAAAATTCAACCAAGCTGAAACATTAATGTGTCCAATGTTCAGCCCAAAACTATTTGAGAGAAAGTTGAAGACAAAATAGCCAATGACTTACCCTCTGTAAGAGAAAAACAACAAAAATTAACCAATCGCCGATGACAGTGCCCTGCCCCACCTAGAGAGAAAACCATCAATCGTCCATGAGAGCCATCCTTCACCCTGTCATCTACATCTAAATGTAACCTTTCAGTCTCCAAACACTAACCCTTCTTAATCATCAATTACAAGGGAGCTTTAGGCCTTGCCTTTGAAGGAAAAGGGGAAGCAATAATTTCCTTTAAAGTCCAAGCAGTCGAATTCACGAGAGGAGCAAGGTTTGTCTTATTAGGTGATTGCCTCCTAGGAGAGGAAAGGAGATCCCTAGAGGAACCAAAGGGGGAGGAAGCCTCGACCAAATAAGGAAAAATTCATGATTTCACTAGTTGAAAACCTGATCTAAAGCCCCTTCTTTCTTTTTTCCAAACTAGGCAAGGGCAAGAAGGCGAGTGAAAGAGGTTCTTAGAAGGACACCCTGCATTGTGGTGCTCGAGGAGATTGCAATAGAAGCATGTAAACCAAAGACCTTCAAAGTTCAGAAATTGAGTCCATGTACCACACGAGGAGCGAAGGATAATCAAATTTGTGAGAGGCTTAGAAAGATCAATGATGGTGTAAGTACACACGAATCAACCACCCACGAAGCTCTCATCCAACTTCACAAAGGAGTTGCCTTGATCGACCAACAACTTAAGGTGTTCCTTCGACAAGAATTAGAGGGATATTATACTTCTACTAAAACTTCAACATTGCTTGAGTCAAAGAATGGAGACCAAAGGCAAAAAATAGTCCAAATTTACCAAAAAATCAAAGACCTAAAGGCCAAACAAAATATTGATCAGTAGCATTCTGAAAAACAATCTGGAAGAAGCCCTTACTAAGCAAAAAGAAGATAGAAACAGAAAAAGTACTCCAAACCTCAAAAACCCACTTAACCAGATAAAAAAAAGATATACAAAAATATTACATAAAATATATTAAAAAAATAGAAAAAAAAAGAAAAAGATATATATATATATATCCTTGCCAAGTTCAACTAACCTTGAGGATCGACAATTAAAAGACAAAAATGACCCCCCAAATTGGTGGACAAATGGTCCCATCCGTCCCCACATTCAGTAAGATGAGGGATGATGGTTCTCTCCCTTTCGAAGCAATTGACAGATAAGAATGTGGAAAAAGAATTCAATTGTCAAACGTTGTGATTTTGTGGAGCCCCACTAATAGCCATTTGTATTAATGGAGGTCTAGTTCTAATAAAAAAGAAGGTAACCATTTGTGCACTAATATATAATTGAATATAAATTAAGATCTTATTTACACATATATATAGTGAGAAGTGGAAAGTATAGAATGAAGGGGATGTGTGCACTTTGACTTAGCGAAGAAACATATAAAATGGAAGAGGAAGAATACCTAAAAAGATAATAAAAAAGAAGGTAACCATCACATATTAACTAAATATACTAAGAACACTTAATTTAAATTCATAACAAATAAACAAACATATTAAAAATACATAATATAACACTAAATAAATACCAAATAACCCTTTTTAGGTATCTATAATAATAAATATGTATGTATGCCCTGTTTATTAGTTAGACATTTTCTTTTTTTTTAAATCACAAGATGTTTAAGTGTGTTTTGAAAGTTTTTTTTCCTCTCTTTTTAAAAAATTCAAAGCTTTTTCTTTGTCCGTGTTAATACAACAACTAAGTGAAAAGATATTTAAAAATAAATAAAATTAATATTTTTTGAGGGTGCAAGTGTGTATTGAACCAAAATGTTTTTGACATTCCGTCTTATTGATACATTGGGGAAGTCAAAGATATTTAAGAAAATTATTAATAACATTTTTTTTAGGTGGAAAGTTTTTATCGAAGGAAAAAGGTCTTTAAAAACATTTATATGAGTAGTTGACAAGCCGTTTATTTATAGTACAAGTTGTTTGGTTTATTAAAAAATTAATTGATATAACTTGGAAGGAATTTTTTTTGAAAATATTTATGAGTAGTTGAAAAGTCGTCTTGTATTGTTTAAGTTGTTTGGTTTATAAGATGTTTGTTAGAGATTGGTTTTTATTCAAAGCTTTTTCTTTGTCCGTGTTAATACAACAACTAAGTGAAAAGATATTTAAAAAAATATAAAAATAATATTTTTTTAAGATGAAAGTGTGTATTGAACCAATATGCTTTTGAAAATTTTCATTCCATCTTGTTGATACATTAGGGAAGACAAAGATATTTAAGAATTATTAGGTGGAAAGTTTTTATAGAAGGAAAAAGGTCTTTGAAAACATTTATATGAGAAATTGACAAGCCGTTTATTTATAGTACAAGTTGTTTGGTTTATTAAAAAAATAATTGATATAATTTGGAAGGAATTTTTTTCAAAAATATTTATATGAGTAGTTGAAAAGTCATCTTGTATTGTTTAAGTTGTTTGGTTTATAAGAAGTTTGTGAGAAATTAGTTTTTATTGAGTATCAATCTTTTATATTATAAAGCTTGCGTTCACTGAATTTGAAAGATGAAACCAGATTCAATGAAAATTTGAACTATCTTAAATAAATAAATATCTTTCAAATCTTAATAGTTTAACAATAAAGTGAAAGAGTTTGATCATCTATACATCTATACCAAATGAATGTTTGAAATAAATTTTTATATATATTAAAAAAATGAAATCGATAATTTTTCCATAACTAGTCCCTGCCTTTATTTTGACATTTATTTTTGCTTAAGTTTGTATGTAGATTTACAATCAATTAGATCATAAATATGTAAATAACCTTTATTATAATAATTGATTAACACAATTTTATCAATTTTTTTTCTCAATCACAAATGTCCCATCATCATAGAATTATAAAGTTTATCACCTTATATTTAAAGATCAAATCAGTAACCTTTTTATTTATTATTTATTATGAAAAATAAATTTGTTATGGGATGGCAAATGAATTAGTTTGTATGGTGAGCGGCACATAGATGGCTTCGATAGTGACATAAAGCTTTAATATAGTTATATGACATTCCATTGTGTTTTTATTATCGATACAACCTTTGTTACCTCTATCATAATATAAATATGTTACCATTAGACAACTATAAATGCTAACCAAAACACTACTAACATTGAATGTGATGTAGTGGCCAAGAGAAAACTAGAACAAGTATTGTTTTGGTTAGATTTAGTTGCTTATGTTATGGATTCTCTCATTTTCTTCTCACTTTCATTTTTTTTTAGCTTGGTTGCCACATGTCTTGTTCATCATTATAATTATTTCTATGATATAGTGTGTTTAATTTGTGTTGTATGCTATGATATATATTGATGTAATCTACCACCTTCAATGGAAGGCACATGTTGTTCCTTATAATGGCTGTGTTGTGAGTTATTTAGATTAGTTTTTTGGTTATAGTTACAAAAATGAGAGGGTGACCTTGTTGATCCACATTGATTGATGCAATTTTGAAGTTTATTTTCAACTATTTAACAAAATGAATCAATATAGTTTAGTGCCTAATTTGATATTATTTGAATTAAATTTTGAATTTGAAATAAATGCATATGTTGTTCTGAAATGGTAGAGGGATAGCAAAATCATTTTTTGAGTTGTACTCTCCTCTTTTTAACCTTTAACATGTATATTGGAAGTATTTTTTTCATTGAGCATTCAGAAAAAAATCAATTTCTAATCTACTTGTATTTTTTTGAAAAAATTGGATTGAAATTTGTCTAAATCGAATAAAAATATTATTTTTGTTCAAACTCATGAAGGATGGTGCAATGAATCTGTGGGCATTCGATTTTTTTAAAAGAGAAAAAAAACCCAACATGTAGGTTTTTTGATTTGATTGTGCTATTTTGGCCTTGGTTGTTGATTGTTATTTATCACATTTATAAGAGTTGGGTTGTGTAATATTTTCCTTCAAAATTACCCTCTTTTTCTTAGAGAAGATGAGGTTTGACTGGTATGGGAAGGTTCGAATAGTGGCTCTGTGATAGTCAAGGATGCATATTATGCAATCCATCATTTGAATCATCCCTGAAAGGAAGCGTTCCTAGCTCATAAGGTATGGATAAATGAAGAATTATCAAAACCTAACAATTTATTATGGCTATCTATGCATGAAAAGGCATTGAATTTTGACAAATTAATGAAGAGAGGGTTTCATGGCCCCTATATGTGTGTCTTATGTGGAGAAGGTTAAGAATGGGGAATCATATATTTATTTATTGTTCCTCTACCTAAAAAATCTTGATGAAGTGAATGAATAAGTGGAATATAAATTTGGTTTTGCCAAATTATTTAAAATATTTAATACCATAATAGGATCTCAGGCTTAAGAACTCTCTAATGGTGTGAGTTTTGAAAATTGGCCCTCTTGTCATCATTTGGATATCCAAATAGAAAAAATAGAGGGATTTTTTAA
This sequence comes from Torreya grandis, assembly GCA_037957365.1. Lineage (NCBI taxonomy): Eukaryota > Viridiplantae > Streptophyta > Pinopsida > Cupressales > Taxaceae > Torreya > Torreya grandis. Next base: position 279,004 of record JARHVA010001724.1, on the reverse strand, counting down.
GAGGAGCTTTTCTCAAAGCTCAAAGTGTGGGGATCATTTAAAGCAGTGATCTTTGAGTTAATATTTTTAGGGTTTCAGGCAGAGGAGGTAATAGAGGATCAAGAAGATGATGGTGTGATTCTTGGCCCCTAATTAAGTGTAAATCCTCTCCTATATTGCTTAATATAGTCCAATATTCAAATGGTCCTTTAAAGAAAATAGTCCCTTAATAACACCCACCTCAAGGATTTATCTTACTAAACTTTAATGGGGTAGCTAAAGGCAACATAGGGCCTATTGGGGTTAAATGAGTATTTAAATATCAAAAGGGTAAACCCTTGTTGGTTTTTGTTGTTGATGTTAGACAAGACACCCATGATCAAGCATAAGGAATCATATTTCTTAGGGTATGGAAATTTCCTTATTGACAGGTTAGGGGAATTTGGTAATTTAAAGTGACTAAATGATTTTTATTGAAGGAATGAACAAGAAATATTTGACTTCTTATAAACTAAAGATGATCATTGAAAAAACAACACTCTTGAGCAGGAAGTTTGAGAATATATTCTTCTTCCTTGTCAAATGAGATGACACTTGGGTGGCAGATGAGGTGACTAATGTAGGAGTTAGTTTTTTGTCTTCCTTGGGTATTTTAAAGACTTGTTGGACTATTGATTTCTATGACACCTTAAGAGAAACCATTGTTGTATGCAAGCATATTTTTTTGCTTTCAATAGATTAGTAATGGTCCCTTTGTAGGTGGTAATGTCGAGAATGCCTATTAGTGATGTTATTACTTAAATAATTTAAAGGAGAATGGTGACATTTGTGGTTATGTGAAATGTTCAAGGCTTTATGTTGAATGGGGGAACTGAATAATTAAGGCTTAAGGAAAATTACTGCCTTTTCATTTTTAATGCGCATTACCAATGCATCATTCCCCCCATTTTCCCTATCACTATTTGTAGAGTTGATCGTAGAAGATCATGCTGAGGACATGATGAAGGAAAATGAGAAGGGTGGGTAAAGAAGGAATACATGGGTGGTTGTGGATGTAAAGACAATTTATAAAACATTCATTGATTTTATGAATAAAGAAATCACAACCGCTCATATAAGGATTTTGTTTGTAAGGGTGTTGGCTAGGAAAATGGAATAGATGAGGGAGGTGTGGGTGAGATTAATCAGCTACTCGAGTAGCTAATAGTTGATCAAAAATAGTCCATTGAGCACCAAAATTTATTTAGCATGCATAGATGGTGAGTGAGGAGAATATATTATTATCAATAGATAGACACATCTTTTTCCATGAGGATCATGATGCTCTAAATCGAACCATGAAGAATGTCAATTGAGAGGTAGCCTACCATGACCATTATATTCTCGTAGGCTTATGCTCCCTCATGCACGGGTAGAGGGAAGTGGTGGTTGGGCTCCAAATTACCTTGTTTAATTGATCTGGGATGGAAGTTCTAGTCTACTATGACTCTTAGCCTTCAATATGACAAGGTGAATGTGTGCCTTTTAGCTGTTTGTGCCATGAAAAGAATGAAATTAAAGATAATGTGATAATGGTAGATTAAATAAATGTTATTTTATTTTTGTGAGAAGAAATTTAAACATTCCATTTCAATATTATATAGATATATTAGGGCAACAAGGTCCTAAATAATTTACCCAAGTTGTCATTTTGAGAGAAGATAGATTTGAAAAACTGAATCTAGATTCTATGGACAATGGAGTTATAATATAATAAATATTATTATTAAATTTGCAATGGTATGATTCACGAGCATGTCTTGTGTCTTTTTCATTACAAGTGAATTTTTGGGTTATGCACCTTTCATTGATTGTGTGTGGAGGAATATGAAGAGGGAACAAAGTTTTTTTGGTATCTAGTCCTAACTGAGAAAATTGCCAAGTATGGCCTAGAGTGAAGTAGGGTCAAAGTCTCTCAAGGCTTGGTCTTAGATTCAATGGTTTGGTTTAGGATCCATCCTTCCACAAGTAGCCTTCTCTGCAGATGACTGGCTAGTTGTGTATATGTTGATTGAGACACTGAAGGGTGTTTATTGATTCCTCATAGCATTGTTGCATGAGTCTTCTTTGTGCATTTATGTCTTCTTTCAGTGCTAGATTTTATGGGTCCCTGATGGTCCAAATTTTTAAGTCATCGCTACAATATAAAAGTTGTCCTAGTATAGATGAAAATGTCAATGGCCTTTGGAATGTGGGTATTAGGTTATTCAGACTGCATGGTTTTTAGTTTTTCGTAATTGACATGTGATGTAGTTTTAGGTTTTTATTAGATATGATAATATGTCTTTTTGCTTGTATAAGTGCCAAGCATTACTAGTACTTTTTGGATGCTATGACACTATTTTTTGTTAGGCTAGGGCCTCTTCTTAAGTAATTTAGTAAAAAAAGATAAATATATTATTTTCTTTCAAATTGTAATAATTTATATATTTTGAATGTATTTTTCTATAAAATCATAATATATGTTTATATTTATATGAAAATATAATTTTTTATATTTATATAATTATTAATTTTATTTATAAAAAATTAAATTGGTAAATGTAATATAATTATTTGAAATCTTAAATAATTATATTACATTTTTTTTTAATTTTTAATTTTTTTTCCTAAATGCAAAAGTGGCACAAATGTGGCATGTTAAAGAATAATATTTTGTCCCACTAGGCAAAATTAAAAAATTAGCTTAAAAATAATATTAAAAAATATAAAATAATTTGAAAAAAATTAAATGCCCTACATATTTGTATATATAAGTTAAAACATGTATGTTGTATTAATATCATACACCCAAACACTTGTTATTTGGAGGGGAGATTTGAAGTCTATGCAATCTCAATGTGATAAAAAGTGGGACGCGCTATCATGCTTTTCACACACAAAACTAGTACAAATGTGGTAAAAATGTCATGTAAAAAAGCGTTTAGTTCCATCATTTTTGCAACACATTTGTGCCATTTAAATTGACACAAATTTCTCATATTTTTGTTACCTAAGACACAAAAAAGGTTGATTTTGAACATAAATTTGATCCATTAATGGCGTAAATTACACTTCATATAATAGTGAGACAAAGGAAGTATTGTGAGATGGTGTTAGGGTTATTGACGAGTGTAAACTAACTAACCACTTAATTGCCAAGCCCCTCAATAATGATAAAGATATCGATAATATGTAACTTACATAAAATCATTTAACTTCCTCAAGGGCTCCAATAGTAATCCACTATAGAATGCTATTTTAGACAATGTTAAGTACTTTAATGATTGTTTGATACTCTTGATTGTAATAGTAATGTGTTTAATATAGTATGACTTTTGTTTATTTACACAATTGAATTTAAATTAAGAGCTTATTAGTGCACATATATAATGAGAAGTGGAAAAGACAAAAAGAAGGGAATGTGTGCATCTTGACTTAACGAAAAAAAATAAAATAGACCAAGAATGCCATTTAAGAAGCATAAAAATAGAAGAAGAATATTTAAAAAGATAATAAGAGAAGAAAGTAACCATCACAAGTTAATAAAACATACTAGTAACACTTGATTTAAATTCATAACAAATAGACAAACATGTTAACAATATATAACATAACATTAAATAAATATCATACAACCATTTTTGGTATCAACAATAATAAATAAGTGTACCCCATTTTTGTTTCCTAATCCACAATGTTTAAGTGCATTTTGAAAGTTTTTTTACCCTCTTTTAAAAAAAATTCAAAGCTTTTTCTTTGTCCGTGTTAATACAACAACTAAGTGAAAAGATATTTAAGAAAATTAATGATTAAAAATAATATTTTTTTAGGTGGCAAGTGTGTATTGAAGCAAAATGCATTTGAAAATTTTCATTCCATTTTGGTATACGTTGACAAATGTTAAAGATATTTAGAAAAAATATTACATTTTTTTTTTGGTTGAAAAGTTTTTATAGAAGGAAAAAAATCTTGAAAACTTTTATAGGAATAGTTGACAAGATGTTTATTTATAGTTGAAGTTGCTTGGTTTATTAAAAATAATAATTGATATTAATTTGGAAGGGATTTTTTTTTTGAAAATATATATGAATAGTTAAAAGGTAGTTGGTATATTGTTGAAATTATTTAGTTTATAAGAAATTTGTTAGAGATTAATTTTTAAACAGTTCTAAATAAATAAATATCTTTCAAATCTTAACAACTTAACAATAAAATAAATATTTAAATATAATTCTTATCATAATTATGAAAAAATGAAATTGATAATTTTTTCATAATTTATATAAATATAATTTGAAAAAAAAATTATCATTTTAAAAAAATTAAAATTATAATAATTATATTTTCATCTTAATAATAATTTATGACATATAATTTTAAATGTTGATTACAAAATAATGATACAATTTTTATCCAATTTTTTTAATGATAAATTAGTTTGGTTGAAAAAAAAAAACAATGCATAACCACCGAACAGAAATGTCCCATTGTCCTAAAGTTATAAAGTTTTCCATCTTATATTTAAAGGTCAAATCACCAACCTCCTTTTTTAATTTTATTATAAGATAATTTTATTGGCTAAACTTTTTTTTTAATTTGTTATGAAATAATAAGTTCCCGTGAGGGTTATTTGTTTATTCTGGAAAAGCAAATGAATTTGTCTATATGGCTTCGATAGCGACATAAAGCTTTCAATAAGTACTTATGAGAGTTATTTTACTGGACCAAAATATATATTTAATTATTTTAATTGTTCCAACCATTCAAATCAATTACTGCTAGAAATTTTAAAAGATTAGAGACTTTTCTTTTTTGATAAATAGTGAGGGTTTTGATGGGACCCCACAACCCACAATAAGAAAATAAAAATGACCAAAGAAATAATAAAGACAACAATCATCGAACAATACGGAAGAGACAACCAAGCCATAGCCAACAACAAAAAACTACATTATAACCGTCATCTCAAAAGCAACCCATTGACAAATAAACATTAGTCTTTTGCCAAAATTCAACCAAGCTTCAACAATAAGGTGTCCAATATTTAGGCCAAAACAGTCTGAGATAAAATTGAAGACAAAACAACCAACGACTTACCATCTGTAAGAGAAACATAATGATAATTAACCAATGGTTGATGACAGCCCCCGGCCCCACCTGTAGAGAAGACCTTCAATCATCCGTTTAGAGCCATCCTTCACCCTATCATCCACATTTCAACACAACCTTTCATCCTCTAAATATCAACCCTTCTTAACCATTGATTCCAAGGGAGTTTTAGGCCTTGCTTTTGAATGAGAAGGGGAAGCGATAATTTCTTTTGTAGTTTGTATGGTCGAATTCATGAGAGAAGTAGGGTCCATCCTACTAGGTGACTACCTCCTAGGGGAGGAAAGGAGATTCTTAGAGGAACCAAAGGGGAGGAGGCCTTGATCAAACAAGGAAAATATCATGATTGCCCCAGATGAAGTCATGATCTAATGCCCCTTTTTTCTTTTTCTAAACTAAGGAGGGCAGGAAAGAGAGAGAAAGAGGTTCTTGGAAGGATACCCCACAACACGGTACTTGAGGAGATTGCAACATAAGCATCTAAATGAAAGACCTTCAAAGTTGAGAAATTGAGTTCATGTACCCCGCAAAGAGTAGAGGATAACTAAATGGGTGAGAAGTTTGGAAATATCAATGATGGTGTAAACACACACAAATCTACCACCCAAGAACTCTCATCCAACTTCACAAAGGAGTCGACTTGATCTACCAACAACTTAATGTGCTCTTCCTTCTACAGAATGGTGGGGGGGGGGATATTACACAACTTGATCCAAATTGAAGCTGCTAAAACTTCAACACTAATTGAGTCAAAGAATGGGGACCAAGGGCAAAAAATAGTCCAAATTTGTTAAAGAACCATGGATCCGAAGACTAAACAAAATCTTGGTTAGTAGCATTCTAAAAAACAATCTAAGAGAGTCCCCATTAAACAAGAAAAAAACAAAAATAAACAAGTTACTCCAAACCTCAGAAGCCTACTTAGCTAAATTAAGAACAGATATAAGGAAATATTAATAAAATGTAATATAAAAAATTAAAAATAAGAATATATATATATATATATATATATATATATATATATATATATATATATATATATATATATATATGCCAAGTTCAACTAACCTTGAGGATGGACAATTACAAGATGAAAGTGACCCCCCAAATTGGTGCGCAAATGGTGACAAAAGATGAGGGATGATGGTTATATACTTTGGGGAGAAGTTGAGCTAAGAACTTGCAAAAAGAATTCAATTGCCAAATGTTGTGATTATGGGGAAACCCACTAATACCCATTTCTTGACATTAATGGAGGTCTAGAGTGGTCTAAAGGTGAAATAATATATTAGATGATGAATACTAACCATTCATTTTATTAATCATTTGTGTAGATTTCAATATTTATTAATAAATAATATAATATATGAATGAGTTTTAATATTAAAAAATTAGATATAATCAAATAAATTATATATAAATATTATGTACTTTTATTGAGATTCAGAGTATAGCGTATTTTAATTAGGTTATGTATTTTATAAACTCAAATTTATTTGGGTTGAATATGAGCCCGATAAAAACATTTTAGTGTGGCAAAAAATTTAAAAGAATAATTAAATTTTTTTACATATATATTTTCTAGTTGATGTTTTAGTTGTAAATGTCTGTGAAAGTTGCCCATCTAGTAAAATGGAAATTTTATTATAGTAATAAAATCATGGGTTTATATCAAAATGCAACACATCTACCCACATAACATGCAATCAAATATAATTATATTTACTCTGATAAAAAAATAAACCCAGATTTAATTGCATTAAGAAATTGTAGAATGTGCAAAATAGTTTTACAACAAAATATAATACATCTACATATACAACATGCAACAATGCTTAACAAAATTTGATCTAATTCGGCAATAAAATCAAACCTAGGTGCATTAAGGGATATGCTAGAATAAGTACTAAGTGCAAAGAGAGAGTTCTATAATTTAGCAATAGTCAGGGGAAATACAAACCAAAACAAGTCTATAAGGTGAGATGAGAAAACCTAAAAAATTTGAGACAAATAAACAACTTTTCTAATACTACTAGAATTGTTAGAACTATTTTGGGCCTACCAAAATTTTCACTATAGAATTATGGGCACCTTTGACTTCCTCCAAAAATGATTGCACAATCTTATTCACTTGCTTTAAGCCTCTGAAAAGCCCGCTTGATTTAACTTAATTATGCATAGATCCATGAGAAATTGATCTCCTTCTTCATAACACTAACAACTCAACACATACCAATAAAATATTAGAGAATCAATGAAGGGCATTTGTTATCCCTTCATTATCATTAGAACTCTATTCTATAACAAATTTGGAAGACAATCCTCAATGCACTTCATCAAGCAACTCATGCATGCAAGCCCAAATCCTTAAAAAAATTATTCTAGTATGAACAAGTGGCACAATGCATTAAAGACTTCAGCTCTTAATTCAGATTATGTTGTAAATGCTCAAATATTTATGTTCAATAAATTCTTGACTCTTGCTTTCACAATTTATTTATCACTAGTGACATTGGTATTCAATTTCATCTATGCCATATATGCACTAATGCACTTGTGTATTTATAGACTTCTCAAATTAAAATTAAGACCAAATTGACATGTGACCTAACACACAACAAGCAGAAAGGTTGAAAAACATGGATCTCAAGGCACATGAGATATAACAAATGGTCACAAGGGCCCACACATGTATAGTTCTTGATTTTGGTGCCCTATAACCATACATTATATGGCTCTAGGCATTGGACTCAAATCCATAAAAAATAAATAAGGAAGAAAGAGAAAGACGAAAATGAAATACACGTAAAAAAAAGGCCTAAACATAAACAAAAATGCATCAATAAGAGTCTAATACAAATTGATAATCAAAAAACACGTAAGTACCTTAGAGCACTAGAATTCAACAACTAAATAAATCTAAAACCAAAATTAGGTGTGTATATAATACCCCAATTTGATGTGTGTGCGCAAACACATCAAATAAATATAAACAAACTTACCTGTAGGGTGCATAGTAGATGTCTCAATCATCAATACCTGTAAGAGTTATTGATCTCAATATAGGAATGAAAATGAATTGAAAATAAAATAAAGAGAGATCACTTGATTGCCACCATGAAGGATCATGAATATCTTGGAACAAAAATCCACACTTTTGTGTCCTATAATAAAAACTTGAGCTCCTCAAAGTATAGTGTAGGTGTCATATGAGTCATAAGAGAAAAACTATGTGGATGCTCCTATAAAAATACAAGAACCGGAACTTATGCTAAAATATTGCATGTATTTTGAGTACAACGTTTAGCGATAAAAATTGTATACTATGTGAAACATAGTTTATGGTAGAAATTCGCAATGAAGGGATGTCCTTGTCTATGAAATAAGAATCACATAGCATAAATAATAGACACTATTTATTATTCAATGAGATTAAACCTTAACTACATATATAATAATATTGACCCTATACCCTATCTCTCTCACTCTAATATATCTGACTTTATTCTAGCATCTATGGGATTTACAATCTCTCTCTACTCTTATTGAAAACTATGTAACCTTATTTTGAGAGTTCTTTATGATCTCTTCATGTCCATTATTTAATATGTGCTCTCTTTCTTCAATATTTTACTCTCATAAACTTGTTATTGGCCTTCTCTTCATGTTATTATCCATTTTCCCAACCTTCAAATCTGCTCACTTCTTTTTTTCTTTTGATCTTTACTTTTCACTTTATAACCTACTTGTGCAAATCCCCTTCAACGATTGCATGAGATAATTTTTCCTTGAATTTACCTACATTTATGGCCTTATCGACCTTTGTATTGGGTAAAAAACACTGCATAATTGCATAATTTCACTATTTGTTGCATGCCAACCACCAACTGAAAGCTCACATCAAGAAATTTTTGATGAGAACTTGCATGCCCAATTTGGGGCTTTAATAGGACAATTGTGGGCCTTTTAAAGATATGTGTATCTCATTCCTTTACTATGACACATTTTGATTTATGATCATAGGTTAGCCATCACAACATGATCTTGTCTCCTTTACTTAATGCACTTGAAATGTTCCTCGTGATCTCTATGGTCCTTGTTATGGATATATACGGTTTGTGATGGTGGAGTTAAATTTGACATCTACTAGACTGTCACCCCTAATTTCCATGGCCACATATCTATTAGAATTTGTAACCTGACATAATAATCTATCATGTCTGGTGGCATTTGTGTGTAATATACTTTAGTCACAAATCAAATATTTGAAGTGCAGTTACTGATCGAATATATCTCCAAGGAGCACAGAAACTCTAGGTGACCCCATAGACTTAGAATTGTGAATTGCCTTCCAAGACATAATAATTATGAACCTTGTATGAACTTAGGGACTTAGGGAATAATCTGCACATGAACTATATAATTGTAACTTTGATTTTGAAGGGAAAATATGTGTGATCACCATAAAACAAACTTAGATTTGAGACATTAAAATGTGTACATGTGATCTCAAATGCGATTCATATGATCCATTGAATTTAAAAATTAGCCTAGTGACTTTTATTGAAACTCAAAAAATATATACCTATTTTTGGGTGATGCAAGATTTCACAAACACCTTGGATGTTCTTACATTAAAAAATCTAAAAAAAGAGGTGGGGTTAAAAAGTGTCTCAGAGGTATCCTAAGTTGAGAACAAGTATCATTTATTGTATATGTATCAAATGCCAATTTGTCACTTTCCTTTCATGGAAGAAAAAATAATATGGAAGTTTTTAGAGGCTTAGAAGTAGAAAATATAAGTGGATAATATCTACACCTCTTTTGAGATGTGGGTAAACATGCTAAGTACATATCTAAAAAGAGATTATGTACACCATGGGTAAGATAGGATATAAAATCATCGATGTCTATTGTGCAGTAAGATATCATCATGAAATTTTATGTCATAAATAAATAGCCTCACAAGAACATGAAGTATAGTCTATATAAACACAAGTACAATATATCCAAAATGAGTAAGATATAATAAATGTAAGCATAATAAGAGTATGATGCCCCTCATGCTAAACATATAAGAAATCAATAAATAATTTATGATTTGTAAAATATGAGAAAAATCATAAAAGCAACGAAAAATTGAAAATCATAAAAGTAATGAACAATTGAGAAGACACTTTGGAGAAGGTAGGTTCTGAGATTGAATCTACAGGTAGAAAATTGAAAGAACAAGAAGCCCACAATGATTTAGGCCCTTTTATTATAAAACAAAACAAGCAGAGGCATTTCTATTTCTAATTTTTTGTCATTTTAAAAGAGTGATGACTAATTATGGGATGATTAAATTATAATGTCTCTAGACAATAATGAGTTTATGTCTATGATGAAGACAATAGATTTATATGTATCTTGTAACAATGGTGTATTGGTCTTGGTAATAGGATTGCATAGCTTTCAAAGCATTGGAACATGCATGTTGATCAAATATTTTTTCCTTGCTCTTCAAGATAAGTAGTATTTTATACGAAATGATGTTTTACGGTACTTGGATGAAGAATCAGAGCAATCAATAACAATGACAGTAGTAACAGAGCAATTATCTGATTCTCTTTATGAAAATTCAGGCATTCATGATTTTGGGTTTGATTTTGCCTCCAGAAAAACATGATATATATGGAAAGCAAAGACATGTTACACAAAATAACAATATCAATATCAATGATGATGATGCACACAAATTTGAGGATCTTAATGCTCCCATGGTGGGCATAACCCTAGTCCTCAATATATGCATAACAGTTTAATGAGTGAATGGGATAATCTACTTTCAAATGTTTTAGAAAATTTGGTCCTAAAATATTGTGGAGGATGTTAAAGATGATTTGGTCTTTTCTATGGTCGAATAATTCCCTTCTATGCTTGGAGATGTTATTTAGTTTTGTAAGTTTATTTATAGTATGATCAAATATTCTTTCATTGTATTTTTTTAGTTATGTAAGTTCATTTATAGCTACTCAATTATTCTTTGATTATTCATTGTATATCACCAAATTTGATGTATTTATATAATATATAATCATAGTTCAAAAATTCAACTATTAGGGTCTCTGAAATGTAAGCTCCATGCATGATATTCTCTACCGTTGCTTTTATTCATGGTAAAATTCAGAGAATATGATTAAAGGAAAAGCACTTAAGAGATTAGTATTTATTATTTGTGTTTATTTGTGTTCAACAACTTATCAAGAAGGAATTTGAGAGTATCAATATCACCAAATCTTGCATAGTTGAGTGAACTCGTTCACATGTAAGTCTAAAAAAATGTTACATTCGGTATTTAATTTTTAGTTTTTTTTATGAGGTTAAATTTTACAACTCTGCTAATTAGAAACTTATCTCATAACACAAGGTTCAGTTTTTTATTTTTTATTTTTATTTCTCCTTTTTTATTGTTGCAGTTGTGTTTTGGTTTGGTTTGTTGTTGAATAGCTGGGATTCAACCCCTGAAAGAGTTTTGTAACTTTTTTTGAGGCATTCAATTCACTAGCAACATATTACTGCCCCCTTTCCCCCCCAAAAAAAATATTTTCTTTAGAGCGCATAGTGAATTACTCTTAAGTATAAGCTGTGTGAGTATTGGACTTGCATTCAAGTTATTTAGGAGAAATAAATAAGAATTTGTATACATGTTTTTCATTATTTTTAGGGTTTATGATAGGGGATTTGTTTATTTACATGTCAGCTGGCCATGAAAATCGTAGAACATCTAGAAAAGTGTGAAATGGATATTCTCTCCTATATTTTCAATATCAAATCATTGTATAATGAAATCCCTTTTAAAACTTTGGCTGAGTTTTAATTTTGGCAAATGATTCCAGAGAATGTAAGTTTTTTGTATTTTTAAAATTGAATTAAACCTATTTTCCTCGAAAAAATAGTCACATCACTCTACTTTAGTCAATAGTAAAGCAATTAATTATTTTAGTTTGTATTTATTAAACTACAAATATTCCAAACACAATATTAAAATGAAAAATGCTCAACTATCATTGATTGCACATTGTACAATACAAATTAATCGGTTGAATTGATTGTCATAATACCTACTACATAAATACTAATAAATATATCATATTTATTAATTAAATATTTTCATTTCCTTATGCACTAGATGTTTAAGCGCATTTTGAAATGTTTTTTCCCCTAATAAATTTTTTTTTAAAAGCTTTTTCCTTATCCGTGTTGATACAACAATTAAGTGAAAAGATATTTAAGAAAATTAAAAATTAAATATAATATTTCTTTTAGGTGGCAAGTGTGTATTGAAGCAAAATGCGTTTGAAACTTTTCATTCTTTTTTGCTGATATGTTGGAGAAGTTTTTATTGAAGGAAAAAAGTCTTTGACAAACCGTTTATTTATAGTTGAAATTGTTTGATTTATTAAAAAATTAATATATATTAATTTTTTGGATTTTTTTGTAAAATATTTATACGAGTAGTTGAAAAGATGTTAGTCCCTTGTATTATAAAGGTCATGTTGATTGGATTTGAAAGATAAATCCATATTCAAATAAAAATTTGAACAATTTTAAATAAATAAATATCTTTCAAACATTAACACTTTGACAATAAAGTGAAGAAGTCCCATTATCTACACATCCATACTAAATGAATGTTTGAAATAAATTTTTATATATAAAAAAATGAGATTGATAGTTTTTCCATTATAATGTGAAAAAAGTTTAAATAAAATTATGTCACTTTTTTAATCCATATATAAAATCATTATATTCTCATCCTGATAAGAAATCATGAAATATGATTTGAAATATAATTCAAAAACAATGATGTAATTTTATTTATATTTTTATAACTCCCCTTTGGAAAAAAATATTTTTTATAATAAATTCGTTTCATCATCAAAAATACATAACAACCTACGCAAGCACAAATGTCCCATCGTCATAGAGTTATAAAGTTTTCCATGTTATGAAATAATAACAAGTTCCCCTCACCTTTATTTGTTTGTTATGGAAAAGCAAATGAATTTGTTTATATGCTATAGATGGCTTTGATAGCGACATAAAGTTTTAAATGGACCTCTTCCTATGATTTAATATTTCCAACCATTCACATTAAAGGGTTATTTAGGTTTCTAATTTTTTTCTTTTTTAATGAGGTAAATGTTTTTGAAATCAGAGTTATGAATCAAATATCACTTTTTGATCAGAGTTTTAGATTGGTATGAGATATAAACAAGGGCTCATTCCCACAACAAGACATAAAAGAAAGGAGAAACTGAATGCACCAGTCACAATACAATATCACAAAATGCCCCAAAAAGCTAGAAGAAAGAAAAGAAAACACCAAAGAAACCCCCAAAAAAAGATAGAAAAACATCCAAACCAAGATCTGCAAACCATCCTTCAGGATGACCTATGCACAAGTCGGTTATGCTCGATATCCTCTTCTAAAAAGAAGGTCTTCTAGGGTCCACTGAGAGCCATTGTTGATGAGAGAGTGTGCTTCCGTCCTGAGAAGTTCTGCATCTGAATGATGACCCTTCGTCTTAGAGGAGACACCAAGGTTTCTAAATTGTTTATAGAGTGTGAGTTGAAATGTTAATTTAAAAAATATTATATGATTTTAAATATTTTATGTTTTCACAGTTTATAGAAATAGAAATTTTAGTTTTTAAAAATAAATTGTGTTTTTTAATTTGTCTAGATATTTCAGATCATCATTTGTAATCTTTTTTTTTGAAAAAAAATATTATGATTCAGAAGAAGGATCATAGGTGATGATCTAAAGGCAAATAAAAATAATACAATTTATTTTCAAAAGTTAGAATTTCAATTTATACTAGTTTATTCATAAATCTTTAACAATTTACGACATAAAGATGTTATGTAAAGTATAGGGGCCTAAATTTGATGGAAATATAATCACATTTATGTTTTTAAGTCATAAAATACAATCAATTTTTTTTTTTACAAATTAATATTAATATTTTTTTAAAGATTAACCATAAAAAATTATAATTAAAATATATAGTTTTTCTAATGTTTCTTTTTTTAATATGAATTATATTAGTATTTGAAATATATTATTGAATAGATAATCGTCTTTAGAAAATTATGGAGGGTAAATCATCAAATTTAAGATCTGCAAATTATCAATCAATTTAATTTAGATATTAATAAAATGAAATAATTTTAAATATATTAATTAAATTATTAATTATTTAAATTATCCCAATTGTTCAAATTAATGATTACGGGATTGAAAAATATTACATAAAATATAATATTAAAAATTAAAAAAAAGATAATAATTATACTTAATAAATTAATTTAAATTAATTAGTGTCACATGAATAACCAAACAAATGTACAATTAGTTCAACTAACCTTGAGAACTTAATTTTCAAAAGACAAAAGCAACCACCCAAATTGGTACACAAATGGCCTTGGGCATCCAACCCCACATTCATCAAAATGAGGGATGATGGCTATGTACATTTGGGAGAAATTGAGGTGCATTCATTTGTATGGCAGTTAAGAATGTGCAAAAATAATTTCATTGCCAAATGTTGTGATTATGGGGAACCCACTAATACCAATTTATAAGCATTGGAATTAATGGAGGTCTAGTGTGGTGGAGGTTAATAAAATATTAGATAATGATGGTTATTTCAATGTAAATATAGGTATGATTGTATAATGCATATTGAATATTGTATTTGTTCATGTGGTGTGGATTGTTTGATTTGATGATTTCATGTTGAATGTCAGATTAATTTATTAAAGAACATGATAATAGGTTATAAAGAGTTAGATGTTTGTAGACGTTTGTTGTGATTTTTTGGGTGCATAAATATAATGTTATAGATTGTTGTAAAGTGTTATTATAACTGAAATTTTGTTTGGAATTTTTTTCGCAATGAATAATCCTAAAATTTATTGGTCTGTATGTTGATTGAGGGCAAACCTAGACAAGTTTTTCTTTTTTCTAGTAAAGAATTCTACATATTAAATTATTTAGTTGGATAGTAGATTTTTGGAGGTTTCGTTATGAGATATGGGCTTGTATATGCATACTCAATATGCATATACAAGTTCATATTTTATTCTAGCTACTTGTATAAAAGTTACTTTTTTGGATTATTTAGTTTTTGGTGTTTCTTATGGTTGCTCTCCAACTGTTTAACAAAACGACTCAGTATAGTTTAGTGCCTAATTTGGTATTACTTGAACTAAATTTTAAATCCAAAATAAATACATTTATTGTTCTTAAATGGTGGAGGGATAGCAAAAATGATTTTTGGGTTTTACTCTCCTCTATTTAAGCTTCAAAATACATATTAGAAGTATTTTTTTCATTGAACATTCAGAAAGAAAATCAATTTCTAATTTGACCGTATTTTTTAAAAAAATGAATTGAAATTCTGCTTAGATTGAATATAAATATTGCATTTATTCAAATCTGTGAAGGGCGATGCAAGGTATATGTGGCCATTTGATTTTTTTCAAGAGAAAACACTGAGCATGTGGGTTTTTTGATTTGGTTGTATTATTTTGACCTTGGTTATTGAATGTTATTTATCATATTTATAAGAGTTGGGCACTGTGTAATATTTTCCTTTGAACCATAGCTAAGTGTAGCAATTTGGTTTATTGTTTGGTATTCAAAATTGATTATATAGCCAGTTTTTAAGGGGTTCATCCTTATTATTTGAATTGAATCCTTCTTGTTTGGCCAACATTATGAACTCAGATTCTCTATTTTGCCTCCTTCGACCTTGTTATGCATATAGCTTAATTTTTGATTGGATTGTTCAAATAAAATTTTAAGTAGTTGGTTTGTTCATGGGTGACTGGATGAGATCGTATGCACTTTCCTTTGGACTGTTCTAGCTTGTATGTGAAATTTGATTTTAGAATTAGATATGTGTATCATATAATGTTCAGTCCGTATGTAAAAAGGTCCTGGTGTGTGTAAGTCTACCATATTGTATTTATATGACGTTTCATTGTGTTTTTATTATAGATACAACCCTTTTTTCCTTTGTCATAATATAAATCCATTGCCATTAGACAATTATAAATGCTAACCAGAACACTACTAACATTGAATGTGATGTAGTAGCCAAAAGAAAACTAGATCAAGTAATGTTTAGTTTTGATTTAGTTGCTTATACATTATGAATTCTCTCATTTTCTTCTCACTTTCTTTTTTGTTTAGCTTGGATGCAACATGTCTTGTTCATCATTATAATTATTGTTATGATATAGTGTGTTTAATTTGTGTTGTAAAATACAACCTTAAATGGAGGGCACACGTTGTTCCTTATAGTGGTTGTCTTGTGAGTTATTTAGGTTATTATTTTGAATATGTTTCCAAAAACTAGAGCGTGACCCTATTGATCCATATTAATTGATACAATTTTGAAGTTTCTCTTCAACTGCTTGACAAAATGACTCAATATAGTTTAGTGCCTAATTTGGTATTATTTGAATTAAATTTTAAACTTGAAATAAATGCATTTGTTGTTCTTAAATGATAAAGGGATAACAAAAATGATTTTTGAGTTGTACTCTCCTCTGTTTAACCTTCAAAATGCATATTGGAATATAAATAGTATTGTATTTTTTCAAAAAAATTGAATTGAAATTCTACCAAGATTGAATATAAATATATATTTTTATTCAAACCCATGAAGGTCAGTGCAAGGTATATATGGCCATTCAAATTTTTTTAAACAGAAAAAAAAACCCAGCATATGGGTTTTTCAATTTGATTGTGTTATTTTGTCCTTAGCTGTTGAATGTTATTGATCACATTTATAAAAGTTGGGTACTATGTAATATTTTCCTTCAAAATTACCCTCTTCTTCCCAGAGAATATGAATTGACTGGTATGAGAAGGTTCAAAGGGTGGTTCAGTGATAATCAAGGATGCGTATTATGTAATCCATCATTTTAATCATCCCCAAATGGAAGGGTTCCTATCTCATAAGGTATGGATAAATTAAGAATTACTAAAACCTAACATTTTATTATGATTAGTTGTGCATGAAAAAGCATTGTGTGACAAATTAATGAAGAGAGGGTTTCATGACCCTTATTTGTGTGTCTTATGTGGAGAAGGTTAAGAATGAGGAATCATATATTTCTTCATTGTGCTCTTCCCTGAAAAATCTTGATGAAGTGGATGCACAAGTGGAGTATAAATCTGGTCAATCCAAATTATGTGAAAGATTTAATATCCTAGTAGGATCTCAAGCTTAATAACTCTCAAATGGTGAGTTTGTAAAATTGGCCCTCCCATCATCATTTAGATATTTGGCTAGAAAAAAATAGAGGAATTTTTTTAGGAGGTGTTCTCAAATCACAATGTGTGGGGGTCAATTAAAGCAGTGATATTTAAGTTAATATTCTTAGGGTTTCAAGCAGAGGAGGTAATCGAGGATCAAGAAGATGATGGTGTGATTCTTGGCCCCTAATTAAGTTTAAATCCTCTCTTAGATTGCTTAATGCAATCTAATATTTAACTAGTCCTTCAAAGAAAACAATCCTTTAACATCACGCACTTGAAGGAGTTATCTTACTAAATTTTGATGGGGAAGCTAAAGGCAACATAGGGCCTATTAGGGGTATATGAGTATCTAGAAACCACAAAGTTCAGTCGTTATTGGTTTTTGTTTTCGATGTTAGGCAAGAAACCAATAATCAAGCATAAAGAATCATATTGCATAGGGGTATGGAAATTTCCTTGTTGAAAGGTTGGGGGAATTCGGTAATTAAAGGTGACTCAAAGATTCTTATTGAAGGAATGAAGAAGGAATATTTTCCTTCTTGGAAACTAAAGATGATCATTGAAAAAATAAGACTCTTGAGCAAAAATTTTAAGAATATATTCTTCCTCCTTGTCAAATGATATGGCACCTGGGTGGAAAATGAGGTGACTAATGTAGGAGTTAGTTTTTTTTCTTCCTTAGGTATTTCAAAGACTTGTTGGACTACTGATTTCTTTGACACCTTAAGAGAAACCATTGTTGTAGATCCAAGTATATATTTTTTGCTTTTAATAGATTAGTAATGGTCCCCTTACATGTGATAATGTCGAGGGTGCTCATTAGTCATGTTATTAATTAAATAATTTGAAGGAGAATCTTGACATTTGTGGTTGTGTGAAGTGTTCAAGGATTTAGGTTGAGTGGGCGAATTGAAAAATTAAGGCCTAAGGAAAATTACTACCTTTTCATTTTTTAATGTGCATTTCCAAAGCATCATCCCCCCATTTTCCTTGTCACCATTTGTAGAGCTGATGGTAGGAGCTCATGTCGCGGACATGATGAAGGAAAATGAGAAGGGTGGGTAGCAGAGGAAGAAGTGGGTGGTTGTGGACACAAAGATAATATATAAATCCTTTGTTGATTTTGTGAATGAATAAATCACAAACCCTCATACAAGGATTTTGTTTTTAAGCATGTCGGTTATGAAAATGGAATAGATGAGGGAGATGTGGGTGAGATTAACCAACTTCTCCAATACCTAATGGTTGATCAAAAATAGTCCATTGGGAACCAAAATTTCTTTAACGTGGCATAGATGGTGAGTGAAGAGATCATATTGTCATCAATAGTTAGACACTTCCATCTCTATGAGGACCATGATGCTCTACATCAAACCATGAAGAATGTTAATTCAGAGGTAGCCTACCATGACCACTATATTCTCATAGGCATATGTTCCATCATGTAGGGATAGAGGGAGTTGATGGTCGAGCTCCAAATTAACTTGTTTAAATGTGTTGGGCTGGAAGTTTTAGTCTTTTATGACTCTCAATGTTCAACATGACAAGATTAATGTGTGCCTTTTAGCTCCCCCTTCCACAGAATGAGGGGGGATATTATACAACCTGATCCAAATGGGAGCTAGTAAAACTTCAACATTGATTGAGTCAAAGAATGGAGACCAAGGGAAAAATCAAGTCCAAATTTACTGAAGAACCATGGACTTGAAAACCAAACAAAATTCTAATCAACAACATTCTAAAAAATAATATAGAAGAAGCCTCCACTAAACAAGAAGAAGACAGAGGCACAAAAGGTACTCCAAATCTTAGAAGCCCACTTAATGAAATTAAAAAGAGATAAAAAAATATTACATAGAATATAATAAAAAAATAAAAAATAGGAAAAAATTAATTTTATATATATATATATATATATATATATATATATATATATATATATATATGCATGCCAAGTTCAACTAACCTTGAGGATTGACAATTAAAAGACAAAAGAAACCCCCAAATTGGTACACAAATGAGGGATGATAGTTCTGTACATTCTAAAAAATTTGAAAAGGCATTGAATTGTGACAAATTAATGAAGAGAGGGTTTCATGGCCCCTATCTGTGTGTCTTATGTGGAGAAGGTTAAGAATGGGGAATCATATATTTCTTTAGTGTGTCTTTCCCCCAAAAATCTTGATGAATTGGATGAATAAGTGGAATATAAATTTGGTTTTGATAAATTATGTAAAAGATTTAATATCATAATATGATCTCAAGCTTAAGAAATCTCTAATGGTGTGAGTTTAGAAAATTGGCCCTCCTATCATCATTTGGATATTAAAATAGAAAAAAATAGAGGATCTTTTTAAGACGAGCTTTTCTCGAAGCTCAAAGTGTGGGGATCACTTAAAGCAATAATATTTGAGTTAATATTTTTAGGGTTTCATGTAGAGGAGGTAATAGAGGATCAAGAAGATGATGGTGTGATTTTTGGCCCCTAATTAAGTGTAAATCCTCTCCTAGATTGCTTAATGTAGTCCAATTTTCAAATGGTCCTTTTAAAGAAAATAGTCCTTTAACAACACCCACCTGAAGGAGTTATCTTACTAAATTTTGATGGGGTAGCTAAAGGCAACATAGGGCATATTAGGGGTAAATGAGTATTTAGTACCACAAAGGTCAACCCTTATTAGTTTTTGTTGTTGATGTTAGAAAAGAAACCCATGATCAAGCATAAGGAATCATATTTCTCAGGGGTATGAAAATTTCCTTATTGAGAGGTTAGGGAAATTTGGTAATTTAAGGTGACTCAATAAATCTTATTGAAGGAATGCATAAGAAATATTGCCTTCTTAAAAACTAAATATGATCATTGAAAAAGCAACACTCTTGAGTAGGAAGTTTGAGAATATATTCTTCCTCCTTGTCAAATGAGATGACATCTGGGTGGCATATGAGGTGACTAATGTAGGAGTTAGTTTTTTAATCTTCCTTAGGTATTTTAAAGACTTGTTGGACTAATGATTTCTCTAACACCTTAAGAGAAACCATTTTTTTATGCAAGCATATTTTTTTGCTTTTAATAGATTAGTAATGGTCCCCTTGTAGGTGATAATGTTGAGGATGCCTATTAGTGATGTTATTACTTAAATAATTTGAACGAGAATGGTGATATTTGTGGTTGTGTGAAGTGTTCAAGGCTTTATGTTGAGTGGGGGAATTAAATAATTAAGGATTAAGGAAAATTACTGCCTTTTCATTTTTAATGTGCATTACCAAGGCATCATTCCCCCCATTTTCCCTATTGCCATTTGTAGAGATGATGGTAGAAGATCATGCTGAGGACATGATGAAGGAAAATGAGAAGGGTGGGCAGAGGATGAATACGTGGGTGGTTGTGGATGCAAAGACAATGTATAAAACCTTTTTTGATTTTGTGAACAAAGAAATCACAACCCCTCATACAAGGATTTTGTTTGTAAGGGTGTTGGCTATGAAAATGGAATAGATGAGGGAGATGTGGGTGAGATTAATCAGTTGCTTGAGTAGCTAATGGTTGATCAAAAATAGTCTATTGGGCACCAAAATTTGTTTAACATGCATAGATGGTGAGCGAGGAGAATATATTAATATCAATAGATAGACACTTCTTTCTCCATGAGGATCATGATGCTCTAAATCAAACCATGAAGAATGTCAATTGAGAGGTAGCCTACCATGACCATTATATTCTCACAGGCTTATGCTCCCTCATGCAGGGGTAGAGGGACTTGGCGGTTGGGCTCCAAATTACCTTGCTTAATCAATTTGGGATGGAAGTTCTAGTCTACTATGACTCTTAGCCTTCAATGTGACAAGGTTAATGTGTGCCTTTTAGCTCTTTGTGCCATGAAAAGAATGAAATTGAAGATAATCTGATAATGGTAAATTAAATAAACTTTATTTTATTTTTGTGAGAGGAAATTTAGAATTCCCTTTCAATATTGTATAAATATATTAGGGCAACAAGGTCCTACATAATTTACCCAAGTTTCCATTTTGAGAGAAGATAGATTTGAAAAATTGAATCTTGGTTCTACAGATAATGGAATTACAATATAAGCAATATTATTATTAATTTTGTATTGGTATGATTCACGAGCATGTCCTGTGTCTTTTTCATTACAAGTGAATTTTTGGGTTATGCACCTTTCATTGATTGTGTGTGGAGGAATATGAGGAGGGAACATAGTTTTTTTGGTATCTAGTCCTACTTGAGAAAATTGCCAAGTATGGCCTAGAATGAAGCAGGGTCCAAGTCTCTTAAGGCTTGGTATTAGATTAGATGGTTTGGTTTAGGATTCATCCTTCCATAAGTAGCATTTTGTGCAGATCACTGGCTAGCTATGTATATGTTGAGTGAGATAGTGAAGGGTGTTTATTGATTGCTCATAGCATTGTTACATGAGTCTTCTTTGTGCCTTTATGTCTTCTTTCAGTGCTAGATTTTATGGGTCCTTGATGGTTCAAATTTTTAAGTCCTTTTTACAATATAGAAGTTGTTCGAGTATAAATGAAAATGTCAATGACCTTTGGAATGTGGGTATTAGGTTATTTAGACTGCATGGTTTTTAGTTTTTGGCAATTGACATGTGATGTAGTTTTAGGTTTTTATTTGATATGATAATATGTCTTTTCGCTTGTATAAGTGACAAGCATTACTAGTACTTTTTGAATGCTATGACACTATTTTTTGTTAGGCTAGGGCCTCTCCTTAAGTAATTTAGCAAAAAAAGATAAATATGTTATTTTCTTTCAAATTGTAATAATTTATATATTTTGAATGTATTTTTCTATAAAATCATAATATATGTTTATATTTATATGAAAATATAATTTTTTATATTTATATAATTATTAATTTTATTTATAATAAATTAAATTGGTAAATGTAATATAATTATTTGAAATCTTAAATAATTATATTACATTTTTTTTTTTAAAATTTCCTTCTAAATGCAAAAGTGGTGCAAATGTGGCATGTCAAAGAATAATATTTTGTCCCACTAGGCAAAATTTAAAAATTAGCTTAAAAATAAATATTAAAAAATATAAAATAATTTGAAAAAAATTAAATGGCCTACATCTTTGCATATATAAGTTAAAACATGTATGTTGTATTAATATCATACACCCAAACACTTGTTATTTGGAGGGGAGATTAGAAGTCTATGCAATCTCCATGTGATAAAAAGTGGGACACACTATCATGCTTTTCACACACAAAACTGGTACAAATGTGGTAAAAATGTCATGTAAAAAAGCGTTTAGTTCCATCATTTTTGTAACACATTTGTGCCATTTAAACTGACACAAATTTCTCATATTTTTGTTACCTAAGACACAAACAAGGTTGAATTTGAACATAAATTTGATCCATTGATGGCATAAATTACACTTTGTATAATAGTGAGACAAAGAAAGTATTGTGAGATGGTGTTAGGGTTATTGACTAGTGTAAACTAACTAACAACTTAATTTCTAGGCCCCTCAACAATGATAAAGATATCGATAATATGTAACTTACATAAAATCATTTAACTTCCTCAAGGGCTCCAATAGTAATCCACTATAGAATGTTATTTTAGACAATGTTAAGTACTTTAATGATTGTTTGATACTCTTGATTTTAATAGTAATTTGTTTAATATAGTATGACTTTTGTTTATTTACACAATTGAATTTAAAGTAAGAGCTTATTAGTGCACATATATAATGAAAAGTGGAAAAGACAGAAAGAAGGGAATGTGTGCATCTTGACTTAACGAAAAAAAATAAAATAGACCAAGAATGCCATTTAAGAAGCATAAAAATAGAAGAAGAATATTTAAAAAGATAATAAGAGAAGAAGGTAACCATCACAAGTTAATAAAACATACTAGTAACACTTGATTTAAATTCATAACAAATAAACAAACATGCTAAAAATATATAACATAACACTAAATAAATATCATACAACCATTTTTAGGTATCAAAAATAATAAATAAGTGTACCCCCTTTTTGTTTCCTAATCCACAATATTTAAGTGCGTTTTGAAAGTTTTTTTCCCCTTTCTTAAAAAAAATTCAAAGCTTTTTCTTTGTCCGTGTTAATACAACAACTAAGTGAAAAGATATTTAAGAAAATTAATGATTAAAAATAATATTTTTTTAGGTGGCAAGTGTGTATTGAAGCAAAACGCATTTGAAAATTTTCATTTCGTTTTGGGATACATTGACGAAAGTTAAAGATATTTAGAAAAATTATTACATTTTTTTTTTGTTGAAAAGTTTTTATAGAAGGAAAAAAGTCTTGAAAACTTTTATAGGAATAGTTGACAAGATGTTTATTTATAGTTGAAGTTACTTGGTTTATTAAAAATAATAATTGATATTAATTTGGAAGGGATTTTTTCTTTTGAAAATATATATGAATAGTTAAAAAGTAGTTGGTATATTGTTGAAATTATTTAGTTTATAAGAAGTTTGTTAGAGATTAATTTTTATTGAGTATAAAATCTTTGTATTATAAAAGTCGCATTGATTGGATTTGAAAGATGAGATTGGATTTAAATAAAATTTTAAACAGTTTTAAATAAATAAATAAATTTCAAACCTTAACAACTTAAAAATAAAATAAATGTTTGATTATCTATATAAATATAATTTTTATCATAACTATGAAAAAAATGAGATTGCTATTTTTTTCATAATTTATATAAATATAATTTGAAAAAAAAAATATCATTTAAAAAAAATTAAAGTTATAATCATTATATTTTCATCTTAATGATAATTCATGAAATATAATTTTAAATGTCGATTAACCACCTAACACAAATGTCCCATCATCCTAAAGTTATAAAGTTTTCCATCTTATATTTAAAGGTCAAATCACCAACCCCCTTTTTAAATTTTATTATAAGATAATTTTATTGGCTAAACTTTTTTTTAATTTGTTATGAAATAATAAGTTCCCGTGAGGGTTATTTGTTTATTATGGAAAAGCAAATGACTTTGTCTATCTAGCTTCGATAGCGAGATAAAGCTTTCAATAAGTTTCCATGAGGGTTATTTTACTAGACCAAAATATATATTTAATTATTTCAATTGTTCCAACCATTCAAATCAATGACTGCTAAAAACTTTTAAAGACTGGAGTTTTTTTTTCGATAAATAGTGAGGGTTTTGATGGGACCCCCCAACAAGATAATAAAAATGACCAAAAGAAATGACAAAGACAACAATTAGTGAATAGTACAAAAGACACAACCAAGCCATAGCCAACAACAAAGAACTACATTATAATCATCATCCTAAAAGCAACCTACTAACAAATAAACATTGGTCTTCTGCCAAAATTCAACTAAGCTTCGACATAAAGTGTCTAATGTTTAGCCCAAAACCATCTGAGATAAAATTGAAGACAAAATAACCAACAACTTACCATTTGTAAGAGAAACACAATGAGAATTAAACAATGGTTGATAACAGCCTTCGGCCACCTTGTAGAGAAGACCTTCAATCGTCTGTTTAGAGCCATCCTTCACCTATCATCCACATTTAAACACAACCTTTCATCCTCTAAACATCGACCCTTATTAACCATTGATTCTAAGGGAGTTTTAGGCCTTGCTTTTGAATGAGAAGGGAAAGCAATAATTTCCTTTGGGCTCTGTACGGTCGATTTCACGAGAGGAGTAGGGTCCATCCTATTAGGTGACTCCCTCCTAAGGGAGGAAAGGAGATTCCTAAAGGAACCAAAGGGGAGGAGGCCCTGATCGAACAAGGAAAATATTGTGATTGCACCAAATGAAGTCATGATCTAATGCCCCTTTTTTCTTTTTCTAAACCAGGTAGGGAAATAAAGAGAGAGATAGAGGTTCTTGGAAGGACACCCCACAACATGATACTCGAGGAGATTGCAACATAAGCATTTCAAGAGGAGACTTTCAAAGTTGAGAAATTGAGTCCATATACCCCACAAAGAGTAGTGGATAACTAAATGGGTGAGTGGTTTGGAAAGATTAACAATGGTGCAAGCACACACAAATCTACCACCCAAGAGCTCTCGTCCAACTTCACAAATGAGTCGACTTGATCGACCAATGACTTAATGTGCTTCTCCTTCTACAGAATGGGGGTGGATATTACACAACCTGATCCAAACATAGCTACTAAAACTTTAGCACTAATTGAGTCAAAGAATGGGGACCAAGGGCAAAAAATAGAGCAAATTTGCTAAAGGACCATGGATCCGAAGACCAAACAAAATCTTGGTTAGTAGAGTTTTGAAAAACAATATGAGAAAATCCCCATTAAATAAGAAGAAGACAAAAACAAACAAGTTACTCCAAACCTCAGAGGCCCACTTAACTAAATTAAGAACGGATATAAGAAAATATTACATAAGATATGATATAAAAAATTAAAAATAAGAATATATATATATATATATATATATATATATATATATATATATATATATATATATGCCAAGTTTAACTAACCTTGAGGATGGACAATTACAAGACGAAAGTGACCCCTAAAATTGGTGTGCAAATGGTGATAAAAGTGACCCCCAAACTATGCTTGTACCCATTTCTAAGAATCGACATTAATGGAAGTCTAGAGCGGTTTAGAGGTGAAACAATATATTAGATGATAAATACTAACCAGACATTTTTTTAATTATTTATGTATATTTCAATATTTATTAATAAATAATATAATATATGAATGAGTTTTAATAAAAAATAAAATTAAATAGAATCAAATAAATTATATATAATTATTATGTACTCTTAATGAGATTAAGAGTATAGGGTATTCTATTTAGGTTATGTATTGCATAAACTCAAATTTATTTGGGTTGAATATGAACCCAATAAAAATATTCCACTGTGGCAAAAAAATCAAAAGAATAATTAAAACCTTTTACATATCTATTTTCTAGTAGATGTTTTAGTTGTAAATGTCTATGAAAGTTGTCCATCTAGTAAAATGAAAATCTTAATA
This sequence comes from Torreya grandis, assembly GCA_037957365.1. Lineage (NCBI taxonomy): Eukaryota > Viridiplantae > Streptophyta > Pinopsida > Cupressales > Taxaceae > Torreya > Torreya grandis. Next base: position 252,549 of record JARHVA010001724.1, on the reverse strand, counting down.
GTAATAAAAACATGGGTTTATATCAAAATGCAACACATCTACCCACATAACATGTAATCAAATATAATTATATTTTCTCTGATAAAAAATAAACCCGGATTTAATTGTATTAAGAAATTGTAGAATGTCCAAAATAGTTTTACAACAAAATATAATACATCTACATATACAACATGCAACAATGCTTAACAAAATTTACTCTAATTAAAATCAAACCTAAGTGCATTAAGGGGTATGCTAGAATAAGTACTAAGTGCAAAGAGAGAGTTCTATAATTTAGCGATAGTCAGGGGAAATAAAGACCAAAAACAAGTCTATAAGGCGAGATGAAAAAACCTAAAAAAATTGAGACAAACCAAAAACATTTCTAATACTACTAGAGTTGTTAGAACTGTTATGGACCTACCAAAATTTTCACTATACAATTATGGGCACCTATGACTTCCTCAAAAAATGATTGCACAATCCCATTCACTTGCTTTAGGCCTCTGAAAACCCCACTTGATTTTTTTAAATTATGCATAGATCCGTGAGAAATCAATCTCAATCTTCATAACACTAATAACTCAATACATACCAATAAAATATTAGAGAATCATTGAAGGGCATTTTTTATCCCTTCATTATCATTAGAACTCTATTCTATAACAAATTTGGAAGACAACACTCAATGCACTTCATCAAGAAACTCATGCATGCAAGCCCAAATCCTTAAAAAACTTATTCTAGTATGAACAAGTGGCACAATGCAATAAAGACTTCAACTCTTAATTCAAATTATGTTTCAAATGCTCAAATATTTCTCTTCAATAAATGCTTGACTCTTGATTTTACAATTCATTTATCACTAGCGACATTCGTATTTAATTTTGTTTATGCTATATATGCACTAATGCACTTGTGTATTTATAGACTTCTCAAATTAAAATTAAGACCAAATTGACATGTGAACTAACACACAAAAAGCAAAAAGGTTGAAAAACATGGATCTCAAGGCACATGAGATCCAACAAATGGTCACAAGGGCCCACACATATATAGTTCTTGATTTTGGTGCCCTATAACCATAACAGTTTAATGAGTGAATGGGATAATCTGCTTTCAAATGTTTTATAAACTTTGGTCTTGAATTGTGGAGGATGTTAAAGATGATTTGGTCTTTTCTATGGTCGAATAATTCCCTTATGCGCTTGGAGATGTTATTTAGTTTTGTAAGTTTATTTATAGTATGGTCAACTATTCTTTCATTATATTTTTTTAGTTAAGTAAGTTCATTTATAGCTACTCAATTATTCATTGTATACCACCAATTTTGATGTATTTATATAATATATAACCATAGTTTGAGAATTCAACTATTAGGGTCTCTGAAATGTAAGCTTCATGCATGCTATTCTTTATAGTTGCTTTTATTCATGGTAAAATTCAAAGAATATGATTAAATGAAAAGCACTTAAGAGATTAGTATTTCTTATTTGTGTTTATTTGTGTTCAACAACTTATTAGGAAGGAATTTGAGATCATCAATATTGCCAAATCTTACATAGTTGAGTGAACTCGTTCACATGTAAGTCTAAAAAAATGTTACATTTGGTATTCAATTTTTAGTTTTTTTTTATGAGGTAAAATTTGACAACTCTTCTAATTAGAAACATATCTCATAACACAAGGTTCATTTTTTTAAATTTTTTTTATTTCTCCTTTTTTATTATTGCAGTTGTGTTTTGGTTTGGTTTGTTGTTGAATAGCTGGAATACAACCCCTGAAAGAGTTTTGCAACTTTTTTTGAGGCATTCAATTCACTAGCAACATATTATTTCCCCCCCTTCCCCCCTTAAAAAAACATTTTCTTTAGAGTGCATAGTGAATTACTCTAAGCGTAAGCCGTGTGAGTATTGGACATGCATTCAAGTTATTTAGGGGAAATAAATAATAATTTGTATACATGTTTTTCGTTTATGATAGGGGATTTGTTTATTTACACTTCAACTGGCCATGAAAATCGTAGAGCATCTAGAAAAGTGTGAAATGGATATTCTCTCCTGCATTTCAATATCAAATCATTGTATAATGAAATCCCTTTTAAAACTTTGGCTGATTTTTAATTTTGGCAAATGATTCTAGACAATGTAAGTTTTTTATATTTTTAAAATTGAAATAAACCTATTTTTCCCTAAAAAAATAGTCACGCCACTCTACTTTAGTCAATAGTAAAGCAATAAATTATTTTAGTTTGATTTATTAAATTACAAATATTCCAAACACAATATTAAAATGAAAAAATGCTCAACTATCATTGGTTGCACATTATACAATACAAATTAATCGGTTGAATCGATTGTCATAATACCTACTATATAAATACTAATAATTATATCATATTTATTAATCAAATGTTTTCGTTTCCTTATGCACTAGATGTTTAAGTGCATTTTCAATTTTTCTCCCCTTATTTAAAAAATAATTAAAAGATTTTTCCTTATCCGTGTTGATACAACAATTAAGTGAAAATATATTTAAGAAAATTAAAAATCAAATATAATATTTTTTTTAGGTGGCAAGTGTGCATTGAGGAAAAATGCATTTGAAACTTTTCATTCTTTTTTTTGATATGTTGGGGAAGTTTTTATTGAAGGAAAAAAGTCTTTGACGAGCCATTTATTTATAGTTGAAGTTGTTTGATTTATTAAAAAATTAATAGATATTAATTTTTTAGATTTTTTTTAAAATATTTATATGAGTAGTTGAAAAGACATTAGTCCTTTGTATTATAAAGGTCATGTTGATTGGATTTGACCTACGCAAGCACAAATGCCCCATGAAATAATAATAGGTTCCCCTCACCTTTATTTGTTTGTTATGGAGAAGCAAATGAATTTGTTTATATGCTATAGATGGCTTCGATAGCGACATAAAGTTTTAAAGGGACCTCCTCCTATGATTTAATATTTCCAACCATTCACATTACAGGGTTATTTAGTTTTCTATTTTTTTTAAAATGAGGTAAATGTTTTTGAAATCGGAGTTATGAATCGAATATCACTTTTTGATCGGAGTTTTAGATTGGTATGAGATATAAAAAAGGGCTCATACGCACAACAAGAGATAAAAGAAAATAAAAATAATAAACAAAAAGGGCATTGCAAGTCAAGAGAGCAAGAGAGGAGAAATTGAATCCACTAGTCACAATACAATAGCACAAAACACCCCAAAAAGCCAGAACAAAGAAAAGAAAACACCAAAGAAACCCCCAAAAAAAGATAGAAAAACATCCAAACCAAGATCTGCAAACCATCCTTCAAGATGACCTATCCATAAGTCGGTTATGCCCTTTATCCTCTTCTAAAAAGAAGGTCTTCTAGGGTCCACTGAGAGCCATTGTTGATGAGAGAGTGTGCTTTTGTCCTGAGAAGTTCTACATCCGAACGACGACCCTTCTTCTTAGAGGAGACACCAAGGTTTCTAAATTGTTTATAGAGTGTGAGTTGAAATGTTAATTTAAAAAAAATTATATGATTTTAAATATTATATGTTTTCACAGTTTATAGAAATAGAAATTTTAGTTTTTAAAAATAAATTGTGTTTTTTAATTTGTCTAGATATTTCAGATCATCATTTGTAATCTTTTTTTTTTTTTAAAGTATGATTCAGAAGAAGGATTATAGGTGATGATCTGAAGGCAAATAAAAACATTACAATTTATTTTCAAAAGTTAGAATTTCAATTTATACGATTTTATTCATAAATCTCTAACAATTTACAACATAAAGATGTTTTATAAAGTATAAGGGCCTAAATTTGATGGTAATATAATCACATTTATGTTTTTAAGTCGTAAAATACAATCAATTTTTTTAACAAATTATTATTAAAATAAAATAAAATTTTAGATAAACTATAAAAAAATATAATTAAAATATATAGTTTTTCTAACGTTTCTTTTTTTAATATGAATTATATTAGTTATTGAATAGATAATCGTCTTTAGAAAATTATGTAGAGTAAATCGTCAAATTTAAGATCTGCAAGTTATCAATCAATATAATTTAGATATTAATAAAATGAAATAATTTTAAATATATTAATTAAATTATTAATTATTTAAATTATCCCAATTGTTAAAATTAATGATTACAGGATTGAAAAATATTACATAAAATATAATATTAAAAATAAAATAAAAAGATAATAATTATACTTAATAAATTAATTTAAATTAATTAGTGTCACATGAATAACCAAACAAATGTACAATTAGTTCAACTGACCTTGAGAACTTAATTTTCAAAAGACAACCACCCAAATTGGTACACAAATGGCCTTGGGCATCCAACCCCACATTCATCAAAATGAGGGATGATGGCTCTGTACATTTGGGAGAAATTGAGGTGCATTGATTTGTATGGCAGATAAAGAATGTGCAAAAATAATTCCATTGCCAAATGTTGTGATTATGGGGAAGCCACTAATACCCATTTATAAGCATCGGCATTAATGGAGGTCTAGTGTGGTGGAGAGGTTAATAAAATATTAGATAATGATGGTTATTTCAATGTAAATATAGGTATGATTGTATAATCACTCAGTATAGTTTAGTGCTTGATTTTGTATTATTTGAATTGAATTCTGAATTCGAAATAAATTTATTTGTTGTTCTTAAATGGTAAAGGGATAGTAAAAATGATTTTTGAGTTGTACTCTCTTCTGTTTTAACCTTTGAAATGCATATTGGAATATAAATATTATTGTATTTTTTCAAAAAAATTGAGTTGAAATTCTGCGTAGATTGAATATAAATATTATTTTTATTCAAATCTATGAAGGTTAATGCAAGGTATATGTGACCATTCGATTTTTTTTTAAACAAAAAAAAACCCCAACATACGAGTTTTTCGATTTGATTGTGTTATTTCGGCCTTAGTTGTTAAATGTTATTTATCACATTTATAAAAGTTGGGTATTGTGTAATATTTTCCTTCAAAATTACCCTCTTTTTCCCAGAGAATATGAATTGACTAGTATGATAAGGTTCAAAGGGTGGCTCAGTGATAATCAAGGATGCATATTATGTAATCCATCATTTTAATCATCTCTGAATGGAAGGGTTCCTAGCTCATAAGATATGGATAAATGAAGAATTACTAAAACCTAACATTTTGTTATGACTAACTGTGCATGAAAAAGCTTTGTGTGACAAATCAATGAAGAGAGGGTTTCATGGCCCCTATCTGTGTGTCTTATGTGGAGAAGGTTAATAACGGGGAATCATATATTTCTTCATTGTGGCTTTCCTTGAAAAATCTTGATGAAGTGGATGAATAAGTGGAGTATAAATTTGGTTAAGCCAAATTATACGAAAGATTTAATATCCTAGTAGGATCTCTAGCTGAATAACTCTCAAATGGTGAGTTTGGAAAACTAGCCCTCTTATCATCATTTGGATATTTGGCTAGAAAAAAATAGAGGAATATTTTTAGGAGGTGTTCTCAAATCACAAAGTGTGGAGATCAATTAAAGTAGTGACCTATAAGTTAATATTTTTAGGGTTTCAGGTAGAGGAGGTAATCGAGGATCAAGAAGATGATGGTGTGATTCTTGGACCCTAATTAAGTGTAAATCCTCTCTTAGATTGCTTAATGCAATCTAATATTCAACTAGTCCTTCAAAGAAAATAATCCTTTAACATCACCCACCCAAAGGAGTTATCTTACTAAACTTTGATGGGGCATCTAAAGGCAACATAGGGCCTATTAGGGGTAAATGAGTAACTAGAGACCACAAAGTTCAATTGTTATTGGTTTTTGTTATCGATGTTAGGCAAGAAACCAATGATCAAGCACAAGGAATCATATTGCTTAGGGGTATGGAAATTTCCTTGTTGAAAGGTTGGGGGAATTCGATAATTAAAGGTGACTCGAAGATTCTTATTGAAGGAATGAAGAAGGAATATTTTCCTTCTTGGAAACTAAAGATAATCATTGAAAAAACAACACTCTTGAGCAAAAAGTTTAAGAATATATTCTTCCTCCTTATCAAATGATATGGCACCTGGGTGGTAAACAAGGTGACTAATTTAGGAGTTAGTTTTTTTGTCTTCCTTAGATATTTTAGAGACTTGTTGGACTACTAATTTCTCTGACACCATAAGAGAAACCATTGTTGTAGATGAAAGCATATATTTTTGGCTTTCAATAGATTAGTAATGGTCCCCTTGCATGTGATAATGTTAAGTATGCTCATTAGTGATGTTATTACTTAAATGATTTGAAGGAGCATGTTGAAATTTGTGGTTGTGTGAAGTGTTCAAGGATTTAGGTTGAGTGGGGAAATTGAAAAATTAAGGCTTAAGGAAAATTACTGCCTTTTCATTTTTTAATGTGCATTTCCAAAACATCATCCCCCCATTTTCCCTGTCACCATTTTTAGAAATGATGGTAGGAGCTCATGCCTAGGACATGATGAAGGAAAATGAGAAGGGTGGGTAGCGGAGGAAGAAGTGGGTGGTTGTGGACACAAAGACAGTGGGTAGCAGAGGAAGAAGTGGGTGGTTGTGGACACAAAGATAGTGGGTAGCAGAGGAAAAAGTGGGTGGTTGTGGACATAAAGACAATATATAAAACCTTCATTGATTTTGTGAATTTATAAATCAAAAACCCTCATACAAGGATTTTGTTTTTAAGTGGGTTGGTTATGATAATGGAATAGATGAGGGAGATGTGGGTGAGATTAACCAACCTCTCCAGTACCTAATGGTTGATCGAAAACAGTCCATTGGGAACCAAAATTTCTTTAACATGGCATAGATGGTGAGTGAAGAGATTATATTATCATCAATAGTTAGACACTTCCATCTCCATGAGGACCATGATGCTCTACATCGAACCATGAATAATGTTAATTCGAAGGTAGCCTACCATGACCATTATATTCTCACAGGCATATGTTTCATCATGCAGGGATAGAGGGAGTTGATGGTCGGTCTCCAAATTAACTTGTTTAATTGTGTTGGGGTGGAATTTCTAGTCTTTTATGACTCTCAACGTTCAACATGACAAGATAAATGTGTGCCTTTCAGCTCTCTGTGCTATGAAAAGAGTGAAATTGAAGACAATTTGATAATAGTAGATTAAATAAACTTTATTTTATTTTTGTGAAAGGAACTTCATATTTTCCCTTTCAATATTGTATAAATATATTAGGGCAACAAGATCCTACATAATTTACCCAAGTTGCCATTTTAAGAGAAGATAGACTTTTAAAATTGAATCTAGTTTCTACAGACAATAGAATTGTAATATAAGAAATATTATTATCAATTTTGCAATGGTATGATTAATGGGCATGTCATGTGTCTTTTTTATTACAAGTGAATTTTTGGGTTATGCATCTTTCACTAATTGTGTGTGGAGGAATAGGAGTCAGGAGCATAATTTTTTTGGTATCTATTCCTACTAGAGAAAATTGCCGAGTATGGCCTAGACTGAAGTAGGGTCCAAGTCTCTCAAAGTTTGGTATTAGATTAGGTGGTTTGGTTTAAGATTTGTCTCTCCACAAATAGCCTTCTCTATGGATCATTGGTTGGTTGTGTATATGTTGAGTAAGATAGTGAAGGGTGTTTATTGATTCCTCATAACATTGTTGCATGAGTTTTATTTGTGCCTTCATGTTGTCTTTTAGTGCTAGATTTTATGGGTCCTTGATGGTCCAAAATTTCAAGTCGTTATTACAATATAGAAGTTGTATTAGTATAAATGGAAATTCCAATGGCCTTTGGTATTTGGGTATTAGGATATTTCATACTTCATGGTTTTTATTTGATATGATAATATGTTTCTTTGCTTGTAGAAGTGCTAAGCATTACTACTACTTTTTAGGTGCTTCAACACTAATTTTTGTGAGACTAGGGCCTCTCCTTAAGTAATTTAGCAAAAAAAGATAAATATATTATTTTATTTCAAATTATAATAATTTATATATTTTACAATTATTTTTTCTATAAAATCATGATATACATTTAGAAATATGAAAATATAATTTTGCATATTTATATAATTATTAAATATTTTTATAGAAAGTTAAATTGGTAAATGTAATATAACTATTTGAAATCTCAAATAATTATATTACATTTATTATTATTTTTTTAAAATTTTCTTCTTAATGCAAAAGTGGCATAAAGGTGGCATGTCAAAGCATAATATTATGTGCCACTAAGTAGGAAAAAAAGTTTAAAAAATTAGTTCAAAAATAAATCTTAAAAAATAATAATTTAAAAAAAAAATGCCCTTCATCTTTGTATCTATAGGTTAAAACATATATATTGTATTAATATTAGCTGTCTAAACTCATATTATTTTGAGGTAGAATTATCAGTTTAACATCCCTAACAAGATGCTCTATCTATGGCCACACTTCATTTCAAAGGATGCAACCTTAGAGACTAGGAAGAAGGTGTCTTTTCTCCTAGACATGTATAATGAGGAGTGAGAATTTGAGTTCCATCAAGAAATCCTCTCCTTGGGACCTGATGCTCCTGCACTGACCAAGCCACTATGGATCGATCCTTAACAAATATCCTCTCTTCTAGCAAGTGACACATTTTTTAAGCTGGCCACAGAGATCATGCACCAGAGTATTTTATCAGATTTTGATGTGTGTACTGTCAAAAGGAAGCATGCCCAGATTATGGGTGTGTACAATAAATAGGTTATAGATAAACAAGCGCTCATCGAGGAAGTGGCCACTTTGAATTAGTAGATCCAAGAGGTCACAAAGGCAAAAGTGAAAGCTTTGAACCTCTGTAAAATAATTTTAAAATAAAAACCAACACTAGTAGATGGTGTACCTCTTGATGGGGATGCCATAGGAAATATAGAGACCTTGGTGAACCTTCTGTTGAAGCGATGCAAGGAGTAGCCTATGCTGAAATACAATGGACTAGAGCTAGCTGAACAATTCACTATGGTAGTAAAAGTTTGTAAGCACACCCTAGATAGGGTTGGGAAAATTATCCCCATTTAGGATGCAATTTTTGCATGACTGACATGCCCAAATAAAATTTTGGAGACTTGGCTCAAAGCTGAAGAAGCCCAAAAGTAGTATATGGCTGATGCTACACTCTTGATAAAGGATCATGCTGAGTGTGCCAAGGCATTTAGGGATGTTGAGATGATGGACATAATCAACACACATCATAAATAACTAAATGAAAGTTTTGTAGGCCTCTAAGGATAGGTTGACAAAGATGTCTCTACACTTGAAGATGTCCAGAAGGATGTTGTCATATCCCTCAATGAACTAGTAAAGTAGGCCAATGAGAACTCTAGACAACCCAAAGAGATGAATAAATTGAAATGGGATATAGAATAAATAACTACCAAGGTGATCAAGGCATTGTCACATTGGGATTTTGTTAAGAAGGAGATCAAACAGATGGGACCCAAGTTTTTAACAGAAGCCACTAGTGCGACTTAGTTCAGGATGAATTAAGAGGTTAGTGTGGGGTGATGTTGGTCCTAAATTTTGGCTAAGTATTATCCATTTTGATGTGGAATTGACACAACATATAAGGACCATGGTGTATAAGGACCATGATGTGAAACTTAATAAGCATAAAAGCACCATGGTACAAAACCTACAGGGCATAAAAGGATAATGACGTAGATGGACTAGTTCAACAAGACCTAGTCAAAGAAGAATTAGTCATAAAGAACCTGAGGACTTAGGACTTGGAACTAAAGTTGAATATTAGGGGAACACATGGGAAGCAAGAGCAGTTAAGGGAATGATTCATACAAGACACCTAGACCTTATTTGTAGGAATTTTTGCATTGGTATGCAAGGAGAAGAATACACGATAATAAGGATATAGCATAGAGCATGGATATAGGGGGCACAAAGACCCAAATCCTTAGGAGAAGAATTTGTTGAACACCATGTTTCCCAATCTATTGGGAGTTTTTTGGATAATTACTCGAGTCATTAATGATTGTGAACACTTGGTCATGAATAAACAAGTGTAAATACCCCTATTGTAAAGGATTACGAAGATGATGATGATGATGGATGGATGTATTATTAATGTGATGCTTAAGATTAATATATGAAGTCACTAGTTTTATCAAAATTCTTATGGTTATGATGAATGATATCGTGTGAGTTAATTAGACTAAATTCTGGTGCATCTTTTCTTTTACAAGAAGTAACTCTGAAAACTACAATGTTGCTAATCTGTGTAATCATGGTAGTAAAACTTAGAACTCTAAGTATCATAATAGTCTATCTTTGCAATTATGGAATATATAACTAAATACATGTTTGACATAAAGCAAATAACTAAGTATTATCGTGTAATTAAAAACCTATGAGAACCAATCTTTAGATGTGTGTTTTGGGTGAGTGCGTAAGACCTCGATCTTACATGAAAAGGCTAACATGCTAGCTCATTGGGCTAAACTTTAGCACTGACACTATATTTACAATAGAAAAACCCCAACATTGGGCTTTGTCAATAGTACATCCATGAAAGTATAATAGTTGGTTTGAAGGAAACTATAATGGGCCCAACATGATCACCAAATCATATAATATGAAAAAACAAGTACTTTTGAAGAAGTCAACACTCAAATTCGAGCTACCAATCAAAATATATGCGTGTTTGAATATCTTACTCACATAGAAAATTTAGTTGGAAATAGTGGTGGAATTTTTTTGAATCTACTTCCCTAAGAGAAAATTTTAAATCTTTGAAGGGATAAAAATACTTTTAAAGGGATGGAAATCAATCCCCTACTTGTAGGAATTAAAAATTAAGCCCCGCCATGTGACCACGCCATATGACCAAGGGGTTAAGGGTGAGGATGAGTGCTCCCCCTCCACCTTTTGATTGATGTGATTGATGTGAGAGTGGTGTCACTCCCAAAATATCTCAAAATTTTAAATGAATAGTAACATTTTTCACTTGATTAAATTTGATAGCTTTCTAGATGTCACATCATGTAAAGAGGGTAGTCATAGTCTATAGAGTGCTCAGACAGGGGTCAAATTATGCTATGTGTGCATGTAGGGATGTTGGGTTTTGACAAGTGTGGCCTAGAGTGAAACAGGATCCAAGCTTGTGAAGGCTTGGTCTTAGATTAGGTGGTTTGACTGAGGATTCATCTCTTCACAAGTAACCTTCTCTACTGAGCACTAGGTTGTTGTGTATATGTTGAGTGAGATAGTGAAGGGTGTTTATTAATTCCTCATAGTGTTGTTGATGAGTCTTCTTTAAACCTTTGTGTCTTCTTTTAGTACTAGATTTTGTGGGTCCCTAATGCTCTAAAATTTTAAGTCATTGCTACAATATAGAAGTTGTCCTAGTATAAATGTCAATGAATTTTGGAATGTTGGTATTAGGCTATTTTAGACTACACAGCTTTTAGTTTTTGGTAGTTGACATGTGATGAAGTTTTAGTTTTTAATTTGATATGATAACATGTCTCATTACTTATAGAAGTGTCAAACATTACTAGTACTTTATGGGCGCTTTGACACTATTTTTTGTTAGGCCAAGGCCTCTCCTTAGGTAATTTAGAAAAAAAAGATAAATATATTTTCTTTCAAATTATAAAAAATTATATATTTTGAATGTATTTTTCTATAAAATCATAATATACATTTATAAATATGAAAATATAATTTTGTATATTTATATAATTATTAAATATCTTTATAAAAAGTTAAATTGGTAAATGTAATATAATTATTTGAAATCTCAAATAATTATATTACATTTATTTTTTTTATTTTTTTCTTCTCAATGCAAAAGTGGCACAAAGGTGGCGTGTCAAAGCATAATATTCTTTTCCACTAGACGGACAAAAAAGTTAAAAAAAATAGCTCAAAAATAAATATTAAATAATACAAAATAATTTGAAAAAAATTAAATGCCATACATATTTGTATATATAAGCTAAAACATATATGTTGTATTAATATCAGCCACCCAAACTCATGTTATTTTGAGGGAAGATTTGAAGTGTATGCAACCTCAGTGTGACAAAAAGTAGGACACATTATTATGTTTTTCATGTGCAAAATATGTACAAATGTGGTGGAAATTTCATGTAAAAAAATGTGTACTTCCATTATTTTTGCGTCACATTTGTGCCATTGAAATTGACACAAATTCCTCATATTTTTGCTACCTAAGACATTAAACAAGGTCAATTTTGAAAGTAAAATTGACCCAATTAATGGTGCAAATTACACTTTGTATAATAATGAGACAAAGAAAGTATTACGAGATCGTGTTAGGGTTATTGATTAGTGTAAACTAACTAACCATTTAATTATTAGGCTCCTCAATAATAATAAATATATCGATAATATGGAACTTACATAAAATAATTAACTTCCACAAGGACTCTAATAGTGATCCACTATAGAATGTTATTTCATACAATGTTCAGTGCTTTAATGATTGTTTGATACTCTCAAATGTAATAGTAGTGTGTGTAATATAGTATGACATTTGTTTATTTACATATAATTGACTTTAAATTAAGATCTTATTAGTGCACATATATAGTGAAAACTGAAAAATAAAGAAAGAAAGGGATGTGTGCATCTTGACTTAGAAAAGAAAAAGAAAATAAACCAATAGTACCATTTAAGAAGCATAGAAAATGGAAGAAGAATATTTAGAAAGATAATAAGAGGAGGTACCCATCACAGGTTGACAAAACATATTAATAACACTTAATTTAAATTGATAATGAATTGACAAACACGCTAAAAATATATAATACTAAATAAATGCCACACGATCATTTTTAAGTATCTACAATAATAAATAAGTATGCCCTATTTATTAGTTAGACATTTTTGTTTCTTTATCCACAAGATGTTTAAGCGTGTTTTGAAGTCTTTTTTTTTTTAATAAATAAAATTCAAAATTTTAAGCACATTTTGAAAGTCTTTTTAAAAAAATAAAAATAAAATTCAAAGTTTTTTCTTTGTCCGTGCTAATACAATAACTAAGGTAAAAGATATTTAAGAAAATTAAAAAATAAAAGTAATAATATTTTTAGGTGGCAAGTGTGTATTGAAGCAAAATGCATTTGAAAAAATTCATTCCGTTTTGTTGATATGCTGGGGAAGTCAGAGATATTTAAGAAAATTATTAATAACATTTTTTTGGTGGAAAGTTTTTATTGAAGGAAAAAATTCTTTAAAAAACCATTTATTTATAGTCATTTATTTATAGTTGAAGTTATTTGGTTTCCTTCCAAGCCTCATCAAGGTCTTCAACAGGTTTGGAAGAGGAAAGAGGGGGAACTTGACCCATTTTTCAAGTGGCAGAATTACAAAAAGTTTTATTGTCCTCCTTTCCCTCACTCGATGATGATGACAGACACTATTGTGGGATGTCCTGGGCTTGCTCCCTTTGCCCTCCTCCCCTCCCCTCTCAGCCTACTGAGGACACCCCTTCCCCACCCTAGACCTTCCCCTTCATGGAAGATCCCTTGTAAGAGAATCTGACCCCTTGTTTAATCCCTCCTTGAGTGGAACCTCCTTAGTCTCCCCCATCCAAGCCTTCTAAATGACACATGGATGTTGGAGTCCCTTCAAATAATAAAGGACATATATTAGAGGTAGAATTAATGAGGGCAAAAGTGCACTTTCTCATATCTAATAGATCTCAATAGACCATACAAGACCTCCTTTCTCAATGAGAGCAATGAACATGTATTGACTTGTGGATAAGCACCTATGGTGGATAGTTAGCAGGGACTGGTTTTGAGTGATGTATTATTCTACTCCCCTTTTTGGGTGTTTGAGTGTTTGGTTATATGTATCCTCTCTTTTTGCTACCCCTCTCATTAGATTCTCTACAGCTTTTGTGTTCCATACTTCTTGCTTTCTTAGGAGGTGATGTCCTTTTCACTCTTTTTCTTTCTTCTTCTTTTCATTTTGTTGTGGGGAATGTGACCCCAATTTTGTTCCATACAGGTTCATAGCTTTGGCCAAAAGCGATTTACCTAATAAAAAAAAATCAATAGATATTAATTCAAAAGGATTTTTTTTTAAATATTGATATGAGTAATTGAAAAGTTATAGATATATTGTTGAAGTTGTTTGGTTTATAAATAATTTGTTAGAGGTTAGTTTTTATTGAATATAAAGCCTTTATATCACAAAAGCGATGTTGATTAAATTTGAAAGATGAGATCATATTCAAATAAAATTTTAAATAAATAAATTTTAACAATGTGACAATAAAATAAAAGAGTTCGATCATCTATACATCCATACCAAATAAATGTTTAAAATAAATTTTTATATAAAAAATGAGATTGATAATTTTTCTATAATTTATATAATTAATATGATAAAACTTTAAATAAAATTATATCACCTTTTTAAATTAATATTCATGATTATTATATTCTCATCCTAATAATAAACCATGGAATGTGATCTCAAATATTGATTTTAAAAAAAAGCGTAACGACCTAAGCATGCACAAATGTCTCATCGCCATAGGGTTTTCCATGTATTATTTAAAGATTGAATTACCAAGCCCCCTTTTTATAATTTGTTATGAAATAATAAGACACATTACATTTTAAATGGACCAATTTTTATAACTTTATTCTCCCAACCTCCATGTATCACATGTAAATGCTCATCTTTCGCTAAAATCTAATCAAGTTTAAGAATAAAGTGTCCAATGTTTAGTTCAAAATTATTCGAAAGAAAGTTGAAGATATAATAGCCACCAACTTATTATTTTTAAGAGAAATCAATCAAGAATTAACTAATGGTTGATGACAACCTCCTCTTCTATATGGAGAGAAGACTTTCAATTGTTTACTGAGAGCCATCTTTTATCTTGTCATTCATATTTGAATTCAATTTTTTAACTTCTAAATTTTGACCCTTCTTTTTAACTGTTGATTCCAAGAGACTTTTAGGTTTTACTTTTAAAGGAGAAGGGGAAGTGATAATTTCCTTTAGAGTCCAAATGATTGAATCCGTGAGAGGCACAGAGTTTGTCCTACTA